>OY744517.1:134072834-134242834 GCA_963556195.1 Sepiola atlantica
AAAATTAATTATTTCTTTAATTTATCTTTGTCATATTAAATTATTTTAACTAACTACTGTGAATATCGACAAAACCAATCCATATATATATATATGAATATTGGGCAATAGACAACAAACGAATAACACTTAAATGATTTTTTATAAACTGTTTAAAAATAGTTATGAAAATTAGGCATACAAAGAACTGTGTTGGGCGTTTACTTTCTACTATGTATGTAATATTGCAAAAGGCTATAG
This sequence comes from Sepiola atlantica, assembly GCA_963556195.1. Lineage (NCBI taxonomy): Eukaryota > Metazoa > Mollusca > Cephalopoda > Sepiida > Sepiolidae > Sepiola > Sepiola atlantica. The sequence goes on from OY744517.1 coordinate 134,073,075, forward strand.
TGTATTATCGATTTAAATAACAGTAAATCATTTTCGTGGTAATATAGTATGATAAATGTAAAATAAAACATTTTCGCATTTATTCATTTAGGTGGAAAAATAACTTAAACTGCTTACAACTTAACATATTAACAAACTATTAGAAATTTCACTTCAACACACACAAAAAACGCAAAACGTCCAGAGCCTATGACCCCAAGCAATGGGAGCAAATGATTCATCAAGGCACACAAAGGCGATCGGAAGTAAGATGTATAGTCAGTTTGGAGTGACTGATAGGACTAGCGCGGAAATAGTCAGTTTCTATTTATCAGGGGTGGCGGTGACTAAGACAAAAGACCGGACATAAGATTTCCGGTATAAGTTAATTATTTACGAGTCAGAGTTTAGCAGAGAGCGGAGGTGAGCAGATTGACGGGTATAGTTGCCTCGACAGACAAACTATCTTAGTTGGATATTAGCTGATATACTGGAACGTAACTAAGATGTGGACGCTAACTTTAGTGGTCGTTTTCCGCGACGGTATCACACCCACCAAGAGACAACTGATTCATACACAATGTAGCGAAGTTTAGTTTCTTTCTTTTCAGTCTGCGTTGTTTTGTTTTCTGTATATTTGTAAACTAGTGCTCGTGCCCTCGGCGATCGCCAAGACGAGAGAAGACGATCCGGCCAGAACGAAAAGTTAAAGATGAGCAGATTACCAAGGTACACAAGCGTTGGGGTCGGCGATTGTCGTGGAGATGGGCATATGGTTATACACAATAATCGCTCGTTTTCTTTCTTTTCAAAATACTAAATAAACAAAATGAGTGTTCCTACTTTCAAGTTAGCGCCCTGAATGTTTTCGTAACAAAATTTTATTTTTAATTATTTCTTTGACTTTTTATTTCTTTTATTGTGTTAATATACTTTTTTATTATTTATTTTTTATTTTTTCATTGTTCTAAGTTTCATTGAGTTCCGTATGTTTATATATGTAAATGTCAATGTTGTATGTAGGTGTATTACCTATAAAAAAAGGTTAGAGAATCTACATAAAAACTAAAAGTGTATCTAAATGTAAAATTTTCCGTGGAAGACAATGGAAGTGGTCCCTAACCTCTAAGTGCCCTTAAGGGATCTATGAGGACAGAATCCCTCTTAAAACTTTAAATATATCCTATTTTGATGAAATGTAAATCATATATATTAAATCTTCCGGGAAAACAATAGAAGTGTTCCCGAATCTCTACTTTCTTCCACCTCTAAGAAAGCTATGGGTACAGAACTTTCCTTAAAATTGCAAATATATCCAATTTTAATGAAATGTAAATCATATGTATACAATTTTCAGGGGAAGACAATGGAAGTGGTCCAGAATATCTACTTTCTCCCTCCCCTAACTTCTACCCAAGTAAAAGTCTTAAATAATTCGTAATTGTATTCTTAATAATATTATGAAATACTTAAGACTTCCTAGAATACAATTCTTAAGTATTTCGTAGTTGCATTAAGAATACAATTGCTAATTACTTAAGACTTTTAAGAATACAATTACGAATTACTTAAGAATTCTAAGAATACAATTACTTAAGACTTCTAAGATTACAATTACGAATTACTTAAGACTTCTAAAAATACAATTACGAATTACTTAAGAATTCTAAGAATACAATTACTTAAGACTTCTAAAATTACAATTACGAATTACTTAAGACTTCTATAAATACAATTACGAATTACTTAAGACTTCTAAGAATACAATTACGTAAGACTTCTAAGAATACAATTACGAATTACTTAAGAATTCTAAGACTGCAATTACGAATTACTTAAGACTTCTAAGAATACGATTACTTAAGACTTCTAAAAATATAATTACGAATTACTTAAGACTTCTAAGAATACAATTACGTAAGACTTCTAAGAATACAATTACGAATTACTTAAGAATTCTAAGACTGCAATTACGAATTACTTAAGACTTCTAAGAATACGATTACTTAAGACTTCTAAGAATACAATTACGAATTACGTAAGACTTCTAGGAATACAATTACGAATTACTTAAGAATTCTAAGACTGCAATTACGAATTACTTAAGACTTCTAAGAATACAATTACTTAAAACTTCTAAGAATACAATTACGAATTACCTACCTTGCTTTGTATAGAATGAGGTTACTGACATAACTGCTATTACTGAGAGGTCATTTTAGTAATAACAAGAACATAAGTCAGTCGTGAGACTACATATCCCGAATTAACAACATAAAGACGAGCCAAAGTTGCAAAGAATAAGTTGAATTAACTTATTTCTGTTCGTACCAGTCGGAGATACGTCCTTGACAATCAGTCCGACAGACTGAGGCATGGTCTTGTTCAGTCTCAGGAGGTCCACTCTCCTAGGCTTTACCTTCTCTTAGAAGAGCGGTTAGTTTATCGCTAATCACCTGAGGGGTCCCTACCAGAGAATGAAGACGGGGCTGCTCAGGAATTTTTATAGGCCAGTGTGCGCTAATCCTAGTTCACTGGCTTTTCAACTTCACACCTGACCTTGTGTTTAACTTCTGTAGATTAAATTAAGAGGTTCCGTTCGAAATTCCGTACAGTTTCCAGAGTTTTACATAAAGAGTGTGAGAATAATATCCAAGATGAGAACAGTAGTCCAAATAATCCAAATAATAAAAAATATCAGTCCTCATCTAAAAAATGCCGAAACATGATTTACTGTACATAATAAAGATGGCGTCCATTTTAATTTGTATTTTCAGCCGATAACAAAGATGACTTCCATCTAGAAAGTATTCGGAGTCGGACAAAGTATTTTCTGAAAGGGTCAAATCGAATTACATTTTATTATATAAAAAAATTCTGTTACATGATCCATGAGAACTGGTTATTCAGAAGTAAATATTGATCTTGTAAGAGATAACTATCGATGTCAAAAATTGAGAATCTGACTGACTGCACATTATTATATACTAGCCGACCCTATTTGTCGCTTCCTGGGGTGTAGTTTTTCTGAAGGGTTGGTAGAAGCAGACAATTATGAAAGACATCTACATCATTTAAGTAGTTCTTGTAGCATTAAAGTGATGCGTTTCTTTTGTTAAGTCTAATAAAAACAATTAATATAAATGTACATTCTCTGGCCTTTGCCTTGTGGCAGGTGTATAAATAAACAATTCTAAATATAGTCATGTTTAAAAATATTTTAGGTGTCATTAAATTTTGTTTTTAGATCGTTTGACTTTTCTCTTATTTTGATTTTGATTTTAATAAATATATACATCCTAGTCGGCTAAAGTATTTTCTAAAAGGGCTCAAATCAAATTACATTTCATTATATAAAAGAACTCTGCGACACGATCCATAAGCACTGGCTATTTAGATTGAAATATTCATTTTGTAGGCGAGAACTAAATATAGAAGAAAAAAAGAAAAAATCAATGTGTATATATGAAAGTTGCGTACAGGCGAGAAACACACACATAGTCACACACAGGCACGATAACATAAAATAAATAAAGTTTCGTATTTTTTTAGATGGTGATGGAATTTGTATATTAATTTTTCGGACTATTAATCTAATCTGCTTGTTTGTTATATTCACAACCTTTCGGCTGATGTGACTACGGACCTTCTTCAGCTGCATTTTCGAAATTTGTGAATCTTCTAGTCCAACTTGGGAATATTCCTGTCGACTTGAACCCAATATTGCACACGGACAAATGACATAGTGGTTAGCAATCAGTTCCATTATGTTATTTTTTTTAAAAATAAATAATCAAATACATGCGAAAAACACACACACAGTAACACGAAAACAACAAATAAATCAAATTTCGGAATTTTGGGGGTCTTCATAGAAATTGCATGCTTCTTATTCAGACTACTATTCTCCTCTTTCGTGTTATAATCACAACGTTTCGGCCGATTTAACCTCCGACCGTAGTATGCCAAATAATTCCTCTGAGCAAATTTTAATAAAGGATTAACAAATAGAAAATTGTAAATGTAAAATAAAATATGAAATTGTATAAAAAAATAATCGTTATATCGAAGAAACATATTTTAAAATTTGTTTACTTCAATTTGCCCAAAGAAGGCACACCAGACGCAAGGGGCTAATATGAATACGAGGCCAGATTTATAGGGGCATCCTAAGTAGGGAGTTGTGCAGCGAGATGCCTGTTCAAATTATATATAAATTCCCGAATGTTGGTACACTCTTAGAAACTGGGAGCAGGGAGGGAATTTCAGAGGCAAACGGAAGGAAGAAATCAGAGTCGAAAGGCTTCAGTCATCTAGGGATCTCTACAGTGAAGGGGTGTGATTTTGCTGCTTGTAGGATACTTACGTTGAAGAGGCACAATTGTAGCAAGTTTGTTGGAGCACATTCCGTTGAAGTGCTTATAAAACTAGCACAGGGATGCAACATTGCAGCGATAGGACAGGGGCTGGGGATTGCTAGATAGTGTGGGACCTATTAGGTTAGATACTCTGTTCTGGACTATTCCCAAGAGGGAGAGACTAGTGGTTTAGTATGGTAACAATACTCCATGCATAAGCGAATGGTGGCTTTGTAGAGATAGAATACTGGCAGGTGTGAGAAGCTTTTTAGCCCAGTAGAGAGATCCCATCTTGCTATGGAATAAGTCTTTGTGAGGTAAAGATTTTTGCAACGGTTGTGACGTCACCTGATACAAAAGCCAAATTTCAAACCTTCCAGAGATTTTCGATTTCTTTCCACCTGTATTTTAATATGAACAACAAAAAAAATTGTTATTTATCAATAATTAATGAAAGACTCTTAGTATTTACTACTATTATATAAATTACTGTTGATAATAAAGATGACGTCGATATGAAAAGTATTCCTAATTGGATAAAGAATTTTCTGCAAAGAATTTTATCTAATTACATTTTATTATGTAAGAGAACACGGTGCCTCGATCCATAAGAACTGGCTATTCAGAATAAAATATTAATTTTGTAGGAGAGATGTATTGATTACGAAAGTTGAGAATCTGACTGATTTCACATTGGCCTTATTTAGTATCTGTTCATATACTACACTTCATTTTTCTGCCCTCGGTCGATGAATGGGAAATCCTTTTAGACTGAGGCAATTTTAATTTTTGTCTCAATTTAAAGTGCCTCTATTTGGGGGGGGGGGGGGGTTCTCCACATTAAAAACCGACCGTGTGTCTAACACTGCCCTCATAGGGAGGCAAGTAAATAGGGACTTCAATTTATTATATCCTAGCCGACTCTATCCGGCGTTACTCGGGATTGCAATTCTTCTATAAAAAATTAAAAAGAACACCAAAATTTGTCAGGGCACCCAAAGTGAGCTATCAATTTCATTTCTAACAAAGAAAAAACAAAGTAAATAGCAAAGTGTTGATATCATGGAAAGAAATAAAAAGAAAAGCAAAGAAGACAAATTGAAAATGAATCTTCTACTACATATAAGTCAATTTTATTTATCTTCCTCCCACAAGGTAAGATGTGACACAAGGTCGGGAAAGTGGGACTTGAAAAGCCAGCGCCCAAGAAGGTGAGCATTCTGGCCTACAAAAAATGCCTGCGCAGCCCCGTCGGCATTCCCCGGTAGGGGTGCATCAGGCAGTAAGCGATAAACTTACTCCACCCCAAAGAGGGGAGGCAAAGCCTGGGAGGGTGGACCTCCTAGAACTGCACAGGACAAACCCATAGACAGGCGGAATCAGGAACCGAAGGCAAAGACGATACCGGTCTATAGTGTGTAGTATCCATCGGAACAGATACTACACTTTGATCTTGGTCAAGCCAATATTTGCTTGTTTGTGTGTTATAAAAAATCGATATGTTACCCGTTAAGACATTCAAATAACTTGCAATAAGGGTTAAATTTTTCACCGAATCTAAAGACACCATTGAAATTTTCCTTCGCGTCTATCTAGGGTCGCTAGGGGTAGTTATCGGTTAGGTCCATAAACTAACTGAAATATATTAGAACATAAATAAACAAAATTCATCATTTTACAAATAGATTTTCTTCGTTTCATAAAACAAAAATAAAATTAAACAAAAATATCTACACGAAAATGTATTAAAAAAAAAGTTTAAAAATTGAAATGATTATTTTTATTGGTATTTTTTAGATTTAAAATAATCAAGTAAAAACGAATTCGTTTCGATTCACTGAAGCCATTTTCCGTTTTACAGGTGTCTGTAAGAAACCGGTTTTTTATTACGTGACCTAATATTGCGAATGTTATTTTAAACTTTTCTTTTAAAGCAAAAATTGCAAAAATGACTATATTTGAATTTTTTTCCAAACAGCAATATATCTGTATACGAGCAACGTCGGGTGGATACCTCTAGTAAAATATAAGCTAGACATACTCGGTTCGCTAACAATTCAAAACGAAATCAACGTGTGTGTTTATGAAACCTAACACGGGCGTTATTGTTTTTTTTTGTTTTTCTTTGTTTAAAAGTAAAAAAGGATTAAATGTTGATTACTGTTACAACGGAGAATAATTTTTTTTATGGAAATCGCTCTAGACAAGGCATGAAGCCACTTGATGTGAGGAGCTAAACATATATAATACTTCAATTTCATAAACTAGCTAAATATTAGAGTTAGATGGATAGATTTCCACCCAGAAAACAGCAATTCTCCCCCTTTTGTCAAAAATATCACTCATGGAATGTGAGGACTAAAGGACAAAATAACGGAAGCGAGAGTAACGAGGCTGCCGAAAGTAAACCCAAGGTCCAAATGAAGTGTTACCAGCTTGGAAGCGCGTGGACTTTTTTTGTGTTAGGCAGTCGTTTTTCAGTGATAAAAAAAACTTGTGTTCGTAGTAGTTAGATTTGTTATAGGATGCATTAATTTTCATATGGGTAGTACAACTACTTAAAAAGGACAGATTGGTAAAAACGTAGTCCGATTTTTAACAGCTGAGAGAGAGAACTTTGGACTTTCAAATCAGTCATTGCTTGTTGCGGTGTTGTTGAAGAAGAGTTATTTTTTTCTTTAGTTTTCTTAGAATTTGAAAAATGTGTTTCGGTTTTTGTTTCGAAGAAACCATGAAAACAAAAATAAACTCTAAACCTTGTCAGGTGCACTGGTAACAGACACTTCTAAAGTGGGGAAAGGAGGGATGATACAGGGTGATTAGAAAGTAACGCCCTATACTTGTAAATTATACTTGTAAATTGTACTTGTAAATTGTACTTGTAAATTGTACTTGTAAATTATACTTGTAAATTATACTTGTAAATTATACTTGTAAATTGTACTTGTAAGTTATTACTGAAATATAATTCTTACATGAAATGAAGGAGGGGGGCAAGTGTTATGAATTATGCGTTATCTTTTCCTTTAGTACTCACATTTCACGAGCGATGTTTTTGACAATAGGAAAATGCTGTTTTCTGGATCGGCGACTGTTTTCAATACTCTCATAGTGTTAATCATCACTCATCTGACAATCTATCCAACTTGTTGACCCTAATCTGCGAGTGGGTTTTAAGCCTCGATAAGTATTTACTCATTAGTATAGTCAAAAAAAAAAGAAAAAAAAATGTTCCTTGTGAAATCAGTTGATGCGATTTCCAGGCAGTCTTAGTAGCTGATGGCGATTGCTGGCACCCATATCGAATTTTGAATAAAACCCCATGATATACACTTCCTTATCACATTTATTTCTTATAAAATTTATATTTCAGAAATTGTTATGGCCTTGTTTAGGATTCGGAATGAAAACACGAACACGGGGTTTAGGTTTAACAAGCATATTGGAGAAAGTACATAAAACAGAGAAACAAGAGAAGTGGACTGTCTGTCCTGACGGCCAGCGTAGACTGAGGTTGTGCAGCTATGTAATTCCTTCTCACCGCAAAAATATGTGACACAAGGTCGGAAGGTGGGGAAGAGTAAAGTCAGTGCCCCTAAAGAAGGAGAACTCTAGCATATGAAACAATAGCCTGTGCAGCCCCGTGAGCATTCCCCGGTCAGGGCACCTTAGGCAGAAAGCAATGAACTTACTCCACCCCAAAGACGGGAGACAAGGTCGGGAAAGTCGGGAACAGTTAAGCCAGCGCCCCTAAAAAAAAGCACTCTGGCCTAGAAAAAAAAAACCTTGATAAGCCACCGGCATTCTCCGGTCAGGGCGTCTCAGGAAGCATACAATAAACTTACTCCTCCTCAAAGAGGGGAGGCAATGCCTTGGACGGTGCCCCTCCTACGAAAACCAAGGACAGTATGCCTCAGCCCGGCAGATAAAACGCCACCGAAATAGCCGAGTTCCTACCGGACTAAATGTCGAGAACGGAGCCTCGACTGGTATAACCCTATCCTGACGTCTTCAATCAACCGCAGTTAATGAGAGATTTATCGGGTTGGGGTTGTGCGCAACGATATTTAATTCCATCTCACCGCAGGAATATGTGACACAAGTCGGGAAGGTTGGGAAGAGTCAAGCCAGCGCCCCTAAAGAAGCGGAACACTGGCTTATCAAAAATAGCCTGGTCAACCCCGTCTCCATTCCACCGGTCAGAGCGCCTCAGGAAACAAGCATTAAACTTACTCCTCCCTAAAAGGGAAGGAAAGGCCTAGGAGGGGGCAACTCCTAGGAAACCCACGACTATACTTAAGCTAGGCAGATAAAAGGCCACCGAAATGGCCCAGTTCCTGTCGGACTAATTATCGAGAACGAATCCTCGACTGGTACAACGCCATCCCGACGTCCTCAATCAACCGAAGTTAATGAGAGACTGATACCGGATTGATATGTGACACAAGGTCGGGAAGGTGGAGAAGAGTCAAGCCAGTGCCCTAAAGAAAGAGCACTGTGGCCTAGCAAAAGCCTGGGCAACCCCGTTTGCATTCCCCAGTCAGTGCGCCTCAGGCAAAGAAGCAATAAACTTCCTCCTCGGCTAGTAGCACTATACCCCGTCCCGACGTCCTTAATAAGCCGAAGTTTATAAAAGACTGACCGGCTGTGGCTTGTGCGCAATGGTATTTAATTCCCTCCCATTGCAGGAATATGTGACACAAAGTCGGGAAGGTAGGCATATCAATCCAGCGCTCCTAAAGAAGGAGCACTCTGGCCTATCGAAAATAGCCTGAGCACCCTCGTCGGCATTCCCTGGTTAAGGCACCTCATGCAGCAACCAATAAACTTACTCCTCCCCAAAGAGGGAAGGCTAGGCCTAGGATGGTGAACCTCCTATGAAAACCCAGGACTGTATACCTCAGGCCGGCAGATAAAAGGCCACCGAAATCGCCCAGTTTCTGCCTGACTAATTTTCACGAACGAATCCTCGATTGGTATAACGCCATCCCGACATCCTCAATCAACCGAAGTTAATGAGAGACTGACCAAGCTGGGGTTGTGCGCGACGGGATTTAATTCTCGCTCACCGCAGGAATATGTGACACAAGGTCGGGAAATCCGGAAGAATATTCAGCACCCATGAAGAAATAGGAATCTGGCCTATCAAAAATAGCCTGGGAAACCCCATCAGCATTCTACAGTAAGGGTACCTCAGGCATCCAGCAATGAACTTACTCCTCCCCAAAGAGGAAAGACAAGGCCTGGGAGCGTGCACCTCCTAGGAAACCCCAAGACAGTATACCTTAGTCCGTCAGATAAAAGGTCACTGAAATGGCCTACTTCCTGCTGGACTGATTGTCGAGAACCGATCCTCGACTGGTATAACCCCATCCCAACGTCTTTAATCAACCGAAGTTAATGAGAGACTGATCATGCTGGGGTTGTACGTGACGGTATTTAATTCCCAGCCCCCGCAGAAACATGTGACACAAGTTCGGGAAGGTAGGGAGATCAAGCCAGCGTTTCTTAAAAAAGTAGCACTCTGGCCTAGGAAAAATAGCCTGGGCACCCTCGTTGGTAGTCCCTGGTCAGAACGCCTCCGGCAGCAAACAATAAACTTACCACTCCCCAAAGAAAGGAGGCAAAGCCTAGGATGGTGAACCTCCTAGGAAAACCCAGGACAGTATACCTCAGCCCGGCAGATAAAAGGCCACCGAAATGGCCCAGTTCCTGCCGGACTGATTGTTCAGAACGGATCCTCGGCTAGTATAACCATACTTCATCCAGACGTCCTTAATCAACCGAAGTGTATGAAATACTGACCGGCTTGGGGTTGTGCGTAATGGTATTTAATTCCTTCCCACCGCAGGAATATGTGACATACGGTCAGGAAGGTGGGGAGATCAAGCCAGCGCTCCTAAAGAAGTAGCACTCTGGCCTATCAACAATAGCCTTCGCAACCCCATCGGCATTCCTTTGTCAGGGCGCCTCAGGCAGCAAGCAATAAACTTACTTCTCCCACAGAGGCGGCCAGACCACGATGGGTTCACCTCTTTGGAAAACCCAGGACAGGATACCTCAGCCTAGCATATAAAAATCAACTGAAATGGCCAGTCCTGCCGGACGGATTGTCGAGAACGAATCCTCGACTGATATAACCCCATCCAGACGTCCTCAATTAACCGAACTTTATGAGAGACTGATAAGACGGGGGTTGTGCGCGACTGTATCTAATTCTTTTCCACCGCAGGAATATGTGACACAAGGTCGGAAAGGTGAGGAAGAGTCAAGCCAGCGGCACCAAAAAAGGAGCAGTGTGGCCTATCAAAAATAGACTAAGCAACCCTATCAGCATTCTACGGTAAGGGCGCCTCTGACAGCAAGTAACAAACTTAGTCCTCCATAAAGAGGGAAGGAAAAGCCTAAGTATACATCAGCCCGGCTGATTAAAGGTCACCGAAATGAAACAGTTACTGCCGGACTAATTGTCGAGAACGAATTCTCGACTGATATAACCTAATCCCGACGTCCTCTATTACCTGAAGTTAATGAGAGACTGACCATGCTGGGATTATGCGCATCTGTATCTAATTCCCTCCTATCGCGGAATATGTGACACAAAGTCGGGAAGGTGGAATGATCAAGCCAGCGTCCCTAAAGAAGGAGCACTCTGGCCTAGGAAAAATAGCCTGGGCACCCTCGTTGGTAGTCCCTGGTCAGAACGCCTCCGGCAGCAAACAATAAACTTACCACTCCCCAAAGAAAGGAGGCAAAGCCTAGGATGGTGAACCTCCTAGGAAAACCCAGGACAGTATACCTCAGCCCGGCAGATAAAAGGCCACCGAAATGGCCCAGTTCCTGCCGGACTGATTGTTCAGAACGGATCCTCGGCTAGTATAACCATACTTCATCCAGACGTCCTTAATCAACCGAAGTGTATGAAATACTGACCGGCTTGGCGTTGTGCGTAATGGTATTTAATTCCTTCCCACCGCAGGAATATGTGACATACGGTCAGGAAGGTGGGGAGATCAAGCCAGCGCTCCTAAAGAAGTAGCACTCTGGCCTATCAACAATAGCCTTCGCAACCCCATCGGCATTCCTTTGTCAGGGCGCCTCAGGCAGCAAGCAATAAACTTACTTCTCCCACAGAGGCGGCCAGACCACGATGGGTTCACCTCTTTGGAAAACCCAGGACAGGATACCTCAGCCTAGCATATAAAAATCAACTGAAATGGCCAGTCCTGCCGGACGGATTGTCGAGAACGAATCCTCGACTGATATAACCCCATCCAGACGTCCTCAATTAACCGAACTTTATGAGAGACTGATAAGACGGGGGTTGTGCGCGACTGTATCTAATTCTTTTCCACCGCAGGAATATGTGACACAAGGTCGGAAAGGTGAGGAAGAGTCAAGCCAGCGGCACCAAAAAAGGAGCAGTGTGGCCTATCAAAAATAGACTAAGCAACCCTATCAGCATTCTACGGTAAGGGCGCCTCTGACAGCAAGTAACAAACTTAGTCCTCCATAAAGAGGGAAGGAAAAGCCTAAGTATACATCAGCCCGGCTGATTAAAGGTCACCGAAATGAAACAGTTACTGCCGGACTAATTGTCGAGAACGAATTCTCGACTGATATAACCTAATCCCGACGTCCTCTATTACCTGAAGTTAATGAGAGACTGACCATGCTGGGATTATGCGCATCTGTATCTAATTCCCTCCTATCGCGGAATATGTGACACAAAGTCGGGAAGGTGGAATGATCAAGCCAGCGTCCCTAAAGAAGGAGCACTCTGGCCTAGAAAAAAGGCCTGGACAACTTCGTCGGCATTTCCCGGTCAGTGCGTATCAGGCACCAAGCCATAAACTTACTCCTCCCCAAAAAGGAAAGCAAAGCCTGGGAGAGTTCACCTGCTAGGAAAATCAAGGACAATATACCTCAGCCCGGCAGATAAAAGACCACCTAAATGGCCCAGTTCCTGCCTAACTGATTGTCGAGTACCGATCCTCAACTAGTATCACCATACCCTATCCCGACGTCCTCAATCAACCGAAGTGTATGAGAGATTGATCGGGTTGGGTTTGTGCGCAACGGTATTTAATTCCTTCCCACCGCAGGAATATGTGACACATGGTCAGGAAATTGGGGAGATCAAGCCAGCGACCTTAAAGAAGGAGCACTCGGCCCTATCAAATATAGCCTGGGCAACCCCGTCGGCATTCTCCGGTCAGGACACCTCAGGCAGCAAGCAATAAACTTACTCCTCCTCAAAGAGAGGAGGCAAGGTCTGGGAGGGGGAACCTTCAAGGAAACCCGGAACAGTATACCTCAGCCCCGCAGATTAAAGGCCACCGAAATGGCCCACTTCCTGCAGGACTGATTGTCGAGAACTGATCATCGACTGGTATAACCACATCCCTATGTCCTCAATCAACCGAAGTTAATGAGAGACTGATCAGGCTGCGTTGTGCGCGTCGGTATTTAATTTCCTCCCACCGCAGGAATATGTGACACAAGGTCAGGAAGGTAGGGAGATCAAGCCAGCGCCCCTAAAGAAGGAGCACTCTGGCCTATCAAAAATAGACTGGGAAACCCCGTCGGTATTCCCCGGTTAGGGCGCCTCAGGAAGCAAGCAATAAACTTATACCTCTTCAAAGAAGGGAAGCATGGTCTGGGAAGGTGCACCTCTTTGGAAAACCCAGGACAGTATACCTCTGCCCAGCAGATAAAAGGCCACCGAATTTGCCCAGTTCCTGCCTGACTGATTTTCGAGGACGGATCCTCGACTGGTATCACCATAGCCCATCCCGACGTCTTCAATCAACCGAAGTTAATGAGAGACTTATAAGGCTGGGGTTGTGCGCGACGGTGGGTTTCGTAATGCTTACAGAATTTATTGAGAATTTACGAGTTGAAATGTTCGTCATAGGTACGGCACCATAACACTAATAAATTAGGAGCACTTTATAATAGGGAGTTACTTTCCTATCACCCTGTATCAAATAGTTATTTTATTGGTATTTTTTAGATTTAAAATAATCAAGTAAAAACGAATTCGTTTCGATTCACTGAAGCCATTTTCCGTTTTACAGGTCTCTGTAAGAAACCGGTTTTTTATTACGTGACCTAATATTGCGAATGTTATTTTAAACTTTTCTTTCAAAGCGAAAATGGAAAACATGACTATATTTTAATTTTTTTCCAACCAGCAATATATCTGTATACGAGCAACGTCGGGTGGATACCTCTAGTAAAATATAAGTTAGACATACTCGGTTCGCTAAAAATTCAAAACGAAATCAACGTGTGTGTTTATGAAACCTAACACGGCGTTATTGTTTTTTTTTGTTTTTCTTTGTTTAAAAGTAAAAAAGGATTAAATGTTGATTACTGTACCAACGGAGAATAATTTTTTTATGGAAATAGCTCTAGACAAGGCATGAAGCCACTTGATGTGAGGAGCTAAACATATATAATACTTCAATTTCATAAACTAGCTAAATATTAGTGTTAGATGGATAGATTTCCACCCAGAAAACAGCAATTCTCCCCCTTTTGTCAAAAAATTCACTCATGGAATGTGAGGACTAAAGGACAAAATAACGGAAGCGAGAGTAACGAGGCTGCCGAAAGTAAACCCAAGGTCCAAATGAAGTGTTACCAGCTTCGAAGCGCGTGGACTTTTTTGTGTTAGGCAGTCGTTTTTCAGTGATAAAAAACTTGTGTTCGTAGTAGTTAGATTTGTTATAGGATGCATTAATTTTCATATGGGTAGTACAACTACTTAAAAAAGGACAGATTGGTAAACACGCGAGTCCGATTTTTAACAGCTGAGAGAGAGAACTTTGGACTTTCAAATCAGTCATTGCTTGTTGCGGTGTTGTTGAAGAAGAGTTTTTTTTTTCTTTAGTTTTCTTAGAATTTGAAAAATGTGTTTCGGTTTTTTTTTCGAAGAAACCATGAAAACAAAAATAAACTCTAAACCTTGTCAGGTGCACTGGTAACAGACACTTCTAAAGTGGGGAAAGGAGGGATGATACAGGGTGATTGGAAAGTAACGCCCTATACTTGTAAATTGTACTTGTAAATTATACTTGTGAATTGTACTTGTACTTGTAAATTAAGAAAAAAATGTTCCTTGTGAAATCAGTTGATGCGATTTCCAGGCAGTCTTAGTAGCTGATGGCGATTGCTGGCACCCATATCGAATTTTGAATAAAACCCCATGATATACACTTCCTTATCACATTCATTTCTTATAAAATTTATATTTCAGAAATTGTTATGGCCTTGTTTAGGATTCGGAATGAAAACACGAACACGGGGTTTAGGTTTAACAAGCATATTGGAGAAAGTACATAAAACAGAGAAACAAGAGAAGTGGACTGTCTGTCCTGACGGCCAGCGTAGACTGAGGTTGTGCAGCTATGTAATTCCTTCTCACCGCAAGAATATGTGACACAGGGTCGGAAGGTGGGGAAGAGTAAAGTCAGTGCCCCTAAAGAAGAAGAACTCTAGCATATGAAACAATAGCCTGTGCAGCCCCGTGAGCATTCCCCGGTCAGGGCACCTTAGGCAGTAAGCAATGAACTTACTCCACCTCAAAGACAGAAGGCAAGGTCGGTAAAGTCGGGAAGAGTCAAGCCAGCGCCCCTAAAAAAAAAGCACTCTGGCCTAGCAAAAAAAACCCTTGATAAGCCACCCGGCATTCCCCGGTCAGGGCGTCTCAGGAAGCATACAATAAACTTACTCCTCCCCAAAGAGGGGAGGCAAAAACTGGGAGGGTGCACCTCCTAGCAAAACCCAGGACAATATACCTCAGCCCGGCGGATAAAAAGCCACCGAAATGTCCCAGTTCCTGCCGGACTGATTGTCAGGAACGGATCATCGACTGGTATAACCCCATCCCGACGTCCTCAATCAACACGAGGTTAATGAGAGACTGATCAGGCTTGAGATGTGCGCGACAGTATCTAATTCCCTCCCACAGCAGGAATATGTGACACAAGGTCGGGAAAGTGGGGAGATCGAGCCAGCGCCCCTAAAGAAGGAGGAGTCTTGTATAGCAAAAATAGCCTTGCCAACCAAATCGACATTCCCCGGTCAGTGCGCTACAGGCAGCACACAATAAACTTACTCCTCTCCAAAGAGGGGAGGCAATGCCTTGGACGGTGCACCTCCTACGAAAACCAAGGACAGTATACCTCAGCCCGGCAGATAAAATGCCACCGAAATAGCCGAGTTCCTGCCGGACTGACTGTCGAGAACCGATCCTCGACTGGTACAACGCCATCCCGACGTCCTCAATCAACCGACGTTAATGAGAGACTGAACGGGTTGGGGTTGAGCACAACGGTATTTAATTCCCCCCGCCATAGCAGGAATATGTGACATAAGGTCGGGTAGGGGGGAAAACAAGCCAGCGCCCCTACAAAAGGAGCACTCTGGCCTAGCAAAAATAGCCTGGGCTACCCGTCGGCATTCTCCGGTCAGAGTGCTTCAGGCAGCAAGCAATAAACTTACTCCACCCCAAAGAGGAACTGCAAGGTCTGTGAGAGTGCACCTTCTAGGAAGACTCAAGACTGTATACTTCGGCCCGGCAGATAAAAGGCCACCGAAATGGCCAAGTTCCTGCCGGACTAAATGTCGAGAACGGAGCCTCGACTGGTATAACCCTATCTAGACGTCTTCAATCAACCGAAGTTAATGAGAGATTTATCGGGTTGGGGTTGTGCGCAACGATATTTAATCCATCTCACCGCAGGAATATGTGACACAAGGTCAGGAAGGTCGAGAAGATTCAAGCCAGCGCCCCTAAAGAAGCGGAACTCTGGCTTATCAAAAATAGCCTGGTCAACCCCGTCTCCATTCCACCGGTCAGCGCGCCTCAGGAAACAAGCAATAAACTTACTCCTTCCAAAACGGGAAGGAAAGACCTAGGAGGAAGCAACTCCTAGGAAACGCAGGACTATACCTAAGCTAGGCAGATAAAAGGCCACCGAAATTGCCCAGTTCCTGTCGGACTAATTGTCGAGAACGAATCCTCGACTGGTACAACGCCATCTCGACGTCCTCAATCAACCGAAGTTAATGAGAGACTGATACCGGATTGATATGTGACACAAGGTCGGAAAGGTGGGGAAGAGTCAAGCCAGCGCCCTAAAGAAAGTGAACTGTGGCCTAGCAAAAGCCTAGGCAACCCCATTTGCATTCCCCGGTCAGTGCGCCTCAGGCAAGAAGCAATAAACTTCCTCCTCGGCTAGTAGCACTATACCCCATCCTGACGTCCTTAATAAGCCGAAGTTTATAAAAGACTGACCGGCTGTGGCTTGTGCGCAATGGTATTTAATTCCCTCCCATTGCAGGAATATGTGACACAAGGTCGGGAAGGTAGGCATATCAATCCAGCGCCCCTAAAGAAGGAGCACTCTGGCCTATCAAAAAATAGCCTGAGCACCCTCGTCAGCATTCCCTGGTTAGGGCGCCTCATGCAGCAACCAATAAACTTACTCCTCCCCAAAGAGGGAAGGCTAGGCCTAGGATGGTGAACCTCCTATGAAAACCAAGGACTGTATACCTCAGGCCGGCAGATAAAAGGCCACCGAAATCGCCCAGTTTCTGCCGGACTAATTTTTGCGAACGAATCCTCGACTGGTATAACGCCATCCCGACATCCTCAATCAACCGAAGTTAATGAGAGACTGACCAGGCTGAGGTTTTGCGCGATGGGATTTAATTCTCTCCCACCGCAAGAATATGTGACACAAGGTCGGGAAATCCGGAAGACTATTCAGCGCCCATAAAGAAAAAGGAATCTGGCCTATCAAAAATAGCCTGGGAACCCTCATCAGCATTCTACAGTAAGGGTACCTCAGGCATCAAGCAATAAACTTACTCCTCCCCAAAGAGGAAAGACAAGGCCTGGGAGCGTGCACCTACTATGAAAACCCAAGACAGTATACCTCAGTCCGTCAGATAAAAAGCTACCGAAATGGCCTACTTCTTGCTGGACTGATTGTCGAGAACCGATCCTCGATTGGTATAACCCCATGCCAACGTGTTTAATCAACCGAAGTTAATGAGAGACTGATCATGCTGGGGTTGTACGTGACGGTATTTTATTCCCAGCCACCACATAAATATGTGACACAAGTTCGGGAAGGTGGGGAGATCAAGCCAGCGTCCCTAAAGAAGGAGCACTCTGGCCTAGGAAAAATAGCCTGGGCACCCTCACTGGCAGTCCCTGGTCAGAACGCCTCAGGCAGAAAGCAATAAACTTACCCCTCCCCAAAGAAGGGAGGCAAAGCCTAGGATGGTGAACCTCCTAGGAAAACCCAGGACAGTATACCGAAATGGCCCAGTTCCTGCCGGACTGATTGTCGAGAACCGATCCGCGACTGGTATAACCCCATACCGACGTCCTCACTCAACTGAAGTTAATGTGAGACTGATCAGGCTGGGGTTGTGCGCGACGATATTTAATTTGGTACTACCGCTTGAATATATGAGGTGGAGAGATCAAGCCAGAGCTCCTAAAGAGATAGCACTCTGGCATATCAACAATAGCCTGGCCAACCCCGTGTGCATTCCCTTGTCAGATCGCCTCAGGCAGCAAGCAATAAACTAACTCCTCCCCAAAGAAAGAAGGCAAGGTCTGGGATTAGGCATCGCCTAGGAAAACTCAAGACAATATACCTCAGCTTGGCAGATAAAAGGCTACCGAAAATGCCACTTCATGCCGGACTGATTGTCGAGAACGGATCCTCGACTGGTATAACCCCATTCCGATGTCCTCAATCAACTGAAGTTAATGAGAGACTGATCAGGCTGATGTTGTGCACGACGGCATCTAATTCTTTCCCACCGCAAGAATATGTGACACAAAGTTGTGAATGTGGGTAGATCAAGCCAGCACCCCTAAAGAAGGAGCACTATGGCCTATCAAAAATAGCCTTGGCAACCCCGTCGGTATTCCCCGGTTAGGGCGCCTCAGGCAGCAAGCAATAAACTTACTCCTCTTCAAAGAAAGGAGGCAATGCCTGGGAGGGTGCAATTCCTAGGAAAACCCAGGTCAGTATACCTCAGCTCGACAGATAAAATGCCACCGAAATGGCGCACTTCCTGCCGGACTGATTGTCGAGAACGGATTCTCGACTGGTATTACCCCGATCCCGACGTCCTCAATCAACCGAAGGTAATGAGAGACTGATCTGGTTGGGGTTGTGTGCGACAGTATTAAATTCCCTCTCACCGCAGGAATATGTGACACATGGTCGGAAAAGTAAGAAGATCAAGCCAGCGTCCCTAAAGAAGAAGCACTCTGGCCTATCAAAATAGCCTGGGCAACCCTGTCGGTATTCCCCGGTTAGGGCGCCTCAGGAAGCAAGCAATAAACTTACTCCTCTTCAAAGAAGGGAAGCCTGGTCTGGGAGGGTGCAACTCTTAGGAAAACCCAGGAACGTATACCTCAGCCCGGCAGATAAAAGGCCACCGAAATGGCCCCATTCCTGCCGGACTGATTGTCGAGGACGGATGCTCGACTGGTATTACCCCGATCCCGACGTCCTCAATCAACCGAAGTTAATGAGAGACTGATCATGCTGGGGTTGTGCGCGACGGTGGGTTTCGTAATGCTTACAGAATTTATTGAGAATTGACGGGTTGAAATGTTCGTCATAGGTACGGCACCATAACAATAATAAATTAGGAGCACTTTATAATAGGGAGTTACTTTCCAATCACCCCGTATCAAAAATGTAGCATTTCAAAAGTCTTCTTTAGACACCTTGTATTTATTTTACCAGGTTTTAATATATTTTTCAGCAGAAAAGAAAGCAAGAAAATTGGTAAGTTTTTGTTTTATTTGGTTATTAGTATTCAATTCAATTCAGTTAATTTTGCAAAAAATAAAACAAGCATGCTTCGGTTGCTATATAGGGAAAGAGTCGTTTAATTTTACACAGAAGAAGATATAGTGCTCAGCACCTGTTCAAATTTCCTTGAATTGCTGCATTATTGACGCATTTACTACATTTCCTGGAAGTCCATTCTAAGGTCAAGAGATCCTAATTGAGAAAGCGTCTCTCCTCCGGTTAATACTAAATCGAAGGTGAAACAGCTTCTAATAATGCCCGCGTAGACCTCTTTCTACGACAGAAGTTAATAGTTGGTCCTGAGGGAGATCAGAATGACAATTGAGGAGATTGTAGGCCAAAATGAGATCACCATGTAAACGTTGGCACTCAAGGAAGTAAAAGTTAAGCTTATTGAGTCGGCTTTTGTAGGGCAGATCTTCTAGTCTTTGCTCCATTCGAGTAGCCAGTCGTGGAACTCTCTCCCGATGTTGGATATCACGTATTAGATTTGGAGCAAAGGCCTGGACACCGTACTCTAACAGTGGTCTGACGAGAGAGACATAAAGTTAGAGAAATATTTCCGGGTGAGTTTGCAGAAAGAGTGTCGAATGAGAAATAGAGCACTCTTGTTTTGTTTGCAGCCTTAATAAAATGTTTAAACGGCTTGAAGGACGAGTCGATCAAAAATCCAATATCTTTTGTCTCGTTCATCACCTTGAACAGAGCCGTGTCACCGTCGAAAATAAGAGCCAAGTCGGAAGGAAAACCCACTGCAATATGGCAGCATTTATCGACATTTAGGTATGAGTTCCATTTAATAAACCATTTCCAGACACGTTGAAGGTTAGATTTGATATTGCTAATCTCATTCAAACGGGCTACTAAGTTGTTGTCGTCTGCGAATAGGAGCATGTTTATAATAATCACGCCCAGCATTTCGTTGATAGTGAATAGGACACAGTATGGAGACTTGGAAACACCACTGGCATGCACCTGTCTCAGATGACAGACTGTCATTTATCTTAACCCTGTATGTACGATAACTAAGAAAGGATATAATCCATATTAAAACCGAAACATGGAGGCTATAGGTGTTAAGTTTATATAGAAGTTAGCTGTGATTGATAGAATCAAAGGACTTAACAAAGTCCAGAAATACCATGTCAGCAGTATCTTAATCATTCATTATGTTTGTGAGCTATTCTTCTATCACAAGTAAATTTGTGAGAAACAAACGTCTCGGAATAAAACCATATTGAAATGGAAAGATGGCAGCAATAGACGTTATATGAGCCATGATTGCTTGCTTGAGAATAACTTCGATTGATTTGGAGATGACAGGGTTGAGGCTCACTGGTCTGTAATTCATTGGGTCTTTTTGTCACCTTTGTTAAAGATAGGGCAGATTGTGGCTACTCGCCAATCAACAAGAACAATTGCGGTAGTTAGTAAAAGGTTGAAAAGAGATGCTAGATGTTCAGATAGTTCGAGTACAACAGCCTGGAAAATGGCTGAATGTAGTCTCTGTGGACTTTGCCTCTTATTCACATTCAAGTACAAAAGCTGCTTCTCGACCTCGGTCTGAGTGATGGTGATCAGTCATATTGGTGGTTCTTCTATCATGTGTCACATTGCAGGTTCTTACCCATCGTCGTCCTTGAAAATATTTGCGAAAATATCGGCGAATAGAGAAGCTTGTTGGTTTGAGTTCTCAATTTTTTCTCTTTTAGAATTACAGATTAAAGTTACAATTTTTTAACTCAAATTTTGTTTTATTCCTTTGCACGTGAGCGTAAAATCGTTTCAGGTCACGTCCAGCATCCAGAGCAAACTGCCTCTCAAAATTTTGTATACTAATGCTGGAAATGTGTTGACGATTACGTTGTTTTCTGTAGACCTCAACATCCGCCTATATACCCTTATGGCCTGAAAGTAAGTGATCATTACTACTTGGTAGGAACACTATGATATTACTAACATTGATCAATGGTGTAAACTGATTATTACTTAAGGAACAAGAATTTGTTGACATTGGATTTGAGGACGACGATAGACACACGGAGGGAAAAAGTAAAGTGTTTTTTAGTTGTGGTAGGAAACAAGTTCTTGCTGAGAATGTCTTACGTGGTAATTCGAAAAACGGTAATAAGTTGTACTAAAATTTATTTTAGACATATCCAATTCGCTGAAAATTCCAAACAAAACCAACATGTGCGTTTCTTGAAGATAACGCGGGTGTAAGTGTGTTGTGTGGATCTTGTCGGCACATTTATGTGAACTCCTGTTTTCCTTTATTTAGGATTGGCGTAACATCAGTAATCAGTATTTAGTAGTGTAATTTGCTGTTTACAGCAAAGCTAGTAGTCATGTTAAGTAATTTTGCTTCAGAAAAATATTCCGAGCAGGATAAAGTATAAAAGGCAAGAAAATTAAGCGAATTACAATTTTTTTTATTCCTAACAACATGTATCAACGTTAACTAAAAGGATAAGTCTATTTAGAATGAAATATTGATATTTTAGGACGGAAGCTATTTAGGTCTGACATTGAAAATCCGACCGACTTTTCTTTATACACTAGAGAAGAGAAACAGGAGAGAAAAGAAGAGATAGAGAAGACAGAAAAGAAAAGTATATCATCATATTTTGTTCAACATCCGTTTTACATGCTGGCAGAGATAGGTTAGTTTGGAAGTCAATTTCTAAAAGCCTGGACGGCTTTTAGAAATTGACTTCCAAACTAACCTATCTCTGGTCAGGGATTTATTTATCTCTTTCTCTTAAGTCCATTTTTATCATTTCCTCCTATGTTTTCCTTGGTCTTCCAATGTGAACTGAACTTGCTATCTCAACTGTTCTACATTTACTAACACAAAAACTCTCATCTATGATTTAAACCTGACTATACAATCAAGGTCTTAGATTCTGCACACATCTCTATATACTGTCCAGATTTAATATTTTTCTGAGATCATCAAAACTAAGCCTGTCTTTAAGACTCACATTACAAATCCATCGTATCATTCTCATATCATTTTACTCCATGCAACGCATGTCCTCAACTCTCACTGACCAGGTTTCACTTCCATACACTATCTCATTGCGTACACATGCCTGATAGACTGTTCCCTTTATTGACAGTGGTAACGCTCTGCTTGTTAGTAATGGCAGGAGTTCCCTGAACTTACTCCATTCATCCTAACTCTTGCAATCACACTAGCACCTGCCCCACTTTTTGCTTCAATAGTACTACCGAGGTAATAAAACTTCTAGACAACCTAATTGCTATTAATTTATCATACACTAACATTTTGAAATTTGAGTGAGAGTAAATCTTCTCAGGATCCTGGTACTCACCGTTCCCTTCACAACAATTTTTCAAAAATTTTCTATGGTACAAATTGATGTTGATGGTTGGTTTTCTTGTGTGTGCTGCGTAGGGTGGGGGTAAAATAATTGGATCTGCATGGAGTGTTATTCTATTTCAACTTAGTTGTCGTTGGTCGGTGTCACCAGGTTATATGAGTTGATTTCCGCACGCTAGGATTTTTCTTAATATCACATCTGTTTTCTTATATATTTTTAAAATTTCTTTACTTTTTCTTTTTGTTGGCCAGACATTCACCCGCTATTTCAGAAACTCCAACCGAGAGATCGTTTTAGGATTCTAACCATCCTTTTAAGTGCAACTGTTTGGATCTCTCTTGCCCTCGGTTTACCCGATATATTTGCTAGGTAGATTTTTAGGTTCTATTTCATAAGCACAGTGGAATGCTTGAAATATTTCTACGGTTCCAGTATCTTTTCACGTCGTACATAATACCTTGGTATTTAGTTCTCTTCTTTATCCAAGCTCTGTTTAGGTCGGTATCATTAGGGACATTTACATCAAGTAGGGTTGCTACTCTCTCATCTTATGGCTCATTCTTACAATTTTCTATGGAAAATCTTTGTGTGCGTTTGATTATTTCTGTAGCATGTTTGTTTAGTGTTTCTGTTTCATTTGTCAGACAGTCTTGTACAATTTTCCGAATAGTCCATTTAGTCAAATTGGTGTGTATAAGTTCTGTGGATTTCTTGTTCCATTTTTTTGTGCTTACTTTCGATTTGATTCATCAAATTATCACCTGGCGGGGTTAGTTTTAGTGTGTTCACGACTATTGTCTTATACTGTTTATTTTTTTTATAGCTAGTATTTACGAATTTAAATGAGCGTCTATAGTGACGCGATGTTGCATGAGAACGTGAATCGGTGTAATGTGCATACACAATTCAAAAGGATGATGGCTAACGGTTAAGACATTGTTAGTGTTAATTACTATGCAAAATACTTTAAAATTTTGTGACTAGGTTCGTAATTAATATTATTAATTGTGGAGTGTCTAGTTTTAATGTAAATGGCTTCAATTTTTGTAAATCCTTTTATGTTTCATTAATTACGGGTATTATTTAACGTTTCTCAAGGTTAGGCAATGATATTCTCTTCGGACTTTTGTTCTCATCAGCATCATTTCTTTTCAGACTATTGTGAGATAAGGGAACATTGGTGAAACAAGACACTTGGTGTTGCGCTGGAGTAATAACTTCAACGTGTTTTATTATAGTGTTTTATAGTTAACAAAAAAACTCAGTGTTGCCAGGAAGTAATTATGGTAATCATACAATATTACATTTTATAAGTTGTATACATTGAATCCAAAAGTTCTCAATACCCAACATAGAGCAGGTGTGTGTAATAATACAGTATTGCACGTGGTAAGCGGTATGTATTGAATGCGAAGATGCTAAATACCTTAGATAGAGCAGGTGTGTGAAATAATACAGTATTACACTTGGTAAGTGGTATATGATGAGAATAAAGTGCTCAATGCCCTAGATAAAGCAGGTGTGCTTAATAATACAGTATTACACTTGGTAAGTGATATATGCTGAAACCGAAAGTGCTCTACACTCTTGATGTGTCTAATAATACATAATTAAAACATTAATTATAGTGTTGGAAGGAAGGGGAAAAGAAACTCGGCGTTGCCTAGGAATACATTAAAACAAATGTGTTTCATTATAGTATTGAGGGTAAGAGGGCAAAGACAAGAAAATAGGCGTTGTCCGAGAATGCATTAAAATAAATGTGTTTCATTATAGTGTTGATGAGGAGAGGGGTGTCCAAGAAACTCATGGTTGCTCGGGAATACATTAAAGCAAATATGTGTTTCATTTTACCGTTGAGAGGAGAGTGGAAGACAAGAAACTTGGCGTTTCCAGGAAATACATTAAAACAAACATGTGTTTATTACAGTGTTGAAGAGCAACAGTTAGACGACTAGTAACTCGACATTGCCTGGAAATATATTAAAACAAATATGTGTTTTCTTTATATTGTTGAGGGGATACGGAGAAGATAATAAACTCATCAGCGATAGGGAATACATTAAAGAAAATATATGTTTTATTATACTGTTAAGTGGAGAGAGAGAGAGAGAGAAGACAGGAAAATCGGCTTTTCCCCGGATATATTAAAACAAATTTGTGTTTTATTACAATGTTGATGAGGAGAGGAAAAGACTAGAAACTCATAATTGACCGGGGATACTTTAAAACCAATAACACATAATTCAACAAGTCCCGAACATGATATATAGATAGCGCCACTAATAAAATATTAATATGATTCTTATCAAGTACGAACCTTCAAATGACATGTGTCAAAATTTGAACCCAATCGGATCATTAGTTTACAAATTACATTTATTTAAATGAAGCTACTGTTGGAAATTTTCAAAGATACGGGTCCCATCCAGGCAATCCTGGTGGATGCCCTCGTAGACGGGTTAGGTGCTAGAGAGACCCAGAGGGAGGCACTAAGGGGTCACCCGCTCACACTAGCGGAGGCCCAGAGATTAGCGAGAGACAGTATAAGACTAGGGGAACGTGCAGATAGAGGCAATGGCGAGGAAAAGCCTGGGAGAAGGAAAACGGTGGGGGGCAGGGCGAGCCCGGGGCCCCGAATGGAGAGAGGGGGCGGAGAGGATTGGGAGGCAGACTCCGATCCTAGAAGGAAGGCATGGGACCTTCAAAATGAGTACGATAGGCCCGCACCGGCCAGACAGGTATCAGTCTGCTGGACCTGTAGGGGTGAGGGGCATAGAGCAGCAGAGTGTCCCACAAATTATGGGCGCCCACGCGGCTCGGTTAGACCGAACTGTACTAGGTGTGGTCGGTTAGGACATGAGAGTCGGTGGTGCACAGCAGCATAGATCGGAGGTGAGGAATTAGGATTCCGAACCTTAGTGTGCCACCTGACGCTAGGGTAAAGAACCAGGGAAGCGCCCAGAGGCCACCCCACAGAGTATAAAAAGTAGGGTGGCCCCCAGAATGATAAGTTTAGTGAAAGATAGCGAATTTAAATGGGAAGAAGACGGGCTTGGGTTTTGTTCGCCGGTTTATGAGAAACCGCAAGAAGCAATGAACCCCCCGTAGAGAGATCGAATTAAACGCGACTGCTAGGTCGGTTGACGAGTCCAGCGAGTGGGAGGAGAGCGGCAAAATACCCCCCCCCCCACCCAGCTCCAGAAGAGACTGAGAGAAAATCGGTTAGCCAAAAAGGTAG
Source organism: Sepiola atlantica (assembly GCA_963556195.1). Classification (NCBI taxonomy): domain Eukaryota; kingdom Metazoa; phylum Mollusca; class Cephalopoda; order Sepiida; family Sepiolidae; genus Sepiola; species Sepiola atlantica. The sequence continues at coordinate 134,098,861 of OY744517.1, forward strand.
AGGAATTACCTATGAAGTTACGGTGGAGGGGAGCAGAACGCCCCACCACAGAATAGTAGGAAAGCCAAGCCAAAGATAGTCAGGGACCTGGGGGAGAGGCCGAGGTTGTGCGTGTCGCATTTGTTGGCTCCACCGCGCGCAGGGAGGGCCCCCATGCGTGTGCGGTGCTGGTGGTTGTGGCGCGGACAGTTGTCTTGGATGCCCCCCCCCCCGAGATAAAACGGACATATAAGGATAGAAAGAAATGCATAACTGGGACCGATGGAGGGTCGTCGTGGTTAGATCCAAATGATCGATCTAAGTAGTAATATACCTGCAGCTGGATGGGCTGTTGCCGAATGACCAGGCAGATATATAGTGAGTTGTAAAAGCAAAAGAAAGTTGAAGTAATCGACAGATGTTCGAACCACCGTGAATATGACAGATTGTGGTGCGCCTTACGAAAGGGCACAGAAGTAATGATAAGCGAAGAGAAGGATATGAGGTCCTATCTAAGATAGATAGTGTTGATACAGACGAAGCAGAATAAATCAGTGGCCCCCCGTTGCTGGGAGAGGCACTCGATGAGTAATTAGGGACAGTGTCGGGAAGCGATGAGAGAATGATTATGAAGAAATTGGAAGTTATAGGGAAGAACCAAAAGGGTTACTGTCGCATGCAGCCAGAGAAGGCGCATCGATATCGAATGTCACCGGGCCGAAGTGAGCCAAGAAGGTGTTAGTCTGAGAGAATTGTTTTCCCAGAGAAGGGAACAGAAGAGAATCTGGCCGAGGTGGCCGACGCAATGATAGTGACGGTATGCGAACCAGACAGGTCCGTACCAAGAGAATTTCAGTTGTTGATACTGACGAGTGAGTGCACAGGTGCACAGTTGGATATGCAATCGCTAAGACACTTGTCGCCGAATATAATCATCTCGGCAGATTAAGGCCGAATTACCAAATCGTTTGAGATTACCGGTCGACCCCATCGAACAGTTGTGAAAGTATTATAATGTGTGAAAATGCGTTGCATAACCAGAAGGTAACAAGCTATTAGCTTTAAGAAGATTGGAGGGTTCGATTAACCCCGTCAGGAAGGAAAAATTCACGTTAAAAGGTAGGATTAGACACGGGCACGATAGGGCTTGGTCGATGTTAGTGAGAATTGTGCACATAAATAATAGGGTTAGCCTTTGCAGAAAAGACAAAGGGCGCGAGAAAGACATAGGGAGATATTGGACGGCGCGAGCACACCGACGGTCGAGTGCATGAGCGAGGGAGGGTTACCCTTGAGTACACTTCACCCAGATCGCGAGCGGGAGCAGGAATCGCTGCCCCTGTCGGAAATCCAGGTGGATGACCAGTGAAGAAGTAGAGATCGATTCCGAGGAGAATGTGATGGTGACGTAATTTGTAAGGGGCGTTGCGAGCTCCAATCTGTATTAACAAACTTTTAATTGCATGCATAATAATTCCTTTTGTCACCTACCCACCTCCCAACACAGAAACCACAAAATGCATACGCACCTACACACATACATACGTAGTCCTGATGTTTTAATAGACTGGAAAGGGAAAAAGAAGGACAGACCAAAAGAAAACAGAACAGAAAAAGAAAACTTTTTGTTCCATTTTTTAGCTACAGTTTTTTTTTTTAATTTTTGATTATTATTGTTTTGATTGTATTACCTGTTGTTCTCTCTGTATGTGGGGGAAGGGTGACAGTCTGGGAGATGTCAAATTGCGACCAAATTGACACAAAATAAAGGGGGACGGATGTGAAACAGTGGTTTCAGCGACGGAGTCTGCACCCTAGGGTGCACTGGAATGCATCGGGGAGATCAGGCCCTACGTAGAAACAAGTGGAGATCTAAGAACTAGTACATATTTTTGACTGTCCACACCTTAGCCGAGAAGCGGCGCCAGCCTGGCGGGAGAGAGTGTGTAAGTGCCTGTAGCAATTATCCCGATACAATGGATGAGTAAAGCCACAGGGAACTGGGATCTGATAACGCCCGTACGAATTTGGTCAAGAGTCTTTTAGATACTGATGGATATCAACTCGTGGGGTGGTCGCCTAGAGAAAGAAAGGGAATAAGTTGTTTGCGATAACAGGAAAGAGCAAGGGGGCCAAAAGGAGAATTGTAATTACCCGTGTCGTATTGTCCCAGACGACCAGATGGAGAGGGACGCATAAAGGAGAGAGAGAGAGAGAGAGAGAGAGAGAGAGAGAGAGAGAGAGAGAGAGACGAGAGAGAGAGAAGGAAAGGGTGTGATAATATGCCTCCTTGGGAAAGGAAAGGGTTTTTTTGTGTTGAGTGAACGAGGAGTTAGATCCGAGATTTCGCTTGCGACGGACGTGTTTTGAGACACGAGCCGGCCAGGCGAGGCGTTGCGCGAACAATCGCTCTCGCTTGGCATGGCATGGCCCATAGCATTCCCCCACCATCGTTTTCCAACAGAGATTAACGTCTCAATTAATACCAACAGTCGTAACAGTCCACACACACCGTTCAGTAGACAAGTCACAACTTAGTTAAGGCTTTGAAAAGGGAGTTTCACACACACACGGTTCTCCAGACATAGATTAAGTCCAGCTGTTTAACACTGGGAAATCGTAGAGATTCACACACGCACACAGAGAGAAGGAAGACGGGATAGTTAGTAAACAAGCCATTATCGAAAAACAGACTTTGGGTTAAAGTTAAAAACCCACCGTTCATTTGTGTTAAATAATTATTGTTATGAAAAGACCTAGCCGTTTGTTGAGTTATTCTGTTGTCGATTTGTACTGTTCGCGCGACATTGATTCCACAGCGGACCAGCGAGGCAAACATCCCGATTAGAGGAGATTCGAGCCATCTTTCTTTTTACAGCCGCTACTGACGATCACTGGCCAAGGAGGGTGTTCCCGGTCTGGAAGGATTGTGGAGCGCCGAGGAGCACCCGCCATATTGGCGCCGCGACCAGGATATCGAACACCTGTGCGCGAGTGGCCGACTACGATACCCACGGAGGAAGAAGAGAAAGAGGCGTGGGGTCCGCTTATACAATAGCGAATATTATATAGTATTATTGGTGCGTTTGAATGAAAAAAAAATCGTTAAAAACAGCCACAAATGAAAAAGAAAAACGTACTCGTCCACCAAAATAATACACCGTGCCACAAGTTGGTTGCACCGACCCTATTCTTCAGATATGACCCCCAGCGACTACTGGCTGTTTGCAGACCTTAAGAGAATGCCCAAGAGAAATAAATTTGGCCCTAACAAAGATGTGATACCAGATACTCAGGCGTATATTGAAGCTAGAGGCAAATCGTTCCACAAAATAGCATCGAATTGTTAGATAAGCATTAAAATCAGTATATCACCCTAAAACGAGACTATGTTGATGAATAAAGTTGAATTTTACCTAAAAGTTATTGTTTTCTTATTTAGGCCCGGTACTTATTGAGTAACGTGCTATCTGTTTCATTATAGTGTTGAGAGGGATAGGAGAGAATAAGAAAATCAGTGTTGCCCAGGAGCAATAACTTTAAAACTGAAAGCTCAGGTGAATTTATCACATTTTTATTATTATTTTTAATACATTAAAACAAGAGATGGAAATGGTAGGGAGAGAGAAAGAGGGGAAAGAAAGAGAGACGGAAAAGATTGGGAAAGGATATAGAGAGAAAAATAGAGAGGAGGATGCAGAGAAGTGTAGATAGAGAGATGAATAGATAGAAGTAGAGTATGTCAAGTTTTAAAAGAAAAGACGTTACACATACTTTTTAACCTTTTCTATTTTGTTGTGTATACCCCGGGCAACGCCAGGTGGCCCTGCTAGTATATATATATATAAATATATATATATATATATATATATATATATATATATATATATATATATATATATATATATATATATGTGTGTGTGTGTGTGTGTGTGGAAGCATTTTTTTCCTTCATACATTTTTAATTAAACAGAAGTGAAAATTCCTGTTTGTTTCTTTTTCTGATGCAATTTTTCGAGTTTGCCGCCCAATGATCAAATGTCGTGCTCCAGTGTGAATCAGAACTCGCCATGTTTGCAAACGTTTTCAACTTGCATGAGTCGTCGTCAGGCACGTGATTAGATGAATTTATTACGAAAGTCGATTAAGAACGTTTTAAAAACATTTTAATACACCTCTCCACCTCGTATCGGTCTTAGTTTATGGTGGGTTTACGTGCTCGAATGAATAAGGCATTATGAATTTTTAAATACAGCTGCAAAGGGCGTAAAAGGGTGTTGAAGCACTTCGTGAACATTCAGATATCTCCGAGTTTTGTGAAATTGTAACAATAGAAATTAGAGCATCTTAATAAATATTCCCCATATTTCAGTCTTTTTGTAGCATTTTAAAGGGTTTAAACATAATACGGATACAACCATTTGAAAATTCAAATATTTTAAAGGGTTTAAACATAATATGGGAACAACCATTTGAAAATTCAAATATTTTAAACGGTCTAAACATAATACGGATACAACCATTTGAAAATTCAAATATTTTAAAGGGTTTAAACATAATATGGGAACAACCATTTGAAAATTAAAATATTTTAAAGGGTTTAAACATAATATCGGCACAACCATTTGAAAATTCAAATATTTTAAAGGGTTTAAACATAATATGGGAACAACCATTTGAAAATTAAAATATTTTAAAGGGTTTAAACATAATATCGGCACAACCATTTGAAAATTCAAATATTTTAAAGGGTTTAAACATAATATGGGTACAACCATTTGAAAATTCAAATATTTTAAAGGGTTTAAACATAATATCGGCACAACCATTTGAAAATTCAAATATTTTAAAGGGTTTAAACATAATATGGGCACAACCATTTGAAAATTCAAATATTTTACATTTGCGATAAATTTGACTCATAGTCATCAGACACTATTTAAGCAAGATTTTCTAAATTTCAATTTCTTTTTAAGATCCCTTAAGCTTAAGGCTTAAACTTTAGACATCGTTTAGAATCAAAATCATGCAATGGACATTTATCAAAATTGGGGTAATAATTCTAGATATTATGTTTAGTAGCATTACATATAGATGTTAATCTTCGTAAGGGGGCATAAAAGTGGTATAAAACACTTCTGTTCGGGAAATTAATTTTACCCGTCTTCGGACGGGTACTCTTTTAGTATATATATATATATATATATATATATATATATATATATATATATATATATATATATAATAGGTTTGTTTTACTTGCCCTTTGTTTTCTCTCTTTTTCTAAACGCTTGAAATGGTTTCGTCAGACACTACTACTTGGGACTTTAAAGTTAATTTAATTAAAAGGCAAAATACCATCGCCCAAGAATTAATTCATTTTTCCTATATCCTGTTTCCTTTGCTGTGTCAATATAGTGGGCGAATTTAGTTTAACACGTGGTTTCTTGTATTTCTATTTTAGGTTTTAAATTTTAACTTGTTCAGTTTATTATTATTATTATTATTATTATTATTATTATTATTATTATTATTATTATTATTATTATTATTATTATTATTATTATTATTATCCTAAGGTAAAATTATTTATGTGTAAACAGCTGTTTGCTATTTCACTTCTAGAATTTAATAGGTTTCTGGGATCTTTAAAATTATTATCGCTAATCCATCATCTCTATAAAGGCCGATATCCGTATTATCGAATATATTTGTGAGTGTATATAAAATGAATAACCCCACAAGATCAGATGCCTCCGCAGAGTCAAGGGCACTCATGGCCAAATCAAACGAGTTTGTCATATTCGTTTTAATCCATTGGTCCTCGTTGTTGATTAAAACTGATCTCCTACATGTTTTAATTATGTGAATTTCATCCTTGGATATATCGGTATATATCTCGGCGAAATTATTCTGATAAAAGACTCCAAAAAAGTCAAGGGAGAAAACTTCAAGAAAATTATACATATGGAAATGAAAAAAACTAGGTCTAAAAGTATAAGTACTGGCTAACATAAAAACAACGAACTTTCTAGACGTCACATTAAACTTAAGTAAAAACACTTACGAACCATACCTAAAAGATAACACCAACCCAATATACGTACACCCAAAGTCTAATTACCCCCTATCAATCATAAAACATATACCGAATTCGATCGAAAGTAGGCTTCTCAACAATTCTAGCAACGAAAGCGTTTTTAAAAAATCAATTAACATTTACAATACAGCTCTAAAAATAGTGGTTACCATAATACCGAAATTAAATATAAAAAACAGGACACCAATAATTACAACAAAATTAAAAATAAAAACGAAAGAAAAAGAAATATAATCTACTATACCCTTCCCTATAACCAGATGCTAAAAACTAAACTAGGCAAAAAATTCATAAATCTGATTGAAAAACACTTCCCCGTAACCAACCCTCTACATAAAATATTCAATAAAGATAACCTAAAACTATCCTACAGCTGCTGTGAAAACCTAGAAATGATAATTAAGGCACACAACAACAAAATACTAAAAGACAACAACAGAGAAGAAAAAAATAAACAAAGTTGAAAATATAACAAAAATGACACTACGAAGAACAAAAATATAAACAATACTAATACAAATAAACAAAACACTAATAATAACCACCCGAATAGAAACGAAAAAGTTAGCAATGAAGAGAAAAGATGTAACTGCATAAATCGTAAACTTTGTTCACTACAAAATAAATGCCCAATTAAAAGTATTGTATACCAAGCAACGATATTTGCCAACGAAAGGCCAAATAACAAGAAATACTACGTGGGTATGACATCCCTGGACTTTAAGACCAGATACTATGACAACAAAAGCACATTTAAAAATAGAGAACGTCGAACTAAAACAGCACTAGCTAACCATTATTGGAAACTCAAAGAAAATGGGCACTCACCAATAATTGAATGGAAAATAGTAAGACAGGCCAGTACATCTAGAAACTTAGACCACCCGTGTAGATTATGCCTGAATGAAAAATATGAAATCCTAAATTTTAAAGATCCCCGAAACCTATTAAATTCTAGAAGTTAAATAGCAAACAGCTGTTCACACAGAAATAATTTTACCTTAGAATGATAATAATAATAATAATAATAATAATAATAATAATAATAAAACTGAACAAGTTAAAATTTAAAACCTAAAATAGAAATACAAGAAACCACGTGTTTAAATAAATTCGCCCACTATATTGACACAGCAAAGGAAACAGGATATAGGAAAATCCATTGTCAACAAAAAATAGGATAGGTATAGGAGCGTCACCAACAAAGCCTTTGTTCGCGGGAAGCTCAACGATTGGCTAAGGGGACAACAAAGAATCTGATGTGTTAACTAGCAAGCCATGTATATATGAACACCTGACAAAAATAACTCCATGCATTTAGCCTGAAGATCCCCCCCGGGGATGAAACGCGGGAGCCTCTGTGTAGCTTGATTGCCATATATATTTTCATTGCTTACTACCTAGCTCTACTTACGTATCGAGCACTGTTATGTAAATACTGAAAACTGATACATAAAAAATTCTATCTCTTTATAATATTTTATGTGGATACATGAAGTATTAATATTTAGCTCCTCAAGCAGTTGAGCACTCTCACAAGAATTTATTTCACCACTAAAAACTAATATGGAAAAAATTAACTTAGAAACATCACTCAAAAATATCCCAACGCCTAGCAAGCATGGATACATTATTAAATTAATTAAAAAAACGGACGAACTAATACGCCGAATACGATGGCGAGCACACTTCTTCCTTAACAATAAAGATAAACACGTAGATACAAAAGAATCCTTCGGATTCAGAAGCCTAAAAACGCTAAACCAATAGATATAATACAACTACATAGATATAATAAATACTGAAAGTAAACAAATCACAGATAAACTAAAAATTAGCAACAAAGTTAGTAAGTTAAAACCTAAGGAAGCCTATATCTTATTTAAAGACGACAAAAGTAACTTTAACAATAACCCCAGCACTCGCTTAATAAATCCGACCAAACCAGAAATAGGAAGAATCAGCAAAACAATTCTATCTAGAATTAACAAACAAATAAGAAAATACCTAGAATTAAACCAATGGGTGAATACTGCCGACGCGATCGCTTGGTTTAACAGTATAGAAAATAAGAACAAATGTACCTTCTTACAATTCGACATAGTGGACTTCTACCCATCCATATCAGAAGAACTCTTCAACATCGCCCTAGAATTCGCCGAGATATATACCGATATATCCAAGGATGAAATTCACATCATTAAAAATGTAGGACATCAGTTTTAATCAACAACGAGGACCAATTGATTAATACGAATATGACAAACTCCTTTGATTTGGTCATGGGTGCCCTTGACTCTGCGGAGGCATCTGATCTTGTGGGGTTATTCATTTTATATACACTCACAAATATATATGATAATACTTCAAGAAAATTATACATATGGAAATGAAAAAACTAGGCCTAAAAGTATAAGTACTGGCTAACATAAAAACAACGAACTTTCTAGACGTCACATTAAACTTAAGTAAAAACACTTACGAATCATACCTAAAAGATAACGCCAACCCAATATACGTACACCCAAAGTCTAATCACCCCTCATCAATCATAAAACATATCCCGAATTCGATCGAAAGTAGGCTTCTCAACAATTTTAGCAACGAAAGCGTTTTTAAAAAATCAATCAACATTTACAATACAGCTCTAAAAAATAGTGGTTACCATAATACCGAAATTAAATATAAGAAAACAGGACACCAATAATTACAACAAAATTAAAAATAAGACTCTGCATTTCGAAACGTTTAAAAATAAAAGTTTTGTTTCTTTCTTTTGGGGCACTTTAGATACGAAATCGAGAAGATTAGGAGTATTGTATGGCTCCGTCACCTGGGTGGTCGGTCTTACTACTAAGAAAGTAGACATTGACAACAATATGGCAATGGCAATGGCAAAGAAGAGAGCACACTCGCAGATGAACAGTGGCAAAAGAATCGTGTTTATTGATTGCACCATATGTACAAGAGGAGAATAACTGGAGAAGGGGGGTTGATTAGGATGTCTCTGGGAGCAGGAAGACTGGAATGACAGGGATACCGGCACTGGAAGCAGAAAAATGCGTGAGTGACGTCACTGGAAGCAGGAAAGTTTGAGTGGCATTACTAGAATTTGGACAGCTGGGATGACATCACACGGAGTCTGATGTGGACGTCTCTTAGGGATGCTTCAGGTAGGTCCGGTCTGTGTGGACGGAGCTAAGGGCTACAGTAGTGGTTTCAAGAATGAGCAGATGTTGCAGGATTGAGGTGCTGGAGGGAGCTGGAGCAGGAGATTTGGGAAGCGGGAATAGGAGCCGTTGGAAATAGCTATAGCGGGACCGCTGGTACGAGAAGCACAGGAAGGAGCTGGAGACGCTGTCGCAGGTACTAAAGGAAGGAGCTGGAGCAAAATCCGCTGGAGGGAGCTGGTTCAGGCACTTCAGGAAGAAGAAGCCGCTGGTACAGGAGCCGAAGCAGGAACCGCCGGAAGGAACTGCAGGAGTTAGAGCAAGATATGCTGGTGCAGGAGCCGCAGAAAGGATCAGAAGTCGCCAGAAGGAGCTTAGTAGGCTTGCTGGAAGAAGCTGAAGCAGGACCACTGGAATCAGATGGATGTCTGAAGGCAGCAGGCAGCGACAGACAGTGAAAGTTAGATCGCATATAGTAGTTTGAGTGGCCTTGAAAAAGGCCGTTTGATTGTTGTTGCTACTGTCCTCTTCTGCTTCTTGACTCCATAGATGATCCACACAGTTGGAGGTAGGGGCCTCCTGCCCCCGGGGGAACTGCCGAGTGAAAGAAAAAGCGGCTTAATATATCACTGGGAAGATATATTACATTCCATTTATCCTTAAAACTAAACAAACGACTGGAATTAATTTCTAGCGGAATTTATGCTCTTTGAAATAGTTGGGGTGTTAGTTTAGTGTGTGTTCTATAAATCTCGGTCACTTCTCAGACGCTGGTATTTCGGCTTAGGGTGAGAAAGAGGTGTAGGAAGGTTAGATGCGTAAGAGATCGTAACTGGCTGGAAAACAACCAACTTGTATTTTTCCGTTAAGCAGCAAGAGTCAAAGTAATTTTCCCGTGTTTAGAGGCGTGGCTTACGCCTACGCTTTAAGGAAGGCATGTTTGGATTTGTAATGTTTGCAAACATGGGGAGCTGTGGACAGACCGCGACAAGTCCCTCTTCCTGGATAATTGATCATAATTAATTAAAAAAAAATGTGGCAAAGAGCTGTATCAAACGTATATGCAAATGTGTGAAATATGTATCTGAAAGGATTGTCAAAAATTGTGAGTGCAAGTGTGTCTGCGCTGTGGTCAGAAATCGGCAGTGCAAGTGGGTCTACACTGTCGAAAATGTTGAGTGAAGTGAATTTGCCTTTTTGCTGAAATCTGTGGTGCAAGTGAGTTTCGTTGGGATTTAAGTCAGTGGTGACAGTGAATCTGAAGTTTTTGTTTGCGTTGCTGTTAAGCGAGTCGTTAAATTAGAAGAAATAACTGAAAATGGGTCTCTAGGGTTGAAGATGATGAGTGCAAGTGGATCTGCACTGTTTTTGATGCGCATTGTTCGGGTTGACGGGTCATACTGTTCTTGAGTTTATCAACAAATGTAAAGTTGTTGAGTGTTTTATTTGTGCATATGCAACTGTACTGGTCTTAAACTGGTGCAACTTCTTTTTTGTGTTGTCAGTGATGTCCGGGAATTTTAAGGGGGAGCTTGATGAATGTCCTGGAAGGTTTGGGTTATTGCGTCTTGGAGAAAGTTGGTAGGCCTTAGAAGGTGGTGTTGATGCTTGTTGAGCCTGACTTTTTTGTACAATCAGTATTAATTAAAGGGCTTGGTACTGTTGCTCGGTCTTAGCTTAGTTTGTTGAGATGTTCAAAATTGTGGTTGTTCAGGTCGGGACGAGTGTCACCTTCTTTGCAGGTCGTTGCCAGTGTAAGACGATAACGTCGGGGTAACCGCTTGGTACAGGATCCTTTTTGCCTGTGTCTCCTTTCTTCGTTGTGAAGCCTATCACCATCAACGATAAATCCTGCAAACCGTGTGTTTTGGGAGCCGGGCTTACACCTACACTATACAGAAAGCGTCTTTGGATTTGTAATTTTTATAAACATGGGGTGCAGTGGACGGACCGCGACAGAAGAAGCGACGCACAAACAACACGAATCTGACGAAGAAAGAAACAATACCGTCTCGATGAAGAAATTAATGATGGCATTGAATAGAAGAAAGAATCGATACCGTCTCGATGAAACAATTAATAATGGCATTGAATAGAAGAAAGAAACGATACCGTCTTGATGAAACAATTAATGATGGCATTGAATAGAAGAATGAATCGATACCGCCTCGATGAAGAAATTAATGATGGCATTAAATAGAAGAAAGAAACGATACTGTATAGTTTAAGACATTAATGATGGAATTGAATAGAAGAAAGAATCGATACCGTCTCGATGAAGAACTTAATGATGGCATTGAATAGAAGAAAGAATCGATACCGTCTCGATGAAGAAATTAATGATGGCATTGAATAGAAGAAAGAATCGATACCGTCTCAATGAAGAAATTAATGATGGCATTGAATAGAAGAAAGAAACGATACCGTCTCGATGAAAAAATTAATGATGGCATTGAATATAAGAATAAAACGATACCGTCTCGATGAAGAAATTAATGATGGCTTTGAATAGAAGAAAGAAACGATACCGTCTCGATGAAGAAATTAATGATGGCATTGAATAGAAGAAGGAAACGATACCGTCTCGAGGAAGAAATTAATGATGGCATTTAATATAAGAATAAAACGATACCGCCTCGATGAAGAAATTAATGATGGCTTTGAATAGAAGAAAGAAACAATACCGTCTCGATGAAGTAATTATTGATGGCATTGAATAGAAGAAAGAATCGATACCGTCTCAATGAAGAAATCAATCATGGCATTGAATAGAAGAAAGAATCGATACCGTCTCGATGAAGAAATTAATGATGGCATTGAATATAAGAAAGAAACGATACCGTCTCGATGAAGAAATTAATGATGGCTTTGAATAAAAGAAAGAAACAATACCGTCTCGATGAAGAAATTAATGATGGCATTGAATAGAAGAAAGAAACGATACCGTCTCGAGGAAGAAATTAATGATGGCATTGAATATAAGAATAAAACGATACCGTCTCGATGAAGAAATTAATGATGGCTTTGAATAGAAGAAAGAAACAATACCGTCTCGATGAAGAAATTAATGATGGCATTGAATACAAGAAAGAAACGATACTGTCTCGATGAAGAAATTAATGATGGAATTGAATAGAAGAAAGAATCAATACCGTCTCGATGAAGAAATCAATGATGGCATTGAATAGAAGAAAGAATCGATACAGCCTCGATGAAGAAATTAATGATGGCATTTAATAGAAGAAAGAATCGATACCGTCTCAATGAAGAAATCAATCACGGCATTGAATAGAAGAAAGAAACGATACCGTCTCGAGGAAGAAATTAATGATGGTATTGAATATAAGAAAGAAACGATACCGTCTCGATGAAGAAATTAATGATGGCTTTGAATAAAAGAAAGAAACAATACCGTCTCGATGAAGAAATTAATGATGGCATTGAATACAAGAAAGAAACGATACTGTCTCGATGAAGAAATTAATGATGGAATTGAATAGAAGAAAGAATCAATACCGTCTCGATGAAGAAATCAATGATGGCATTGAATAGAAGAAAGAATCGATACAGCCTCGATGAAGAAATTAATGATGGCATTGAATAGAAGAAAGAAACGATACCGTCTCGATGAAACAGTTAATGATGACATTGAATAGAAGAAAGAATTAATACCGTCTCGATGAAGAAATTAATAGAATGCATTGAATAGTAGAATGAAACGATACCGTCTCGATGAAGAAATTAATGATAGCATTAAATAGAAGAAAGAAACGATACTGTCTAGTTTAAGACATTAATGATAGCATTGAATAGAAGAACGAATCGATACCGTCTCGATGAAGAAATTAATGATGGCATTGAATAGAAAAAAAAACCGATACTGTCTCGATGAAGAAATTATTGGTGGCATTGAATAGAACGACGAAACAATACCGTCTCGATGAAGAAATTAATGATGGCATTGAATAGAAAAAAGAATCGATACCGTCTCGAGTAAGAAATTAATGATGGCTTTGAATAGAAGAAAAAAACAATACTGTCTCGATGAAGAAATTAATGAAGGCATTGAATACAAGAAAGAAACGATACTGTCTCGATGAAGAAATTAATGATGGCATTAGATAGAAGAAAGAAACGATAACGTCTCGAGGAAGTAATTCATGATAGCATTGAATAACAGAAAGAAACGATACCGTCTCGATGAAGAAATCAATGATGGCATTGAATAGAAGAAAGAATCGAGACAGCCTCGATGAAGAAATTAATGATGGCATTTAATAGAAGAAAGAAACGATAACGTCTAGATAAAGAAATTAATAATGGCACTGAATAGAAGATAGAAACAATACCGTCTCGATGAAGAAATTAATAATGGCATTGAATAGAAAAAAGAAACAATACCGCCTCGATGAAGAAATTAATGATGGCATTGAATAGAAGAAAGCAACAATACCGTCCCGATGAAGAAATTAATGATGGCATTGAATAGAAGAAGGAAACGATACTGTCTCGATGAAGAAATTAATGATGGCATTGAATAGAAGAAAGAAACAATACCATCTCGATGAAGAAATTAATGATGGCATCGAATAGAAGAAGGAATCGATACCGTCTCGATGAAGAAATTAGTTATTGCATTGTATAGAAGAAAGTATCGATACCGTCTCGATGAAGAAATTAATGGTGGCATTGAATAGAAGAAAGAAACGATACCGTCTCGATGAAGAAATTAATGATGGCATTGAATAGAAGAAAAAAACGATCACGTCTGGATAAAGAAATTAATGATGGCATTGAATAGAAGAAAGAAACGATACCGTCTCGATGAAGAAATTAATGATGGCATTGAATAGAAGAAAGAAAAAAATACTGTCTCGATGAAGAAATTAATGATGGCATTGAATAAAAGAAAGAAACAATACCGTCTCGATGAAGAAATTAATGATGGCATTGAATAGAAGAAAGAATCGATACCGTCTCGACTAAGAAATGAATGATCGCATTGAATAGAAGAAAGAAACGATACCGTCTCGATGAAGAAATTAATGATGGCATTGAATAGAAGAAAGAAACGATACCGTCTCGATGAAGAAATTAATGATGGCATTGAATAGAAAAAAGAAACAATACCGTCTCGATGAAGAAATTAATGATGGCATTAAATAGAAGAAAGAATCGATACAGTCTTGATGAAACAATTACTGATGGCATTGAATAGAAGAAAGAAACAATACCGTCTCGATGAAGAAATTAATGATGGCATCGAATAGAAGAAGGAATCGATACCGCTCGATGAAGAAATTAATTATTGCATTGTATAGAAGAAAGAATCGATACCGTCTCGACGAAGAAATTAGTGATGGCATTGGATTGAAGAAAGAAACGATACCGTCTCGCTGAAGAAATTAATGATGGCATTGAAAAGAAGAAAGAAACAATACCGTCTTGAAGAAGAAACTAATGATAGCATTGAATAGAAGAAAGAAACAATACCGTCTCGATGAAGAAATAAATGATAGCATTGAATACAAGAAAGAAACGATACCGTCTTGATGAAGAAATTAATGATGGCATTGAATAGAAGAATGAATCGATACCGCCTCGATGAAGAAATTAATGATGGCATTGAATAGAAGAAAGAAACGATACCGTCTCGAGGAAGAAATTAATGTTGCATTTAATATAAGAATAAAACGATACCGTCTCGATGAAGAAATTAATGATGGCTTTGAATAGAAGAAAGAAACAATACCGTCTCGATGAAGTAATTATTGATGGCATTGAATAGAAGAAAGACTCGATACCGTCTCAATGAAGAAATCAATCATGGCATTGAATAGAAAAAAGAATCGATACCGTCTCGATGAAGAAATTAATAATGGCATTGAATAGAAAAAAGAAACAATACCGCCTCGATGAAGAAATTAATGATGGCATTCAATAGAAGAAAGAAACAATACCATCTCGATGAAGAAATTAATGATGGCATCGAATAGAAGAAGGAATCGATACCGCCTCGATGAAAAAATTGATGATGGCATTGAATAGAGGAAAGAAACGATACCGTCTCGAGGAAGAAATTAATGATTGCATTTAATAGAAGAAAGAACCGATACTGTCTCGATGAAGAAATTAATGATGGCATCGAATAGAAGAAAGAAACGATACCGTCTCGATGAAGAAATAAATGATGGCATTGAATAGAAGAAAGAAACAATACCGTCTCGATGAAAAAATTAATGATGGCATTGAATAGAAGAAAGAAACAATACTATCTCGATGAAGAAATTAATGATGCCATTGAATAGAAGAAAGAAACGATACTGTCTCGATGAAGAAATTAATGATTGCATTTAATAGAAGAAAGAAACGATACCGTCTCGAGGAAGAAATTAATGATGGCATTTAATAGAAGAAAGAAACGATATTGTCTCGATGAAGAAATTAATGATAGCATCGAATAGAAGAAAGAAACTATAACGTCTCGATGAAACAATTAATGATGGCATTGAATAGAAGAAAGAAACAATACCGTCTCGATGAAGAAATTAATGATGGCATTGAATAGAAGAAACAAACGATCACGTCTTGATGAAGAAATTAATGATGGCATTGAATAGAAGAAAGAAACGATACTGTCTCGATGAAGAAATTAATGATGGCATTGAATAGAAGAAAGAAACGATACCGTCTCGATGAAGAAATTAATGATGGCATTGAATAGAAGAAAGAAACAATACCGTCTCGATGAAGAAATTAATGATGGCATTGAATAGAAGAAAGAAACGATACCGTCTCGATGAAGAAATAAATGATTGCATTGAATAGAAGAAAGAAACGATACCGTCTCGATGAAGAAATTAATGATGGCATTGAATAGAAGAAAGAAACGATACTGTCTCGATGAAGAAATAAATTATGGCATTGAATAGAAGAAAGAAACGATACTGTCTCGATGAAGAAATTCATGATCGCATTTGATAGAAGAAAGTTACAATACAATCTCGATGAAAAAATTAATGGTTGCATCGAATAGAAAAAATAAACAATACCGTCTCGATAAAACAGTTAATGATTACATTGAATAGAAGAAAGAATCGATACTGTTTCGATTAAGAAATTTATGATGGCATTGTATAGAAGAAAGAATCGATACCGTCTCGATGAAGAAATTAATGATGGCATTGAATAAGCGAAAAAAACGATACCGTCTCGATGAAAACTTTAATGATGGCATTGAATAGAAGAAAAAATCGATACCGTCTCGATGAGGTAATTAATAATGGCATTGAATAGAAGAAAGAAACGATACTGTCTCGATGAAGAAATTAATGATGGCATTGAATAGAAGAAAGTAATCGATACCGTCTCGACGAAGAAATTAATGATGGCATTGGATTGAAGAAAGAAACGATACCGTCTCGATGAAGAAATAAATGATAGCATTGAATAGAAGAAAGAAACAATACCGTCTCGATGAAGAAATAAATGATAGCATTGAATACAAGAAAGAAACGATACCGTCTTGATGAAGAAATTAATGATGGCATTGAATAGAAGAATGAATCGATACCGCCTCGATGAAGAAATTAATGATGGCATTGAATAGAAGAAAGAAACAATACTGTCTCGATGAAGAAATTAATGATGCCATTGAATAGAATGAAAGAATCGATACCGTCTCGATAAAGAAATTAATAATGGCATTGAATAGAAGAAAAAATCGATACCGCCTCGATGAAGAAATTAATGATGGCATTGAATAGAAGAAAGAAACAATACTGTCTCGATGAAGAAATTAATGATGGCATTGAATAGAAAAAAGAATCGATACCGTCTCGATGAAGAAATTAATAATGGCATTGAATAGAAAAAAGAAACAATACCGCCTCGATGAAGAAATAAATGATGGCATTGAATAGAAGAAAGCAACAATACCGTCCCGATGAAGAAATTAATGATGGCATTGAATAGAAGAAGGAAACGATACTGTCTCGATAAAGAAATTAATGATGGCATTGAATAGAAGAAAGAAACAATACCATCTCGATGAAGAAATTAATGATGGCATCGAATAGAAGAAGGAATCGATACCGTCTCGATGAAGAAATTAGTTATTGCATTGTATAGAAGAAAGAATCGATACCGCCTCGATGAAGAAATTGATGATGGCATTGAATAGAAGAAAGAAACGATACCGTCTCGATGAAGAAATTAATGATGGCATTGAATAGAAGAAAGTATCGATACCGTCTCGATGAAGAAATTAATGGTGGCATTGAATAGAAGAAAGAAACGATACCGTCTCGATGAAGAAATTAATGATGGCATTGAATAGAAGAAAAAAACGATCACGTCTGGATAAAGAAATTAATGATGGCATTGAATAGAAGAAAGAAACAATACCGTCTCGATGAAGAAATTAATGATGGCATTGAATAGAAGAAAGAAACAATACCGTCTCGATGAAGAAATTAATGATGGCATTGAATAGAAGAAAGAATCGATACCGTCTCGACTAAGAAATTAATGATCGCATTGAATAGAAGAAAGAAACGATACCGTCTCGATGAAGAAATTAATGATGGCATTGAATAGAAGAAAGAAACGATACCGTCTCGATGAAGAAATTAATGATGGCATTGAATAGAAAAAAGAAACAATACCGTCTCGATGAAGAAATTAATGATGGCATTAAATAGAAGAAAGAATCGATACAGTCTTGATGAAACAATTACTGATGGCATTGAATAGAAGAAAGAAACAATACCGTCTCGATGAAGAAATTAATGATGGCATCGAATAGAAGAAGGAATCGATACCGCTCGATGAAGAAATTAATTATTGCATTGTATAGAAGAAAGAATCGATACCGTCTCGACGAAGAAATTAATGATGGCATTGAAAAGAAGAAAGAAACAATACCGTCTTGAAGAAGAAACTAATGATAGCATTGAATAGAAGAAAGAAACTATACCGTCTCGATGAAGAAATAAATGATAGCATTGAATACAAGAAAGAAACGATACCGTCTTGATGAAGAAATTAATGATGGCATTGAATAGAAGAATGAATCGATACCGCCTCGATGAAGAAATTAATGATGGCATTGAATAGAAGAAAGAAACGATACCGTCTCGAGGAAGAAATTAATGTTGCATTTAATATAAGAATAAAACGATACCGTCTCGATGAAGAAATTAATGATGGCTTTGAATAGAAGAAAGAAACAATACCGTCTCGATGAAGTAATTATTGATGGCATTGAATAGAAGAAAGACTCGATACCGTCTCAATGAAGAAATCAATCATGGCATTGAATAGAAAAAAGAATCGATACCGTCTCGATGAAGAAATTAATAATGGCATTGAATAGAAAAAAGAAACAATACCGCCTCGATGAAGAAATTAATGATGGCATTCAATAGAAGAAAGAAACAATACCATCTCGATGAAGAAATTAATGATGGCATCGAATAGAAGAAGGAATCGATACCGCCTCGATGAAGAAATTGATGATGGCATTGAATAGAGGAAAGAAACGATACCGTCTCGAGGAAGAAATTAATGATTGCATTTAATAGAAGAAAGAACCGATACTGTCTCGATGAAGAAATTAATGATGGCATCGAATAGAAGAAAGAAACGATACCGTCTCGATGAAGAAATAAATGATGGCATTGAATAGAAGAAAGAAACAATACCGTCTCGATGAAAAAATTAATGATGGCATTGAATAGAAGAAAGAAACAATACTATCTCGATGAAGAAATTAATGATGCCATTGAATAGAAGAAAGAAACGATACTGTCTCGATGAAGAAATTAATGATTGCATTTAATAGAAGAAAGAAACGATACCGTTTCGAGGAAGAAATTAATGATGGCATTTAATAGAAGAAAGAAACGATATTGTCTCGATGAAGAAATTAATGATAGCATCGAATAGAAGAAAGAAACTATAACGTCTCGATGAAACAATTAATGATGGCATTGAATAGAAGAAAGAAACAATACCGTCTCGATGAAGAAATTAATGATGGCATTGAATAGAAGAAACAAACGATCACGTCTTGATGAAGAAATTAATGATGGCATTGAATAGAAGAAAGAAACGATACTGTCTCGATGAAGAAATTAATGATGGCATTGAATAGAAGAAAGAAACGATACCGTCTCGATGAAGAAATTAATGATGGCATTGAATAGAAGAAAGAAACAATACCGTCTCGATGAAGAAATTAATGATGGCATTGAATAGAAGAAAGAAACGATACCGTCTCGATGAAGAAATTAATGATTGCATTAGATAGAAGAAAGAAACGATACCGTCTCGATGAAGAAATTAATGATGGCATTGAATAGAAGAAAGAAACGATACTGTCTCGATGAAGAAATAAATTATGGCATTGAATAGAAGAAAGAAACGATACCGTCTCGAGGAAGAAATTAATGATGGCATTGAATAGAAGAAAGAAACGATACTGTCTCGATGAAGAAATTAATGATGGCATTGAATAGAAGAAAGAAACGATACTGACTCGATGAAGAAATTAATGATGGCATTGAATAGAAGAAAGAAACGATACCGTCTCGATGACGAAATTAATGATTGCATTAAATAGAAGAAAGAAACGATACTGTCTCGATGAAGAAATTAATGATTGCATTGAATAGAAGAAAGAAACGATACCGTCTCGATGAAGAAATAAATGATGGCATTGAATAGAAGAAAGAAACAATACCGTCTCGATGAAGAAATTAATGATGACATTGAATAGAAGAAAGAAACGATACTGTTTCGAGGAAGAAATTAATGATGCCATTGAATAGAAGAAAGAAACGATACTGTCTCGAGGAAGAAATTAATGGTGGCATTGAATAGAAGAAAGAAACGATACCGTTTCGAGGAAGAAATTAATAGTGGAATTTAATAGAAGAAAGAAACGATACCGTTTCGAGGAAGAAATTAATGGTGGCATTTAATAGAAGAAAGAAACAATACCGTCTCGATGAAGAAATTAATGATAGCATTGAATAGAAGAAAGAAACAATACCGTCTCGATGAAGAAATTAATGATGGCATTTAATAGAAGAAAGAAACAATATCGTCTCGATGAAGAAATTAATGATGGCATTGAATAGAAGAAAGAACTGATACGGTCTACAGGAAGAAGTTAATGATGGCATTTAATAGAAGAAAGAAAGGATACCGTCTCGATGAAGAAATGAATGATGTCATTTAATAGAAGAAGGAAACGATACTGACTCGATGAAGAAATTAATGATGGCATTGGATAGAAGAAAGAAACGATACTGTCTCGAGGAAGAAATTAATGATGGCATTGAATAAAAGAAAGAAACGATACCGTCTCGAGGAAGAAATTAATGAAGGCATTTAATAGAAGAAAGAAACGATACCGTTTCGAGGAAGAAATTAATAGTGGAATTTAATAAAAGAAAGCAACGATACTGTCTCGATGAAGAAATTAATGATGGCATTGAATAGAAGAAAGAAACAATACCGTCTCGATGAAGAAATTAATGATGGCATTTAATAGAAGAAAGAAACAATATCGTCTCGATGAAGAAATAAATGATGGCATTGAATAGAAGAAAGAAACGATACTGACACGATGAAGAAATTAATGATGGCATTGAATAGTAGAAAGAAACGATACTGTCTCGATGAAGAAATTAATGATGCCATTGAATAGAAGAAAGAAACGATACCGTCTCGAGGAAGAAATTAATAATGACATTGAATAGAAGAAAGAAACGATACCGTTTCGAGGAAGAAATTAATGATTGCATTTAATAGAAGAAAGAAACGATATTGTCTCGATGAAGAAATTAATGATAGCATCGAATAGAAGAAAGAAACAATACCGTCTCGATGAAGAAATTAATGATGGCATTTAATAGAAGAAAAAAACGATCACATCTTGATGAAGAAATTAATGATGGCATTGAATAGAAGAAAGAAACGATACCGTCTCTATGAAGAAATTAATGATGGCATTGAATAGAAGAAAGAAACAATACCGTCTCGATGAAGAAATTAATGATAGCATCAAATAGAAGAAAGAAACAATACCGTCTCGATGAAGAAATTAATGATTGCATTAAATAGAAGAAAGAAACGATACTGTCTCGATGAAGAAATTAATGATTGCATTGAATAGAAGAAAGAAACGATACCGTCTCGATGAAGAAATTAATTATGGTATTTAATAGAAGAAAGAAACGATACTGTCTCTATGAAGAAATTAATGATGGCATTGAATAGAAGAAAGAAACAATACCGTCTCGATGAAGAAATTAATGATGGCATTGAATAGAAGAAAGAAACGATACCGTCTCGATGAAGAAATTAATGATTGCATTAAATAGAAGAAAGAAACGATACTGTCTCGATAGAGAAATTAATGATTGCATTGAATAGAAGAAAGAAACGACACTGTCTCGATGAAGAAATTAATTATGGTATTTAATAGAAGAAAGAAACGATACTGTCTCCATGAAGAAATTAATGATGCCATTGAATAGAAGAAAGAATCGATACCGTCTCGAGGAAGAAATAAATGATTGCATTTAATAGAAGAAAAAACCGATACTGTCTCGATGAAGAAATTAATGATGGCATCGAATAGAAGAAAGAAACGATACCGTCTCGATGAAGAAATAAATGATGGCATTGATTAGAAGAAAGTAACAATACCGTCTTGATGAAGAAATTAATGATGGAATTGAATAGAAGAAAGAAACAATACTGTCTCGATGAAGAAATTAATGATGCCATTGAATAGAAGAAAGAAACGATACTGTCTCGAGGAAGAAATTAATGATGGCATTGAATAGAAGAAAGAAACGATACCGTTTCGAGGAAGAAATTAATAGTGGAATTTAATAGAAGAAAGCAACGATACTGTCTCGATGAAGAAATTAATGATGGCATTGAATAGAAGAAAGAAACAATACCGTCTCGATGAAGAAATTAATGATGGCATTTAATAGAAGAAAGAAACAATATCGTCTCGATGAAGAAATTAATGATGGCATTGAATAGAAGAAAGAAACGATACTGACACGATGAAGAAATTAATGTTGGCATTGAATAGTAGAAAGAAACAATACTGTCTCGATGAAGAAATTAATGATGCCATTGAATAGAAGAAAGAAACGATACTGTCTCGATGAAGATATTAATGATGACATTGAATAGAAGAAAGTAACGATATCGTTTCGAGGAAGAAATTAATGATGGCATTTAATAGAAGAAAGAAACGATATTGTCTCGATGAAGAAATTAATGATAGCATCGAATAGAAGAAGAAACAATACCGTATCGATGAAGAAATTAATGATGGCATTGAATAGAAGAAAAAAACGATCACATCTTGATGAAGAAATTAATGATGGCATTGAATAGAAGAAAGAAACTATACTGTCTCGATGAATAAATTAATGATGGCATTGAATAGAAGAAAGAAACGATACTGTCTCGATGAAGAAATTAATGATTGCATTGAATAGAAGAAAGAAACGATACCTTCTCGATGAAGAAATTAATTATGGTATTTAATAGAAGAAAGAAACAATACTGTCTCGATTAAGAAATTAATGATGCCATTGAATAGAAGAAAGAAACGATACTGTCTCGATTAAGAAATTAATGATGGCATTGAATAGAAGAAAGAAACGATACCGTTTCGAGGAAGAAATTAATGATGGCATTTAATAGAAGAAAGCAACGATACTGTCTCGATGAAGAAATTAATGATAGCATTTAATAGAAGAAGAAAAAATACCGTCTCGATGAAGAAATTAATGATTGCATTTAATAGAAGAAAGTAACAATATCGTCTCGATGAAGAAATTAATGATGGCATTTAATAGAAGAAAGGAACGATACTGACTCGATGAAGAAATTAATGATGGCATTGAATAGAAGAAAGAAACGATACTGTCTCGATGAAGAAATTAATGATGGCATTGAATAGAAGAAAGAAACGATACTGTCTCGAGCAAAAGTTAATGATGGCATTTAATAGAAGAAAGAAACGATACCGTCTCGATGAAGAAATTAATGATGGCATTTAATAGAAGAAAGAATTGATACTGTCTGGATGAAGAAATTAATGATAGCATTTAATAGAAGAAAGAAACGATACTGTCTCGATAGAGGAAATTAATGATTGCATTGAATAGAAGAAAGAAACGATACTGTCTCGAGGAAGAAATTAATGATGGCATTGAATAAAAGAAAGAAACGATACCGTCTCGAGGATAAAATTAATGAAGGCATTTAATAGAAGAAAGAAACGATACCGTCTCGATGAAGAAATTAATGATGGCATCGAATAGAAGAAAGAAACAATACCGTCTCGATGAAGAAATTAATGATGGCATTGAATAGAAGAAAGAAACGATACCGTCCTGATGAAGAAATTTATGATGGCATTTTGTAGAAAAAAAAGGAAACGATACCGTCTCCATGAAGAAATTAATGATGGAATTGATTAGAAGAGAGAAACGATACTGTCTCGAGGAAGAAATTAATGATGGCATTGAATAGAAGAAAGAAACGATACTGTCTCGAGGAAAGAATTAATGATGGCATTGAATAAAAGAAAGTAACGATACCGTCTCGAGGAAGAAATTAATGAAGGCATTGAATAGAAGAAAGAAACGATACCGTCTCGATGAAGAAATAAATGATGGCGTTGATTAGAAGAAAGAAACAATACGGTCTCGATGAAGAAATTAATGATGGAATTGAATAGAAGAAAGAAACAATACTGTCTCGATGAAGAAATTAATGATGCTATTGAATAGAAGAAAGAAACGATACTGTCTCGATAAAGAAATTAATGATGGAATTGAATAGAAGAAATAAACGATACCGTTTCGAGGAAGAAATTAATGATGGCATTTAATAACAGAAAGAAACGATACTGTCTCGATGAAGAAATGAATGAAGGCATTTAATAGAAGAAAGAAACGATACTGACTCGATGAAGAAATTAATGATGGCATTGAATAGAAGAAAGAAACGATACTGTCTCGAGGAAGAAGTTAATGATGGCATTTAATAGAAGAAAGAAACGATACCGTCTCGATGAAGAAATGAATGATGTCATTTAATAGAAGAAAGAAACGATACTGACTCCATGAAGAAATTAATGATGGCATTGAATAGAAGAAAGAAACGATACTGTCTCGAGCAGAAGTTAATGATGGCATGTAATAGAAGAAAGAAACGATACCGTCTCGATGAAGAAATTATGGATGGCATTTAATAGAAGAAAGAAACGATACTGTCTGGATGAAGAAATTAATGATGGCATTTAACTGAAGAAAGAAACGATATCGTCTCGAGGAAGAAATTAATGAAGGCATTTAATAGAAGAAAGAAACGATACCGTCTCGATGAAGAAATTAATGATGGCATCGAATAGAAGAAAGAAACAATACCGTCTCGATGAAGAAATTAATGATGGCATTGAATAGAAGAAAGAAACGATACCGTCTCGATGAAGAAATTTATGAAGGCATTTTGTAGAAAAAAAAAGAAACGATACCGTCTCCATGAAGAAATTAATGATGGAATTGATTAGAAGAGAGAAACAATACCGTCTCGAGAAAGAAGTTAATGATGGCATTTAATAGAAGAAAGAAACGATACTGTTTCGAGGAAGAAATTAATGATTGCATTCAATAGAAGAAAGAAACAATACTGACTCGATGAAGAAATTAATGATTGCATTGAATAGAAGAAAGAAACGATACTGTCTCGAGGAAGAAATTAATGATGGCATTGAATAAAAGAAAGAAACGATACCGTCTCGAGGAAGAAATTAATGAAGGCATTTAATAGAAGAAAGAAACGATACTGTCCGGATGAAGAAATTTATGATGGCATTTTGTAGAAGTAAGAAATGATACCGTCTCGATGAAGAAATTAATGATGGCATTGAATAGAAGAAATAAACGATACTGTCTCGATGAGAAATTAATTATAGCATTGAATAGTAGAAAGAAACAATACCGTCTCGATGCGAAATTAATCATGGCATTGAATAGAAGAAAGAAACGATACCGCCTCGATGAGAAATTAATGATGGCATTAAATAAAAGAAAGACACAATACCGTCTCGATGAAGTAATTAATGATGGCATGGTATAGAAGAAAGAAACAATACCGTCTCGATGAAGAAAGTAATGATGGCATCGAATAGAGGAAAGAAACGATACCGTCCCGAGGGAGAATTTAATGATGACATTTAATAGAAGAAAGAAACGATACCGCCTCGATGAAGAAACTAATGATGGCATTTAATAGAAGAAAGAAACGATACCGTCTCGATAAAGAAATTAATCGTGGGATTGAATAGAAGAAAGAAACGATGTCGTCTCGATGAAGAAATTAATGATGGCATTGAATAGAAGAAAGAAACGATACCGTCTCGATGATAAAATGAATCATGGCATTGAATAGATAAAGAAACGATACCGTTACGATGAAGAAATGAATGATGGCATTGAATAGAAAAATGAAACGATACCGCCCCGAGGAAGAAATTAATGAAGGCATTTAATAGAAGAAAGAAACGATACCGTCTCGAGGAAGAAATGAATGATGGCATGTAATAGAAGAAAGAAACGATACCGTCTCGATAAAGAGATTAATGATGGCATCGAATAGAAGAAAGAAACAATACCGTCTTGTATGAAGAAATTAATGATTGCATTGAATAGAACGAAAGAAACAATACCGTCGTGATGAGAATTTTATGATGGCATTTAATAGAAGAAAGATACGATACCGTCTCGATGAAGAAATTACTGATGGCATTGAATAGAAGAAAGAAACAATACCTTCTCGATGAGAAATTAATGATGGCATTGAATAGAAGAAAAAAACGATACCGTCTCGATGAAGAAATTAATGATGGCATTGAATAGTAGAAAGAAACGATACCGTCTCGATGACGAAATTAATGATGGAATTGAATAGAAGAAAGAAACAATACTGTCTCGATGAAGAAATTAATTATGGTATTGAATAGAAGAAAGAAACGATACTGTCTCGATGAAGAAATGAATGATGGCATTTAATAGAAGAAAGAAACGATACCGTCTCGAGGAAGAAATAAATGATGGCATCGAATAGAAGAAAGAAACGATACCGTCTCGATGTAGAAATAAATGATGGCATTGAATAGAAGAAAGAAACGATACCGTCTCGATGAAGAAATTAATGATGGCATTCAATAGTAGAAAGAAACAATACTGTCTCGATGAAGAAATTAATGATGCCATTGAATAGAAGAAAGAAACGATACTGTCTCGATGAAGAAATTAATGATTGCATTGAATAGAAGAAAGAAACGATACCGTTTCGAGAAAGAAATTAATGATGGCATTTAATAGAAGAAAGAAACGATATTGTCTCGATGAAGAAATTAATGATAGCATCGAATAGAAGAAAGAAACTATAACGTCTCGATGAAGAAATTAATGATGGCATTGAATAGAAGAAAGAAACAATACCGTCTCGATGCGAAATTAATCATGGCATTGAATAGAAGAAAGAAACGATACCGCCTCGATGACAAATTAATGATGGCATTAAATAAAAGAAAGAAACAATACCGTCTCGATGAAGTAATTAATGATGGCATGGTATAGAAGAAAGAAACAATACCGTCTCGATGAAGAAATTAATGATGGCATCGAATAGAGGAAAGAAACGATACCGTCCCGAGGGAGAATTTAATGATGACATTTAATAGAAGAAAGAAACGATACCGTCTCGATGAAGAAATTAATGATGGCATCGAATAGAAGAAAGAAACGATACCGTTACGATAGAAGAAATGAATGATGGCATTGAATAGAAAAATGAAACGATACCGTCCCGAGTAAGAAATTAATGAAGGCATTTAATAGAAGAAAGAAACGATACCGTCTTGATGAAGAAAGTAATGATGGCATTTAATAGAAGAAAGAAACTATAACGTCTCGAGGAATAAATGAATGATGGCATGTAATAGAAGAAAGAAACGATACCGTCTCGATGAAGAGATTAATGATGGCATCGAATAGAAGAAAGAAACGATACCGTCTCGATGAAGAAATTACTGATGGCATTGAATAGAAGAAAGAAACAATACCGTCTCGATGAGAAATTAATGATGGCATTGAATAGAAGAAAAAAACGATACCGTCTCGATGAAGAAATTAATGATGGCATTGAATAGTAGAACGAAACGATACCGTCTCGATGACGAAATTAATGATGGAATTGAATAGAAGAAAGAAACAATACTGTCTCGATAAAGAAATTAATTATGGTATTGAATAGAGGAAAGAAACGATACTGTCTCGATGAAGAAATGAATGATGGCATTTAATAGAAGAAAGAAACGATACCGTCTCGAGGAAGAAATAAATGATGGCATCGAATAGAAGAAAGAAACGATACCGTCTCGATGAAGAAATTAATGATGGCATTCAATAGTAGAAAGAAACAATACTGTCTCGATGACGAAATTAATGATGCCATTGAATAGAAGAAAGAAACGATACTGTCTCGATGTAGAAATTAATGATGGCATTGAATAGAAGAAAGAAACGATACCGTTTCGAGAAAGAAATTAATGATGGCATTTAATAGAAGAAAGAAACGATATTGTCTCGATGAAGAAATTAATGATAGCATCGAATAGAAGAAAGAAACTATAACGTCTCGATGAAGAAATTAATGATGGCATTGAATAGAAGAAAGAAACAATACCGTCTCGATGAGAAATTAATGATGGCATTGAATAGAAGAAAAAAACGATACCGTCTCGATGAAGAAATTAATGATGGCATTGAATAGAAGAAAGAAACGATACCGTCTCGATGAAGAAATTTATGATGGCATTGAATAGAAGAAAGAAACGATACCGTCTCGATGAAGAAATTAATAATGGCATTGAATAGTAGAAAGAAACAATACCGTCACGATGAAGAAATTAATGATGACATTGAATAGAAAAAAGAAACGATACCGTCTCGATGACGAAATTTATGATTGCATTGAATAGAAGAAAGAAACGATACCGTCTCGATGAAGAAATTAATTATAGTATTGAATAGAAGAAAGAAACGATACTGTCTCGATGAAGAAATTAATGATGGCATTGAATAGTAGAAAGAAACAATACTGTCTCGATGAAGAAATTAATGATGCCATTGAATAGAAGAAAGAAACGATACTGTCTCGATGAAGAAATTAATGATGGCATTGAATAGAAGAAAGAAACGATACCGTTTCGAGAAAGAAATTAATGATGGCATTTAATAGAAGAAAGAAACGATATTGTCTCGATGAAGAAATTAATGATAGCATCGAATAGAAGAAAGAAACTATAACGTGTCTGTGAAGCAATTAATGATGGCATTGAATAGAAGAAAGAAACAATACCGTCTCGATGAAGAAATTAATGATGGCATTGAATAGAAGAAAAAAACGATCACGTCTTGATGAAGAAATTAATGATGGCATTGAATAGAAGAAAGAAACGATACTGTCTCGATGAAGAAATTAATGATGACATTGAATAGATGAAAGAAACGATACTGTCTCGATGAAGAAATTAATGATGGCATTGAATAGAAGAAAGAAACGATACCGTCTCGATGAAGAAATTAATGATGGCATTGAATAGAAGAAAGAAACGATACCGTCTCGATGAAGAAATTAATTATGGTATTTAATAGAAGAAAGAAACGATACTGTTTCGATGCAGAAATAAATGATGGCATTGATTAGAAGAAAGAAACAATACTGTCTCGATGAAGAAATTAATGATGGAATTGAATAGAAGAAAGAAACAATACTGTGTCGATGAAGAAATTAATGATGCCATTGAATAGAAGAAAGAAACGATACTGTCTCGATTAAGAAATTAATGATGGCATTGAATAGAAGAAAGAAACGATACCGTTTCGAGGAAGAAATTAATGATGGCATTTAATAGAAGAAAGCAACGATACTGTCTCGATGAAGAAATTAATGATAGCATTGAATAGAAGAAGAAACAATACCGTCTCGATGAAGAAATTAATGATGGCATTTAATAGAAGAAAGAAACAATATCGTCTCGATGAAGAAATTAATGATGGCATTTAATATAAGAAAGAAACGATACTGACTCGATGAAGAAATTAATGATGACATTGAATAGAAGAAAGAAACGATACTGTCTCGAGGAAGAAGTTAATGATGGCATTTAATAGAAGAAAGAAACGATACCGTCTCGATGAAGAAATGAATGATGTCATTTAATAGAAGAAAGAAACGATACTGACACGATGAAGAAATTAATGATGGCATTGAATAGAAGAAAGAAAAGATACTGTCTCGAGCTAAAAGTTAATGATGGCATTTAATAGAAGAAAGAAACGATACCGTCTCGATGAAGAAATTAATGATGGCATTTAATAGAAGAAAGAAACGATACTGTCTGGATGAAGAAATTAATGATGGCATTGAATAGAAGAAAAAAACGATCACGTCTTGATGAAGAAATTAATGATGGCATTGAATAGAAGAAAGAAACGATACTGTCTCGATGAAGAAATTAATGATGACATTGAATAGATGAAAGAAACGATACTGTCTCGATGAAGAAATTAATGATGGCATTGAATAGAAGAAAGAAACGATACCGTCTCGATGAAGAAATTAATGATGGCATTGAATAGAAGAAAGAAACGATACCGTCTCGATGAAGAAATGAATGATGTCATTTAATAGAAGAAAGAAACGATACCGTCTCGATGAAGAAATTAATTATGGTATTTAATAGAAGAAAGAAACGATACTGGTTCGATGCAGAAATAAATGATTGCATTGATTAGAAGAAAGAAACAATACTGTCTCGATGAAGAAATTAATGATGGAATTGAATAGAAGAAAGAAACAATACTGTGTCGATGAAGAAATTAATGATGCCATTGAATAGAAGAAAGAAACGATACTGTCTCGATTAAGAAATTAATGATGGCATTGAATAGAAGAAAGAAACGATACCGTTTCGAGGAAGAAATTAATGATGGCATTTAATAGAAGAAAGCAACGATACTGTCTCGATGAAGAAATTAATGATGGCATTTAATAGAAGAAAGAAACAATATCGTCTCGATGAAGAAATTAATGATGGCATTTAATATAAGAAAGAAACAATATCGTCTCGATGAAGAAATTAATGATGGCATTTAATATAAGAAAGAAACGATACTGACTCGATGAAGAAATTAATGATGGCATTGAATAGAAGAAAGAAACGATACTGTCTCGAGGAAGAAGTTAATGATGGCATTTAATAGAAGAAAGAAACGATACCGTCTCGATGAAGAAATGAATGATGTCATTTAATAGAAGAAAGAAACGATACTGACACGATGAAGAAATTAATGATGGCATTGAATAGAAGAAAGAAAAGATACTGTCTCGAGCTAAAAGTTAATGATGGCATTTAATAGAAGAAAGAAACGATACCGTCTCGATGAAGAAATTAATGATGGCATTTAATAGAAGAAAGAAACGATACTGTCTGGATGAAGAAATTAATGATGGCATTTAATAGAAGAAAGAAACGATACCGTCTCGAGGAAGAAATTAATGAAGGCATTGAATAGAAGAAAGAAACGATACTGTCTCGAGGAAGAAATTAATGATGGCATTGAATAAAAGAAAGAAACGATACCGTCTCGAGGATAAAATTAATGAAGGATTTTAATAGAAGAAAGAAACGATACCGTCTCGATGAAGAAATTAATGATGGCATTTAATAGAAGAAAGAAACGATACTGTCTGGATGAAGAAATTAATGATGGCATTTAATAGAAGAAAGAAACGATACCGTCTCGAGGAAGAAATTAATGAAGGCATTGAATAGAAGAAAGAAACGATACTGTCTCGAGGAAGAAATTAATGATGGCATTGAATAAAAGAAAGAAACGATACCGTCTCGAGGATAAAATTTATGAAGGATTTTAATAGAAGAAAGAAACGATACCGTCTCGATGAAGAAATTAATGATGGCATCGAATAGAAGAAAGAAACAATACCGTCTCGATGAAGAAATTAATGATGGCATTGAATAGAAGAAAGAAACTATAACGTCTCGATGAAGAAATGTATGATGGCATTTTGTAGAAAAAAAAAGAAACGATACCGTCTCCATGAAGAAATTAATGATGGAATTGATTAGAAGAGAGTAACAATACCGTCTCGTATGAAGAAATTAATGATTGCATTGAATATAAAAAAGAAACGATACCGTTTCGAGGAAGAAATTAATGATGGCATTTAATAACAGAAAGAAACGACACTGTCTCGATGAAGAAATGAATGAAGGCATTGAATAGAAGTAAGATACAATACCGTCTCGATGAAGAAATTAATGATGGCATTTAATAGAAGAAAGAAACAATATCGTCTCGATGAAGAAATTAATGATGGCATTTAATAGAAGAAAGAAACGATACTGACTCGATGAAGAAATTAATGATGGCATTGAATAGAAGAAAGAAACGATACTGTCTCGAGGAAGAAGTTAATGATGGCATTTAATAGAAGAAAGAAACGATACCGTCTCGATGAAGAAATTAATGATGGCATTTAATAGAAGAAAGAAACGATACCGTCTCGATGAAGAAATTAATGATGGCATCGAATAGAAAAAAGAAACAATACCGTCTAGATGAAGAAATTAATGATGGCATTGAATAGAAGAAAGAAACGATACCGTCTCGATGAAGAAATTTATGAAGGCATTTTGTAGAAAAAAAAAGGAACGATACCGTCTCCATGAAGAAATTTGTGATGGAATTGATTAGAAGAGAGAAACAATACAGTCTCGAGGAAGAAGTTAATGATGGCATTTAATAAAAGAAAGAAACGATACCGTCTCGATGAAGAAATTAATGATGGCATTGAATAGAAGAAAGAAACGATACCGTTTCGAGGAAGAAATTAATGATGGCATTTAATAGAAGAAAGCAACGATACTGTCTCGATGAAGAAATTAATGATAGCATTGAATAGAAGAAGAAACAATACCGTCTCGATGAAGAAATTAATGATGGCATTTAATAGAAGAAAGAAACAATATCGTCTCGATGAAGAAATTAATGATGGCATTTAATATAAGAAAGAAACGATACTGACTCGATGAAGAAATTAATGATGGCATTGAATAGAAGAAAGAAACGATACTGTCTCGAGGAAGAAGTTAATGATGGCATTTAATAGAAGAAAGAAACGATACCGTCTCGATGAAGAAATGAATGATGTCATTTAATAGAAGAAAGAAACGATACTGACACGATGAAGAAATTAATGATGGCATTGAATAGAAGAAAGAAAAGATACTGTCTCGAGCTAAAAGTTAATGATGGCATTTAATAGAAGAAAGAAACGATACCGTCTCGATGAAGAAATTAATGATGGCATTTAATAGAAGAAAGAAACGATACTGTCTGGATGAAGAAATTAATGATGGCATTGAATAGAAGAAAAAAACGATCACGTCTTGATGAAGAAATTAATGATGGCATTCAATAGAAGAAAGAAACGATACTGTCTCGATGAAGAAATTAATGATGACATTGAATAGATGAAAGAAACGATACTGTCTCGATGAAGAAATTAATGATGGCATTGAATAGAAGAAAGAAACGATACCGTCTCGATGAAGAAATTAATGATGGCATTGAATAGAAGAAAGAAACGATACCGTCTCGATGAAGAAATGAATGATGTCATTTAATAGAAGAAAGAAACGATACCGTCTCGATGAAGAAATTAATTATGGTATTTAATAGAAGAAAGAAACGATACTGTTTCGATGCAGAAATAAATGATGGCATTGATTAGAAGAAAGAAACAATACTGTCTCGATGAAGAAATTAATGATGGAATTGAATAGAAGAAAGAAACAATACTGTGTCGATGAAGAAATTAATGATGCCATTGAATAGAAGAAAGAAACGATACTGTCTCGATTAAGAAATTAATGATGGCATTGAATAGAAGAAAGAAACGATACCGTTTCGAGGAAGAAATTAATGATGGCATTTAATAGAAGAAAGCAACGATACTGTCTCGATGAAGAAATTAATGATAGCATTGAATAGAAGAAGAAACAATACCGTCTCGATGAAGAAATTAATGATGGCATTTAATAGAAGAAAGAAACAATATCGTCTCGATGAAGAAATTAATGATGGCATTTAATATAAGAAAGAAACGATACTGACTCGATGAAGAAATTAATGATGGCATTGAATAGAAGAAAGAAACGATACTGTCTCGAGGAAGAAGTTAATGATGGCATTTAATAGAAGAAAGAAACGATACCGTCTCGATGAAGAAATGAATGATGTCATTTAATAGAAGAAAGAAACGATACTGACACGATGAAGAAATTAATGATGGCATTGAATAGAAGAAAGAAAAGATACTGTCTCGAGCTAAAAGTTAATGATGGCATTTAATAGAAGAAAGAAACGATACTGTCTGGATGAAGAAATTAATGATGGCATTTAATAGAAGAAAGAAACGATACCGTCTCGAGGAAGAAATTAATGAAGGCATTGAATAGAAGAAAGAAACGATACTGTCTCGAGGAAGAAATTAATGATGGCATTGAATAAAAGAAAGAAACGATACCGTCTCGAGGATAAAATTAATGAAGGATTTTAATAGAAGAAAGAAACGATACCGTCTCGATGAAGAAATTAATGATGGCATCGAATAGAAGAAAGAAACAATACCGTCTCGATGAAGAAATTAATGATGGCATTGAATAGAAGATAGAAACTATAACGTCTCGATGAAGAAATTTATGATGGCATTTTGTAGAAAAAAAAAGAAACGATACCGTCTCCATGAAGAAATTAATGATGGAATTGATTAGAAGAGAGTAACAATACCGTCTCGTATGAAGAAATTAATGATTGCATTGAATATAAAAAAGAAACGATACCGTTTCGAGGAAGAAATTAATGATGGCATTTAATAACAGAAAAAAACGACACTGTCTCGATGAATAAATGAATGAAGGCATTGAATAGAAGTAAGATACAATACCGTCTCGATGAAGAAATTAATGATGGCATTTAATAGAAGAAAGAAACAATATCGTCTCGATGAAGAAATTAATGATGGCATTGAATAGAAGAAAGAAACGATACTGTCTCGAGGAAGAAGTTAATGATGGCATTTAATAGAAGAAAGAAACGATACCGTCTCGATGAAGAAATTAATGATGGCATTTAATAGAAGAAAGAAACGATACCGTCTCGATGAAGAAATTAATGATGGCATCGAATAGAAAAAAGAAACAATACCGTCTAGATGAAGAAATTAATGATGGCATTGAATAGAAGAAAGAAACGATACCGTCTCGATGAAGAAATTTATGAAGGCATTTTGTAGAAAAAAAAAGGAACGATACCGTCTCCATGAAGAAATTTGTGATGGAATTGATTAGAAGAGAGAAACAATACAGTCTCGAGGAAGAAGTTAATGATGGCATTTAATAAAAGAAAGAAACGATACTGTCTCGAGGAAGAAATTAATGATTGCATTGAATAGAAGAAAGAAACGATACTGTCTCGAGGAAGAAATTAATGATGGCATTGAATAGAAGAAAGAGGCGATACTGTCTCGATGAAGAAATTAATGATTGCATTGAATATAAAAAAGAAACGATACCGTTTCGAGGAAGAAATTAATGATGGCATTTAATAACAGAAAGAAACGATACTGTCTCGATGAAGAAATGAATGAAGGCATTGAATAGAAGTAAGATACAATACCGTCTCGATGAAGAAATTAATGATGGCATTTAATAGAAGAAAGAAACAATATCGTCTCGATGAAGAAATTAATGATGGCATTTAATAGAAGAAAGAAACGATACTGACTCGATGAAGAAATTAATGATGGCATTGAATAGAAGAAAGAAACGATACTGTCTCGAGGAAGAAGTTAATGATGGCATTTAATAGAAGAAAGAAACGATACCGTCTCGATGAAGAAATTAATGATGGCATTTAATAGAAGAAAGAAACGATACCGTCTCGATGAAGAAATTAATGATGGCATCGAATAGAAAAAAGAAACAATACCGTCTAGATGAAGAAATTAATGATGGCATTGAATAGAAGAAAGAAACGATACCGTCTCGATGAAGAAATTTATGAAGGCATTTTGTAGAAAAAAAAAGGAACGATACCGTCTCCATGAAGAAATTTGTGATGGAATTGATTAGAAGAGAGAAACAATACAGTCTCGAGGAAGAAGTTAATGATGGCATTTAATAAAAGAAAGAAACGATACTGTCTCGAGGAAGAAATTAATGATTGCATTGAATAGAAGAAAGAAACGATACTGTCTCGAGGAAGAAATTAATGATGGCATTGAATAAAAGAAAGAAACGATACCGTCTCGAGGAAGAAATTAATGAAGGCATTGAATAGAAGAAAGAAACGATACTGTCCGGATGAAAAAATTTATGATGGCATTTTGTAGAAGTAAGAAATGATACCGTCTCGATGAAGAAATTAATGATGGCATTGAATAGAAGAAAGAAACAATACTGTCTCGATGAGAAATTAATTATGGCATTGAATAGAAGAAAGAAACGATACTGTCTCGATGAAGAAATGAATGATAGCGTTGAATAGAAGAAAGAAACGATACCGTCTCGAGGAAGAAATTAATGATTGCATTTAATAGAAGAAAGAACCGATAATGTCTCGATGAAGTAATTAATGATGGCATGGAATAGAAGAAAGAAACGATACCGTCCCGAGGGAGAATTTAATGATGACATTTAATAGAAGAAAGAAACGATACCGTCTCGATGAAGAAACTAATGATGGCATTTAATAGAAGAAAGAAACGATACCGTCTCGATAAAGAAATTAATCGTGGGATTGAATAGAAGAAAGAAACGATATCGTCTCGATGAAGAAATTAATGATGGCATTGAATAGAAGAAAGAAACGATACCGTCTCGATGAAGAAATGAATGATGGCATTGAATAGAAGAAAGAAACGATACCGTTACGATGAAGAAATGAATGATGGCATTGAATAGAAAAATGAAACGATACCGTCCCGAAGAAGGAATTAATGAAGGCATTTAATAGAAGAAAGAAACGATACCGTCTCGATGAAGAAACTAATGATGGCATTTAATAGAAGAAAGAAACGATACCGTCTCGATAAAGAAATTAATCGTGGGATTGAATAGAAGAAAGAAACGATATCGTCTCGATGAAGAAATTAATGATGGCATTGAATAGAAGAAAGAAACGATACCGTCTCGATAGAGGAATGAATGATGGCATTGAATAGAAGAAAGATACGATACCGTTACGATGAAGAAATGAATGATGGCATTGAATAGAAAAATGAAACGATACCGTCCCGAAGAAGGAATTAATGAAGGCATTTAATAGAAGAAAGAAACGATACCGTCTTGATGAAGAAAGTAATGATGGCATTTAATAGAAGAAAGAAACAATACCGTCTCGAGGAAGAAATGAATGATGGCATGTAATAGAAGAAAGAAACGATACCGTCTCGATGAAAAGATTAATGATGGCATCGAATAGAAAAAAGAAACAATACCGTCTCGATGAAGAAATTAATGATTGCATTGAATAGAAGAAAGAAACAATACCGTCGTGATGAGAAATTAATGATGGCATTTAATAGAAGAAAGAAACGATACCGTCTCGATGAAGAAATTACTGATGGCATGGAATAGAAGAAAGAAACAATACCGTCGTGATGAGAAATTAATGATGGCATTTAATAGAAGAAAGAAACGATACCGTCTCGATGAAGAAGTTACTGATGGCATTGAATAGAAGAAAGAAACAATACTGTCTCGATGAAGAAATTAATTATTGTATTGAATAGAAGAAAGAAACGATACTGTCTCGATGAAGAAATGAATGATAGCGTTGAATAGAAGAAAGAAACGATACCGTCTCGAGGAAGAAATTAATGATTGCATTTAACAGAAGAAAGAACCGATAATGTCTCGATGAAGAAATTAATGATGGCATCGAATAGAAGAAAGAAACGATACCGTCTCGATGAAGAAAAAAATGATGGCATTGAATAGAAGAAAAAAACAATACCGTCTCGATGAAGAAATTAATAATGGCATTCAATAGTAGAAAGAAACAATACTGTCTCGATGAAGAAATTAATGATGCCATTGAATAGAAGAAAGAAACGATACTGTCTCGATGAAGAAATTATTGATGGCATTGAATAGAAGAAAGAAACGATACCGTTTCGAGAAAGAAATTAATGATGGCATTTAATAGAAGAAAGAAACGATACCGTCTCGATGAAGAAATTAATAATGGCATTGAATAGAAGAAAGAAACAATACCGTCTCGATGAAGAAATTAATGATGGCATTGAATAGAAGAAAGAAACGATACCGTCTCGATGACGAAATTAATGATTGCATTGAATAGAAGAAAGAAACGATACCGTCTCGATGAAGAAATTAATTATGGTATTGAATAGAAGAAAGAAACGATACTGTCTCGATTAAGAAATGAATGATGGCATTGAATAGAAGAAAGAAACGATACCGTCTCGATGAAGAAATAAATGATGGCATTGAATAGACGAAAGAAACGATTATGTCTCGATGAAGAAATTAATGATGGCATTGAATAGAAGAAAGAAACGATACTGTCTCGATGAAGAAATTAATGATGGCATTGAATAGAAGAAAGAGACGATACCGTCTTGATGAAGAAATTAATGATGGCATTGAATAGAAGAAAGAAACGATACCGTCTCGATGAAGAAATTAATGATGGCATTTAATAGAAGAAAGAAACCATACTGTCTGGATGAAGAAATTAATGATGGCATTGAATAGAAGAAAGAAACGATACTGTCCGGATGAAGAAATTTATGATGGCATTTTGTAGAAGTAAGAAATGATACCGTCTCGATGAAGAAATTAATGATGGCATTGAATAGAAGAAAAAACGATACTGTCTCGATGAGAAATTAATTATGGCATTGAATAGAAGAAAGAAACAATACCGTCTCGATGCGAAATTAATGATGGCTTTGAATAGAAGAAAGAAACAATACCGTCTCGAGGAAGAAATTAATGATTGCATTTAATAGAAGAAAGAAACGATACCGTCTCGATGAAAAGATTAATGATGGCATCGAATAGAAAAAAGAAACAATACCGTCTCGATTAAGAAATTAATGATTGCATTGAATAGAAGAAAGAAACAATACCGTCGTGATGAGAAATTAATGATGGCATTTAATAGAAGAAAGAAACGATACCGTCTCGATGAAGAAATTACTGATGGCATGGAATAGAAGAAAGAAACAATACCGTCGTGATGAGAAATTAATGATGGCATTTAATAGAAGAAAGAAACGATACCGTCTCGATGAAGAAATTACTGATGGCATTGAATAGAAGAAAGAAACAATACTGTCTCGATGAAGAAATTAATTATTGTATTGAATAGAAGAAAGAAACGATACTGTCTCGATGAAGAAATGAATGATAGCGTTGAATAGAAGAAAGAAACGATACCGTCTCGAGGAAGAAATTAATGATTGCATTTAATAGAAGAAAGAACCGATAATGTCTCGATGAAGAAATTAATGATGGCATCGAATAGAAGAAAGAAACGATACCGTCTCGATGAAGAAATAAATGATGGCATTGAATAGAAGAAAAAAACAATACCGTCTCGATGAAGAAATTAATAATGGCATTCAATAGTAGAAAGAAACAATACTGTCTCGATGAAGAAATTAATGATGCCATTGAATAGAAGAAAGAAACGATACTGTCTCGATTAAGAAATTATTGATGGCATTGAATAGAAGAAAGAAACGATACCGTTTCGAGAAAGAAATTAATGATGGCATTTAATAGAAGAAAGAAACGATACCGTCTCGATGAAGAAATTAATAATGGCATTGAATAGAAGAAAGAAACAATACCGTCTTGATGAAGAAATTAATGATGGCATTGAATAGAAGAAAGAAACGATACCGTCTCGATGACGAAATTAATGATTGCATTGAATAGAAGAAAGAAACGATACCGTCTCGATGAAGAAATTAATTATGGTATTGAATAGAAGAAAGAAACGATACTGTCTCGAGGAAGAAGTTAATGATGGCATTTCATAGAAGAAAGAAACGATACCGTCTCGATGAAGAAATGAATGATGTCATTTAATAGAAGAAAGAAACGATACTGACTCGATGAAGAAATTAATGATGGCATTGAATAGAAGAAAGAAACGATACTGTCTCGAGCAAAAGTTAATGATGGCATTTAATAGAAGAAAGAAACGATACCGTCTCGATGAAGAAATTAATGATGGCATTTAATAGAAGAAAGAAACCATACTGTCTGGATGAAGAAATTAATGATGGCATTGAATAGAAGAAAGAAACGATACTGTCCGGATGAAGAAATTTATGATGGCATTTTGTAGAAGTAAGAAATGATACCGTCTCGATGAAGAAATTAATGATGGCATTGAATAGAAGAAAAAACGATACTGTCTCGATGAGAAATTAATTATGGCATTGAATAGAAGAAAGAAACAATACCGTCTCGATGCGAAATTAATGATGGCATTGAATAGAAGAAAGAAACGATACCGCCTCGATGAGAAATTAATGATGGCATTAAATAAAAGAAAGAAACAATACCGTCTCGATGAAGTAATTAATGATGGCATGGTATAGAAGAAAGAAACAATACCGTCTCGATGAAGAAATTAATGATGGCATCGAATAGAGGAAAGAAACGATACCGTCCTGAGGGAGAATTTAATGATGACATTTAATAGAAGAAAGAAACGATACCGTCTCGATGAAGAAACTAATGATGGCATTTAATAGAAGAAAGAAACGATACCGTCTCGATAAAAAAATTAATCGTGGGATTGAATAGAAGAAAGAAACGATATCGTCTCGATGAAGAAATTAATGATGGCATTGAATAGAAGAAGAAACGATACCGTCTCGATGAATAAATGAATGATGGCATTTAATAGAAGAAAGAAACGATACTGACTCGATGAAGAAATGAATGATGGCATTGAATAGAAGAATGAAACAATACCGTCCCGAGGAAGAAATTAATGAAGTCATTTAATAGAAGAAAGAAACGATACCGTCTCGATGAAGAAAGTAATGATGGCATTTAGTAGAAGAAAGAAACAATACCGTCTCGATGAAGAAATTAATGATGGCATTGAATAGAAGAAAGAAACGATATCGTCTCGATGAAGAAATTAATGATGGCATGTAATAGAAGAAAGAAACGATACCGTCTCGATGAAGAGATTAATGATGGCATCGAATAGAAGAAAGAAACAATACCGTCTCGATGAAGAAATTAATGATGGCATTGAATAGAAGAAGAAACAATACCGTCGTGATGAGAAATTAATGATGGCATTTAATAGAAGAAAGAAAC
Source organism: Sepiola atlantica (assembly GCA_963556195.1). Taxonomy (NCBI): domain Eukaryota; kingdom Metazoa; phylum Mollusca; class Cephalopoda; order Sepiida; family Sepiolidae; genus Sepiola; species Sepiola atlantica. The sequence goes on from OY744517.1 coordinate 134,139,695, forward strand.
GATACCGTCTCGATGAAGAAATTACTGATGGCATTGAATAGAAGAAAGAAACAATACCGTCTCGATGAGAAATTAATGATGGCATTGAATAGAAGAAAAAATCGATACCGCCCTGATGAAGAAATTAATTGTTGTGGTGGCAACCACTCATTTGCATATAGGAATAACTTTACACTATAAATGGCAAGCCTAGGTTGGCCTTAGTGTGTGTTACCTAAATGCCACCGGAAGTGACGCCGAAGAGCGTACATGTCCTCCCACCAAGACTCTCTGACTCGACACCTTCATTTGTACATACTGTAACTATACCTTTTCTTTAATACATTTATTATTGCATTCTCCTTGTTGTTTGCGTCTTCATTGTATTCCTCACTAATTATTGTTCAACCTTGCAACCACAACAGTTGGCGACGAGATATGAAGCGTCAAATATAACAGTTTGACGAAGAACTATTTAAAAAAAAAAAGTACAATGCAAAGTGTTGACGAGCAAACGGATTTTACGCTAAAGAAAAGTTTCAACTTAAGTGAAAAAAAAAAAAAAAACTCGAACGTGGCAAAAGCGACAATTTACGCCGTTTTCTGGGAATCCGACTTGCAAACGAATGTAAAAGTTAATTTTTGTTTTGTCGCTAAACGACAAATCTGTTTTGTATTACTAAAGGACCAACTTGCAAACGAAAAGCGGATTTTGTTCTGTCGCAAAACGACAGGTCAGACTCGTATTACGAAAAGCAAGGAAGTAACCTTCGAAAAAAAAAAGTTCACCAGTGGATTCTAATTACTGCTCCCCGTTAGCAAAACAACAACTAAAGGAATCTTTTAATTAATAATTTGTTTGGCGGCGGTACTAAAAGGAAATACCATAGCTAGAAATTAAAACTCAAGGAAAGGATTTTTTTTTTTAAATTTGTCACTGGATAACGGATAATACAGTAAAACGTCACAAAAAAAAAAAAAAAAAAATGGAAGACTTATCAAAAATGTTCATGCAATTTTTACAGGCGCAAGCTGACCGCGAGGAAAGACAAAATGAACGTTTTGCTAAAACACTGGAACTACTAAAGGGTAATCGAGAAAATGTCGACAGTGTTAATTTCTCCCATACAACTATCTTTAATAGTATGGACACATTTAATTGAAGAAATTAATGATGACATTGAATAGAAGAAAGAAACGATACTGTCTCGATGAAGAAATTAATTATGGTATTTAATAGAAGAAAGAAACGATACCGTCTCGATGAAGAAATTAATGATGGCATTGAATAGAAGAAAGAAGCGATACCGTCTCGATGAAGAAATTACTGGAAGCAGGAAAGTTCGAGTGGCATCACTAGAATTTGGACAGCTGGGATGACGTCACACATGGCATTGAATAGAAGAAAGAAACACGGGGCAATGCAACATAATAACTAAACGATATCCTAAGTATCTGAATTAAATTTCCACCATAAAAAAAACAGATTTTCAAAAAAGGGAAGAAGCAGCTGATAACTAATTTATTTCGTTGATAAAATACAACTGCAAAACTTTGTAGTGCAACAGCTTACTTTTATCGTGCATATTTTTTAGTGTCACTTCATTATTACTGTGTTATCACTGTGCATTTTTGTAATGACCTATATTCCTTCCTTATCATGATTTTCTCATTTATTCATTAATGCATGACTGGTCGACGACTAACATATTACACTATCATTGGTTAGCTATAATATCCTGCCTAACGTGACGTTATAAGAATGTTAATTGATGCAACATATGTAATTTCTTTTTTTAGGTTTCGTTTCTCATTTCAAAATATAAAGACATATATGCTCAATAAAGTTTGTCTCGCGTCGAAAGAAATCGTTCCTCCTATAAAGTGACTATACATTGATGAACAAGTGACCATACACTAATTAATAAAAGTGTCTGTACACAGATGAACAAAAAATAAACGTTCGTCCATCCAAGAAAACTAAAAACAGAATCAGTTTGAACATTTTTCTTGTCAGAGTTTTCATAGGATATATATTTCTTCACACATCTGTTATTCTTCCAATATGGTTTCTGTTCTCTTAGCACCAGCACAAATACAAGCACTTCTGGAGAAACTCGAAGATCTTGGAGACCAGTCTTTTCAGGTTAGTTTGGTATTATTATTATTATTATTATTAGTAGTAGTAGTAGTAGTAGTAGTAGTAGTAGTAGTAGTAGTAGTAGTAGTAGTAACTTATTAGGAGTTCTCACACAGGTCATCATCAGTGATTGCTCACTGATAATAACCGGTGGTATTCCCTGTAGTCTGAGTGACAAAAAATCTCAAAAGATTTTCAGTACTCTCAACTTCTTTCGATAACTATTGCAAATGACTTTGCTTCATCGCAACAGCCGCTTACCGTTGATTTCTCGCTGGCAACGACAATTGATCTTCCGAGGATTTGGGTGGCAATGTCCCACTCCAAGGCCCTAGTACTCTCCAAACTTTTTTTAATGGAGGTCTGGTTAGTGCTCTTACTCCTTGGTTTTTCCATTCTCCTTGGTCCTTCACGATTATTTTGTGTGGTATCAGCCGAGTCTGTTGCCATCACCTTTTTGTGTGGGGCAGTTTATGAAATTTATCAAATTTCTTGCAGTTTCTGTTCTCTTGGGTTCATGTGGTAGTGGTCTTTCTATGTTTTTATTTTTATTTTTATTACAACTTCCATGTAACTGGTTAGCGTTCACAGTTTATGTGGGTTGGTTTCCGCATTCAAGGATTTTCCTTAGGTTTTCAGCTGTTTTAGTCATTGCTGTTCGTTGTATCGTCTCAGTCTTCCCTTTGATTTCAATTTCTCTTAGTCTTTTTTCTCGGTTTAAAGATATTATTATTATTATTATTATTTATTCACATAGGGCATTATCTGGCGAAAACAGGTAATATTCTCTAGAGTCTGATTGACAGCAAGTCTCTGCAGATTTTGAGCAGGTTCTGTTACTTTTAATCACTGTTGAAAAGACTTTGCATTCTCGATAACAGTCGTTGGATTTCTCTGGAATTTGTATAGTTCATTTTGGTCGCCTTTGTTTTGAGATATATGCGAAGAGTATGTTCACTTTTTGTGTGTCCAATTTTAGTTCATTCTATTCTTCTCAGCTTAAGAGTGACAGTTTAGTTTTTCCCTCATTCATAATTTCTTTGATGTGTTCGACTTCTTCATTTTTCCATAGTGAATTCTGGATTCCTGTACTCACCATCCTCTTCACATATTTCTGTAGTGCAAACTGATGTTGGTGGCAATATGTTTTTTTTTTATATATATATTACGGCTTTTTTTCATTTTCTCCGTCTTTTTTCTAGTTTTTTTCTCGGAACTGTTCCTAGTTGCTATTCAATTATTAATATTAGGTTAGTTTCCGACAATTATATTATTATTATTATTATTATTATTATTATTATTATTATTATTATTATTATTATTATTATTATTATTATTATAATAAGAAATTAAGGAAAGCCAAAACGATATGTTTTTTTCTTTCAAATAAATGTTATTTACCTTAAAGATATCAGCTAGCTTTCAGCCTTAATAGGCCCTTGTCAAGCGACTTTCTTGTTATTTTTTTTATTAATCATTCTTACTTTTTTTCGTCGGAGATATAAACATCTCTCGTGAACAGTAGTTCGTTTGGTGTTTATTCAGATGGTTTGAAAGTCTTTTCCAGTGAAGCATTTTTTAGATATCGGTTCGCATTTGAATATTCTTCGAAATTAAGGTAAGCCAAAACGAAATATTTGTTTTAATAAATTTTATTTACCTTATTATTTGTACTAACTTGGAGTTCTTACACAAGTCATCGTCGGTAATTACTCACTGATAATAACAGGTGGTGTTCCCTGGAGTCTGAGTGACAACAAGCTTCCCCAGATTTCCAGTACTGTCCACCTCTTTTTGATAATCATTGCAAATGACTGCGGTTTCGCAGCAGTCGTTTATCATTGATTTCTTGTTGGTAACGACTACTGATCTCCTCTGGTATTTGGCTTGCAATAAGCCTCTCCAAGGTCCCAGTAGTCCCCGTATTCTTCCAGTGGAGGTCTGGTTAGTGCTCTTCCATCCTCCTTGACCCTTTATAACTATTTTGTGAGGTATCAACCGAGGCTGGTGACATCACTTTTGGGGTGGGGGCAGTATATGAAGTTTCTTGCGGTTTCAGTTCTCTTGGGTTCATGTGGTGGTGTTCTACCTGTGGTTTTGTTTTCTCCTTGTAACAACTATGTGACTGTTTACCGTCCATAGCTTATGCGGGTTGGTTTCCACATTCGAGGATTTTCCTTAAGATAGCAGCTGTTTTGATTACTGCCGTCTTTTGCATAGTCTCAGTTATCCCTTCGATTTCAATTTCTCCCAGTCTTTTCCCCAGGTTTTTATGGACTGTTCCTAGTGATCCTACGATTATCGGTATTATATTGACTTCATTCATGCTCCATATCTCTTTCAATTATCTAGCAAGTGTCTGTGTATTTGATTTGTTTTCAGCCTCCTTGATCGTTATTCTGTGGTCTGCGGAAACGGCAAAATCTACAACTTGGCAGGATTTTTTCTCCTTGTTGACTATTATGACATCCGGTCTCTTTGCTTGTATCAGTTTATCTGTTTGCACCTCCATGTACCAGTGGATTTTGTGATTTTCGTTTTCCAGTACTATCTCTAGTTTATGTTTTTACCATTTGTCCGCATGTTCGAAATGCAGTCGTTCGTATAGTTCACAGTGTACTGCTTTCTCCCACGCAGCCGTGTCTGTTCTTGTATTCTTTTTTGTATTATTATTATTATTATTATTATTATTATTATTATTATTATTATTATTATTATTATTATTATTATTATTATTATTATTATTATTATTTACACAGGACTTTACACACGAGTAATCATCAGTGATTAATCACTGAAAATAACAAGTGGTGGTTCTGTCTGTAAGAGTGACGGCAAGACTCTCCCGATTTCCACCACGCTCTGCCTGTATCGATAAGCATTGCAAATCATCTGTTGGTATCGCAACAGCCGTTTACCATTGGTTTCTTTCATTGGTCTGTCGGTGTTATCTGCTTATGTGGATTGGTTTCCGCATGCAAGGATTTTCATTGATATTTCAGGTGTTTTCATCAGTGTCATGATTCTAATTCCTCGTAATATTTTTCCAGTTCTTTTGCTTCTACATTATTGGTTTTACTGTAACTTTTTTCATGTTCCACATTCCTTTCATCTTTCTGGCAAGTTCCATGTATTTGCTTAGTTTTTCTATCTCCCTGATCTTCACCCTGTAGTATGCTGGGACGGGAAAATCTACTATTTGGTTGTATTTTCCCCTTTCATGTTGATTATTATCATGGTAGGTCTCCTTACTTGAACTAATTTGTATGTTTGTATTTCCATGTCCCAAAGGAGTCCTTGATTTTTATTTTCCAATACTCGCTCCTGTTTCTTTCTGCACCATTGCCTATTTTTCTCATTGTTCGTAGTGTACTGCCTTCCCCATGCAGTCGTGTCTGCTTTATATTCCTTCTGGGATTGTTTACCGAATTCACTTATGATGTGGTTTATCGTTCTTTACATTGGTTGACCGGTGCTACCTTGTTATGTAAATTGCTTTCCGCATGCAAGGATTCATCTCTTTGCCCATAATTGCTAAATCTACTGTTTTCCTGAGTGTTTTCTATCTTGGCATTTATATTGTTCGTTCAGATCGCTTTTGTGTTCTGCAGCTATAATAAGCGATTCCGTTTCTCTGTTTAAGTGCTATTTTTGTAGCCCTGTTCATATGTGCCTCTTCTTTGGTCAGTCTTATATATCATCGATGAAGCCGATTCTCTTTCCATTTTGATTTTATTCGTGGGGTTGTTTCCAATTCCACTGCTCTTTATATTGCGCATTATGGCCGTGTTTTATGAAACCGTAATTGACCTTTTTTAAACTTTGTGTTATGTATTTTTCTAGTCCATTTATCGTATCTTACACTTTACTATACTTACCAGTTCTCTTCCGCCTTCTTTACTTTGCACACAAAGTTGGTGCATATAATCCTTCCGGTGTAGTGCATAGTGCATTGTCATTAGTTTCCCAAGTATTTGGTCCATGTCGCGGTGTCTGCGTCCAGAACTCCCAGATAAGTATAATTATTATGTATACACATATTGACAATAACTTCATTAAGATGCATGCGGTAGAAACCAATACGATTTTCTGTAGATCGAATATGTTAGGCTTTCCAGTTCTGACACTGGAAGATTATCACAATTACGGCAATGTCGCTTGACAAGGTTGTGTAAACTCGATGGTCCGCACCTTGAGGACTTTTCGGAAAAAGCTCATTTCGTCCTAACACGGTACTCAGCTCCTCAAGTGGAAAACGATAGGCACATTCCCATAATAAAAGGGTTTATACATGGTCATATATTTGGTTTGGGTACACGGAGTTATTAGGCATCAGTAATTCTCTCCTGGGAATTAATCATATGGCTGGCACAATATCTGGAAATAAATGATTGTAATGAGGGACCAAAAAGCATCTTATTAAAATATGAATTTATTACATTTAATTTCAGCTTCTGAAGAAAAACAGCTAATATTTCTCTCCCTATGATAAACGAGAGAGAGAGAGAGAGAGAGAGAGAGGGGGAGAGAGAGGAGGAGGAGGGAGGGAGAGAAAAAGAAGGAAACATGCATGAAAAGGAAAGGAAGGTAAAGAGAAAGTCACTGATGCTTTCAATTCAACATTCGCAGGGGACACGTTCATTGGGTCAGCTCTTTGACATTTAAAATGTACTGCTAAACCTCGACTCCATAATCACCTTGTCAATTTCGAGTCGGCTCAAGTCTGATTGACGCAAACTTTTTCTGTAGTGACATTTGAAGTGCGTGTTTTCGATGTTACTTGGCCACCTACGAGGGCAATAGTAGTCAGGCACAAGGCTTGTAAATGTGGGGAACCCTAGCACAAAAGGGCACTATCGTTGTGCCATAATCGTCCCACATTGTTGTGACCTTTGCTCCAGTTAGCAAAGTTCATAACTTATTCTGTTTTCCTGGCACAACGACATAATTTGTGCAGTTTTCATTTTTTGTCAAGTAATTGTCGTTTTAAGTTTCGACTTTATTATTATTATTTTGCTACTCTCTTGTTTTCTCCTGAAACATAAGCTTATTTCATGTTTTTTTCTTTTCGAAAAACTATAAATTGTCCTACGTTTTCCTGTAATAGTCAATCTACTTTGGCTTTATTAGTTCATTTGTTTCTTTTTGTTTTTTGCTTTTTATTTTTCATTAATTTTTCGAGAGTGTTTTTGTTTGTTTCTTGACCTTGACCAATGGTTAGTCAGTGACCTTTTTCCTTCGCTTCCACTGAACTTTTGCACAAATTTTTCGGCTGTACCAAGAAGCTTAATCTTTTCTCCGCCCCCTACTGCTAATTTAATATTACGAGAATTTTTAAACTTGTTTTTTTTTTAGATATTTTATCCAGGTTTAGGTGTTATTGGCATTTTTTATCGGGGTTTGTTCATTTTAGGTGGGAAGATGACAGTGTTTCTGGGGCTATTATGGTCCCACAGGCATCTGTAGTGTGGGTAGGTACGAGGACACCTTAACTGCCTCTATCACTGGTTTCCTTTTTTTGGGACTGGGGTCGAATACTGACGGGGTGAATTCTTTCTTGGTTCTTTATTACAACCAGATCTAACAGTGGTGATGGATGGCGGCAACTCCACTTTTTCTCGTGAGGAATTGTCGGTTTTACCACTGGTATTAATACCAAGTGGTATATCACCTCTTTTACCTCTAATTAGTTAGGGTGAAATGTTATTTGGGCTCGGTTTTCCCTTAACCAGTCTGTGACCAATATCAACTCCCAGTCCATGTCTGGAGTGATAAACAGACTAACGACTAGATAGACCATGCTGTCTAGTACCGTCTTTTGCCCGTTTGTGAGGGTAACTGTTAGATTAGAATCTCTCAGTTCCCCCTTTTTGGTTTTTAACATTTCAAAAACAAATATTTTGAAGAGCGAGACCTCCGATCCAGTTTCAAAATAAAACCCATTCCGGAGCCCTGCTTAGGGAGTTTGTATCCCTTATTGCATTAGTTGTGTGTGGTTTGGTTTGTTTTACGGCATATCAACCATCTATCGGTGATTTAATGCCGAATAAAGTTGTCAAGTATAATTCTATCATTACGCTAATGATTTATATTCCCAGAATACATTGCTCGTAAATAACCAGAATACATTGCTCGTAGATAACCAGAATACATATCGCCTTCTCGTATCTATATTTTGAAGACTCAGATAGAATACTACAGTTAGGGACGAACTTATAGATACTAGAGCATGACGTGACCAGCCGATATATCGAATCTGTCCTCTCTGACCTCTACAGATCATTGGCGCAGTAGATATAGTACTAAGTGATAGTCATCTGAGGGTTGAAGGTTCAATCCTCGGTGCGGGCGATACGAAGAATTGCGAATGACTAAAGACTTTTCCTAGTAATGACTGACGGAATGATAGCATGCTACCCCCGTGGATTAAATAAAAGGTTCTGTTCGAAATTCCGTCCAGATTCCCGAGTTCAATAGAAATATTTCCGAGTTCGAAAAGATTCACAGGCCGGAGATTACAGCGGTCGAAACGTTGTGAGAATAACACTCAAGATGAGAAAAGTAGTCCGAATAATCCAAATTATACAAATTATCAATCCTCATCTACAAAATTTCAGAAATTTTAGGATATTAATTAACACTTACATATCTCTAGCAGTCTTCGGCTGATTTCTGTAAGGTTAAATTTGGACTATTTTCTAACTTGTTAATGACTCTACGTCTGATTTCTGTGTCTTCGGCTGATACAAGTCCAGTCATGAATATTAGGCATTTAAAATTATTCGTGTTAAGTTCAGCTAGTTTGAAAGCGTCATAGAGTTTATTAACGATTGACGCAGAAAGTTGAGTAGTCCTCGCTGTCTATTCTCATTAAGTTCATGCACTTCCACCTTTTGTTAAATCATTCTGTTAACATTTCTTCAGCTGGTTTTTCGGAGTAAAACATAGTCCACGAATTTGGTATGCTCGGTGATCCCTAATTTTCCGAGCGAACCTTTTAAAAGTCGGCCCAATTTTCACAATCTATTTTGTATAGATCCTCGTGCCTTCTGAAATATGAAGCCAACATTTTATCCTCATCCGGGGAATAAGCGAAATTGTCAATTGAACTCCAAACAGCATTTTGAGAAAAAGCATTTTCGTTCTCGGTATTTTGACCCATATTCGATATTGTTTGTAGTAATAAGTCTTCAAACTTTTGCTGTCTTTCTTCGATTTTTTAAATTTTGTTTCGGTTGTCTTTCTTCGGTTTTTGTAGTCTTTCGTCGTTTTTTTTTGTTCACTTTCTACGTTTTTATTGATGTTGTTCCAGTAGAGGTTTTAAAATATTTCTTCGTTTTGCATTTGCCATTTAACGAGTTCTTACATAGTTGATTTGAAATCTTCCATGTTTGGATGTGTCTTTATAGAATACGGCTCTTAGAAGTTTTTTCTTTTATATTACGCTGCTAACGTAATATCAGTTTTAAAAGAAAGAAAAAGTATAAAACCTTTTTGTCGATAAAACATCATTTTTTTAGTAAGATTTTCAGGTAGCAGTAGTTCTTACGGTTAGCACTTTAGGCAGCAGTAAAAATAAGGTGTATAATTTCGGTGGTGGTACTTTTTTCCTTTCAGAGAGAAAGAAAAAATAATGTATTCCTTTTTTGTAAAAAATGCACGCAGTGCCGGAATAGAAATAATGAACGCACTGACTTTCTTTTTTCTTTGAAAGAAATAGTTTGTTTTTTTTCGTAAGACGAAAAAAGAAGGAAATCACTTTGGCTAAAACAATCTAACTTACGAGATTGTTTTCTTGGTCCGCCAATACAGCCTGTTTTTAGAACTTTGGAGGTTGTTGTGTAATTTCGCCGTTTTTTTCCACGTTCTTCTTTTTTAAGCTTCTCAAATAAAAGTCCCTTAATGTTTCTGGTCACCAGTGTTGTGGACCTATAAGGGGTCCGGACAGAAAGACATGAACTCGGAATTAAGTGAAACAAAGTATATTGAAGAAATGATAAATACATTATATAAAGAGAGTTGTTGACTGGGGTAGTTCCAAAACCGAGAGGCATGTGCTCCAGGTATTTATAGTGAGACGGAAGAGTTTATGTAGTTCGCAAAGGTAGGTACTATAACAAAAATTCAACACATTTCAAATAAGTCCCTATTTACTTGACTACACACTGCTGGATGAAAATGAGCCCTTCTCTCCTTGGCTACAAAAAAAAGGTTTGGAAACAACGAAGGAAAAAAGGGACTTAAAAATGAGAAGAAGAAGAAGAAGAAGAAGAAGAAGAAGAAGAAGAAGAAGAAGAAGAAGACAACATGTTTTATGAGATTTATTTTAATTCAGGTGTGAAGTTAAATTTATGATTGAAAAGAACTGAGTTATACTATTCCACAGTCTTTTTATTTTTTAATTGTATTTTAATTTATTTATTTCTTAAATCTAGATAAGGAGCACCATCCTTTTTCAGAAACAATATCTTTCCGAGCATTGCAAAGTGTGGGTCGATGTTTGGCCAGAATTTACGACCATCCTGATGAAAAAACAGTTATCTGTAAGTGTCCATATTTTAAAAATATATTTATATACGTGTTGGTGTTTTTATTTATTATTTACTTCCAAGGATTGTTTTACGCAAATCATTACAAGTGGAAAAGGGGGAGGGGTTGTTCACTGGAGTTTGAGTGACAGTACTCTCCACTTCTTTTGATCACAATTGCAACCTACATTGAGTTATCGCCAATACCGATCATTGGCTTTCTTTGAAATTTGAGTGACAATAAGCTTACGCAGAATCCCAGTACTGGATGATGCTCTCCCTTCATCTATTTTTCCATCCACCTTGACACTTCACAACTATTTTCTGTGGTACCAACCGATGCTGGTTCTGCGTTTGATGGCGTGGATTAGTACCTCTTTATTTCTTGCTGTGTATTTCTCTAGTTATTTATTATCATCGTCTACACAGTCTTCTATACTTACGAGTCCTCTTTCCATTTATTTTCTCTTTTCATAGATTTGTTGTCTAGACTTACCTGTACTCTTGCCTCTTCTCTCGTTTTTACATGAAGTCAATCAGTATCATCCTTAAAATGTAGTGCGTTGTGCAGGTCATTTATTTTCCCTGGTTTATCAATCCTGGTTTCTAGGTTTCTTTTGTTCAGTTTATGAAGGATGCAGAGTCCTATACTAGGGATACACGGATGCCAGGAATACAGAGAAGTGACGTAGTGAAGTGGATACTGACATAGACTGATGACTTGGGCATGCCAAATTCGAATCCTGTCGGTTACATAGCAACACTTTCACTATGGATGTAGGCAACCTTCATGTGGTGCCACACCGGGGACCATCGTGAATTGACCTGGCTTTACGAGCGCCTCTCCATTGCCACTATCTGTGGAAACGCCTTGAGCCTGCTATCGGCCTGCCAAGCCAGAAGGACATCTGATAAAACTTCATGATACATACATATTGGTTTCAAAAACCGACATTTAATTAATTAATTATTATTTTCTTCCCCATTAATCAATCGAACACAGAGATTTTATTAGATTCTTTTTTATTCTTTTCGTTAGTTTTCTACTATGTAATTTAGTTCCAAACAGTTTTCTTGTTTTTCTTGGCTATTCTCTTTTAACTATCTTTTTCATTTGTGGTATCCATTTCCACAATTCTCAGGTATTTATAGTTTGCATGTCCACCAAATGCTTTCATTGCCTTTCGATTCGGTAGTTTCAAGTTGCCCCTTTTTTTTTTAAACATAGTTCACACCAAGCAAGGCAAATTGCCACTGTAGACGTAATGGGCTACTGAGAATAAGGGTGAAAGTTTTTTGGGGTCATCCGAAATTGGAAGCTGTGCAGTGATATGCTTGTTCACATTAGTTTAAGATTTCTGCATGTCGGTACAGTCGGGGAAACAGGGAGCAAGGAGGAAGTTCCACATGTCGGCAGCACGAGAAAAGAAGCTATTGGAATAGAAGGCTCTCTGGCATCTGAGGACCTCAACATTGAATAGATGGGATTTATCTGACTGTCGGGTTGGTCGAGTGTATTTACGTCAAGGGGGAACCAGAGCAGCAAGTTCATCGGAGCACATTTCATTGAAGTACTTTCAAAACAAGCACAATGAGGCAACATTGCGGCGAAGGTACAGGGGCTGGAGCTTGGTGGATAGTGAGGGACCTATTAGAGTAGCGACTCTTTTTTTGACCTTGTCTAAGAGGGAGAGACTAGTGGATGGTGCACCAGCCCAGATGTGACAACAATACTCCATATCTAAATATTCCAGATGTATTCACGTGTAGACTAGTCCCGTTTTGTATGATGAATGGTTGCTGGCTTTTCTAAGCATAAATAAAAGTGCCTTACCATAGTTTCTTCTTTCTCTACAATTTAAATCAATTTTATTACTACAGTTTCATCAACACAACATGAATGGTCAGGAAAGAGTTATGTAGAAAATAATACAAAAAATATATGCACGTACTATGAAAGTGAGGTTGAGTCTGGGTCTTTCATCTCGTCTATCACAAGTCGTGGGTAAGGACGAGTAGGGATAAGATGTCTTGCCACCTTGACGTTTAAACACTGATTGTTCGAAAAGTCTGGGAAAAGGTTTGGCTGAGTGCCGCCCACGCAAAAGTGTTCTGACCGAACAACCAGTCAATCAATCTGCGAGTGAGAACAAGCTAGCGCAAAAGAGAATAAGCCGTATTTATGTAACTGCTACAAATTTTTATTGTCTTTTTTTGTTTTTTTCCATTAGTATGAAATGATTCATGTCTTCTTTTGTAACCGTCAATTTCTATCCTGCGTAACATTTCCTGAGTATGTTGATGAGTAGCATCATGGCAATGACAAAAAGTAGTTATGAGAGGCATTTCCAGAGGAATTGCCTTACTAAATATATTCTTATATCTGCCACATGTTATTCTCCAGTTGTCAGTTTCAGTTTCCATTTTCCCCTTCTTTCTTCATGGAGCTGACAATTTGGTTTGGTATTTCAAACAGCAATACTATCCTTCGAGTGTAATGCATTGTGCATGGTCATTAGTTTCCTAGTTTTCTGGTCCAAATTCCTGAGTTCATCCTATCACATTTTCAGAGTACTTTACTAGTGATACTGCACAGGTATTTATTTCTTTGATCAGTTCCTACTATATAAGTTAGTTTCTAATAGTTTTATTGTTCTTCTTAGATATTCTCTTCCAATCTTCTCTATTATATCTATTGATTTGATGACGTCTTATTCCAGAATCCTTAGATATTTATAGATATTATGTTCGTTAGTGCCCTCATCTCGCTTAGGTAAGTAATTATATGCTCTCCGCTAAAACTTCCGTTTAGTTTATTTAAAAGAAAATATTAAGCTGAAAATTAATTTATGGTGAGAAGAAAGGAAACATTTATTATTTTGAAAAGCTATAAATTGTTACAATTTTCAATAAATATCGAAGAGACATATTCGTTTTATTATTTAAAAATATTTAACTAACAATTGTAATTATTGTTACGGGAGAAGAAAGAGACAATTTACTGATATTTTGTTTAAATTTAAATAATTTCACAATAAATAAATAGTCTCTTTCTTCTTACCGTAAAAAATAATTGTCAGCTAAATATTCTTTGAATAAATAAAAACAGATCTAAATTTAAAATATTACTTTTTATGCATTGTATCTTTGGCGATCGGGCGATCTCATCTTTACAAATTGAGAGGGGTGGGTAATAACGTACGTATAAACATGAAATTGCCTTAGCGTATTATCATATAGATATTTTGGAAACCAACTTACAAAATATTATTTTGAGTAGGGGAGGGAATTCATGTGTATACTTTATACTAAATTATTATTATAGCAGGAGGTGTTGATCATAACCGAGTTGCCTCCCGTGTTTCTGCGACGTTAGTATAAAATAATTGAACAATGAAAACTCAGCAACGAGACAGTAAATACGTCAGAGTTGAGTTCCTAACAATAACTTTAAAATTTCGTATGATTTACATAATGAACTGACACAAGTTTCATAACCGGGTAAAAAATGTAAAAGATATTTCATATTCTTATGAAAATAAATAGGTTCGTTATCTTATATAAAAAAAACTCTCATTTCTGATGAAGAAATTGAGAGAGGACTAGTGAATCTATTCGTCTATGGAAAGAGGACCGAATTATTTCCTTTGCTGAATGAGTAAACCGCCTGGCCTTAATTTCACTACATCACTATGCAGGAATATATCATCTAACTACATCATCATTGTCTCAGACATTTATGTCTCAGACAGAATGTTTAGGAATTGGCATGTTCAAGAATTAATAAGAATGTTTGCTTTTTATTTGTAGAAAAATCTCAATGATATTTACTACATTTTCACACTGGACGAGGAGGAACTGAAAAATATGTTGGAAAACACTGACATTGTGAAGTGGGAAAACGCCTTATTTCAAGGTAAGAATGTGATTATAACTATCCCGTATTCTTTCATCCGTAGATTTACTTTGTTTTAACAAAAAATAGGTTTATGATAAAAATAGAAGTCGTCATCATCATCATCATCATCATCATCATCATCATCATCATCATCATCATCATCATCATCATCATCATCATCAACAACAACAACAACAACAACAACGGTTTAACGTCTGTTTTACATACTGGCATGTTTTATGCGGCTTTAATAAATTTACTTCGAAACTAACCTATCTCTGGCCAAGTCTTTATTTATCTCTCTTTCCTACATATCCATCCTTATCACGTTCTCCCATTTATTCGTGATCTTCCTCTGCAAACTCCCTAGCTACCTCAACTTTCTACATCTACTAAACCAAGCACTCTCGTCCATCCATTCAACATAGCCATACAATCGGAATTTCATGTTGTCCTTATACTATCCAGATTTAATCTTCCTAAAGTTATCAGAACTAAGCCTGTATTTAAGATTCACATTACACATCCATCGTATTATTCTCATATCATTATCCCCATCCATGCAACGGATGTCCTCAACCCTCACTATCCAGGTTTCACTTCCATACATTATCACACTGCGCACACATGTGGTATAAACTCTTCCCTTGGTTGGCAGTGGTAACGCTGTGCTGGTTAGTAATGGCAGAGGTTCTCTGAACTCACTCTATCAAAAATAATAATAATAATCTTCCCCACTCAAAAATACACGCGGTGATATCAGCATTGGTTGGTACTACAGTAAATTTTCCTGGCGTATATGAAGAATGGTAAGACTGAGGAGGGGAAGCACCAACCTGATCTTCACTTGAAAGGCACGGAAAACTCTGGAATCCTAAGGAGGCTTATTATCACTCATATTTCAAAGAAAGTTATCGGCTGTTAACGAGAACTCATATTGATTTTCAATGGTTATCGAAAGAAGCTGGGAGTACTGGAAATCTGAAAAGACTTGTTGACATTTGGACTCTAGTGTGACTGATCACTGGTAATGATTCGTGTGAGAAATTCTAGTGATAAAGACTATAATTTGCCCCTCACCCACTAATAAAGAAAAAAAACGCAGTGACCTCAATAGTGGTTCAGTTGGTACCACGGAAAGTGGGCATGAATGATCTTAGAGGATGATGGAAAGATCGAGGAGAGAAAGCACCATTCAGACTTCGACTGGAAGCATATGTGCAGTACTAGAATTGGTCAAACTTATTAAAATTCAGATTCAAGAGAAAATTATTGATGGTTATCAGCGAAAACTCAATGATAAACAGCTGGCGAGAGAATACTAAGTGAGTTATAATGGTCTTGGAAAGAAGCAGAAAGTATTAAACATTTTTGGGTGACTTGCAAAAACCTTCAGTCTTTACCAGAGAGAAATCACTGATAACAATTGGTAGTGATAACTGCTAGTGAGTAGGAAATAATTATTATTTAAAGTTACTGTTATGAATTGCATTTGTGAGGAGTAAGACATAAATATAAAGAAATAATTGGATGAAAACAATTCTATGCAGATCAACAATAATAATGATTTATCTAAACAAGTTAAAACTGAAAGGAATCACTTTAACAAATCAGAAGGTTTGCTAAGCCGATGTCGGAAGGGTCCATTGAATTATTCCCTATTTCTGTTTGTTATCGTCTGGTCAAAATGCAGAGGCAGATAATTCTGCTATAAAATGTATTTGGGGCAAGGGAAATAACTTTGGGGGACAAAGTTATATTCAATCTTTCTTTAAATATAACATATTTAAAAGCATTATTTTTGAGATATAATTTATTATCCATCTAACAGGTACACAGCAAAATGAATCCCGACTTGTAAAAATGTGTAGCAATCACATATTTTTATATACTATTTTCTTTGCTATAAATATACAGGAGTATTGTTCAGTTATTGGCCCACCAGCCAATCTGAGGTCCTGGTGTAGTAACACAGGAATTTTTGGACTACTTTTTACCACACCCACGTAATTTGGTTTTCCCGCCTGGTCAGCTGTAAGACGTATTTCGTTGGCTTCTCCAACTCGCCAACGATGTGATAAATCAATCAAGGTGTATGGCGCCTTTTGTAAAGATTGACTTTTAGTTGTTTTCAATTCCTTTTATGCATAGTCCAAAATAAAAGGTATTTCTATGTAACCTTCAATGTCGTCTGCTGTTGTCTATTAATTCATCTATGGAGTCAGACGGACTTTCTATTACAGCCTACTATAATTGTAACTGAGCACGGATACCATTCATTCACTCGTAACCATTATAAATTAAATATAAGTGCGACACCGATTTTCTAGCAACTGATCGTCCAGCACTTCTTTTAATCCATACAAAATAACGAGAGAAAACTTGATAATCCCGCTGCCGTCAGATTAGTTTACTGAGCGGCCAACAGATGGCTCTGTGTGTAGAGCGCCATCAATTTATTTCTTTACATTGGATATGCTGGTGGTAGTCTCCCTTTATTTTTAGATTATATCTTATTTTGCTTAAATGTAACCATAGTTATGGCTACACATGCAAATACAAGTGATAGCTTTGGTGTTAAACATAAACATCGGTCTATTTACATCAACGAAAAAACTTGATAGTGGTGTTTCGCTTTAGAGATAGGGGAGGTCTATAATTAGTGGGTTAAGAGTATCTTTATTATTATTATTATTATTAGTAGTAGTAGTAGTAGTAGTAGTAGTAGTAGTAGTAGTAGTAGTAGTAGTAGTAGTAGTATTATGCGTAAACCGGATGATCAGGAACAAACGGTTACTCCGGCAAGACTCTGGAAACAAAGGTGCCGAAAAAATAAGTTTGTTTCCAAATTTATGTTGGTTGATCCATGAGATTGTGCGAGGATAGGTGAATGTCGCCATTTCTAAGGAGAACGCAGTGTGAACCAACTGTAATAAGGAAATTATTAGTAGATGTTCACAGCGTAGGCCTTCTTAGGTAAAAAGAAAGAAGGGGTCACCATTAGCTAGATAATAAGGACAAACTCCTCCTTTACATGTTAAATCAATTTTATTCATACATAGTTTCACTAACAAACAGCTAGGGACCAGGAAAGAGTTTCGTAGCCAGAAATACAGAAGCATACTGAGTTGTCGTGCGCGCGTACATCCTTGTTTCGCGTACGGCAAGTCTTTGTTTTGAGGCGATAACGGAACATGGCCGTCTCTTCAGCTTCACGTCTAAAACTCCGGCTAAATAAATATTCGGGAAAAGAATATACAACAGTTCAGCGGAAGTACCTACCATGCAAAATGCTCTGATTGGATGATGTATTAATTACTTCGCGTGGAAAGATAAACTTGCCCCAAAGAAAATAGATCATAAACATATAATTGCTACCAGGTCATTGTTGATAGCTGCTTTCGACATTATTACCGAGGTCAAATCAAAAACAACTCCCTTAGAAGTAATCTATATTAGTTTGTTTGGTAAGACCAAAGTTAGGAAAAAATATCCACGAAGCCATTTTAAGAATATTAAGTTTGATTCTAGTTAGCTTTCTTCTAAAATTTACAAATCCTGTTCAATTTCACTTTTTGTGGAAAAATATTAGTACAAGTAAACCTCCTAATTGGAACAGGTTACGTTCTTAACTTAGTAGGGTTGTTCCAAGTAAAATTAGGGACGTCTACCCTTCAATATAAATTGAATATTTTCTATTAAGGTGCTTAGAGAAAATTGACGAGAGATACTTGCAACGGTTACTCATAAAAACAGAGGGGGAATCGCTACACATATTTGAAATAATTATCTAATATAACAAAAGTGAAAGAATATTATCAGTATTGCTACAAAAAATAATTTGTAATTCAGAATAATTTTTAGCCAAGGTAAAACTATAAAGTTTTAAATAAAGTTGTCACTCTAGAGATACTTAGTTTTGAACAACATTTTGTTCATGTATAGTTTTATATGAGCTCATTAAACCATCAAAAAACGAGCTTGACTATAAGTCTGTTGTCCTCATCTTTTTCAACAGTCAACATTTTATCTTTGAGTGTTTCAGCAGCATCCAAGAACATTTTTAGGTTTCGTTCTTCTTATAGAGATTCATCAACGGCACTTTCCAATACAATGCGTAACAAATCTTCATTTTTGAATTCTTCAGTATCATCATTCATGTATTCGGTGATATCATTCATGTATTCGGTGATATCATTCATGTATTCGGTGATATCATTCATGTATTCGGTGATATCATTCATAGTTAAATCTGCCAACTCTACTTGATTTCCTATTTCAACACTCTTATGAGTGCATGCAACTCGTACACTTGTATAGGATGAAACGATGTTGCCTTATCTTTAAAATCAAAACAATTAGTGTTTCAGCAGCATCTAATAACTTTTTTAGGTTTCGTTCTTCTTGGAGAAATTCATCAACAGAAGGCTTAATGTCACAAACAGCACAGTGTAATGTTTACGCTGTCTACTTGTACGTTAAATTTCGGGTGTTCGATATTCTCACCCAGTTCATACAGTCAACACTCAAACCAACCGTCTAGTGTAACTATAATTGTTGTTGTTATTGTTGTTGTTGTTGTTGTTGTTGTCGATCCTCGCTGTAACGGTGTGTCCTGCTATCCTGCTGCTGGAACATGTCCGTCGTCCGCCGCCCCCATACTCGCATACTGCGTGTCATCAGTATCATCGTCGTTGTATTAGGCTGTAACAAAGATTGTCATACACAGCGAAAGATAAGGCAGACTCTCTCTTTTAAATTTGATTACTTTTATTTAGGCATCAATTTTCTGTCGCTCTTAGAAATGTTTTACTAGCGAAGAGAGAGAGAGATCAATTTACCACTTTTATCGTAGTTAATTCCTAGCTATCTATGGTCCATTAAGTCTTTAGCCATTCGAGGAGGGGAGAAGGAATTTCATCACGCCTGTATCCTTTTAGGGAAATAAATTCCCCTTTTCATTTGCGGACTACATGGAGAAATACGTCTGTTCAGCTTGCTTCCAAAAACCAGACTAGCAAAACTCAGTTTCCCACACAAGAACTCGTGACGCACAGAACCCTTATGCGCAGGTGCATTTTTACCCTTGACCTGAGGTCTCGTCAAACGTGGTGGTCCCGTCAACGCTTGTGAGCTCCGACTGTGAGAACAAGCTTTATTCTGCACTTGATTGTACGAGTTCACCCGCAATAAATCGCGCAAGCCCAACCAAACGACCCCCACACATACGCCCGGCCTCATAGGGTCATTATCCACTGGGTGAGAATATCGAACACCCGAAGTTAGTGTTAAACAATATTATTGAAAATGAAAACAATTTAAAGAAAACTTATACACCCGGCAACTATGGCACCTATATATTTCTATATAATTTACTTTAAAAATCTTACTTGTCGCTTAATACATGCACATTAATATTCATTCATTTCGTATGAATCAAATGATTCTATTGTGCGCATTGATTTCCCCGATATCTTTCTAGAAAGATATCAAGTACATTCAGGATGGACCACGTTGCAACATCCTAAGTGAAAGTGTGTCTGTGGAACGAATTGGATTCGAACTTGTCACCTCCCGGTTGTCAGTCCGTGTCGTTAACAACTTAACCACCGTCACCTCCCAAATTAACATTAAAAAAGAAATTAATTATTAGATACTCTTGTAATTTAATTGTTCTTATGTATTTGGGAAGGGTTTAATACAGTTTACGGTAAGTGTACGAATTCAGAATATATTTCCAATTATAAAATGTGGTATCAAAAAATGTGTCCAAATTGCAAATTGTTCCAATTAGGGTCGTACCAATTAGGAGGTTTACCCGTAATTAATCGATGAGTAATAAAACGAAATTATTATTATTTTTCACAAACTTACTTCTATTTTGATTGAATCAGATAATCACAATAGGAACCACGTGAGGGTGGTAAACATATTTTGTATATTAATTCAGTCTGTTTTGTTATTTTTTTCTTCTTTCAGCTTATCCGTACGATTATCATAAAATAATCGAAGAAATTACCAAGAAACGCGGATTTGGATTAAGATGTGAAGAGAACATTTATCGTTTATACAAATACAATAAAAACATTTTGAAACAACGGTAATTCTTTAATTTATTTCCTCTTTTCGTTTTATTTCAATTGAAGTCAGGCTTATAAGCAGTATTTACTTTCTTACCACTGCAACAAGACGTGGAACAAGGCCGGAAGGTCAGGAAATCCAGATGGGAGCACTCTTATTGGGTAGAGAAATAGTTAAAAAGGGACATCATCCATATACTATGTATAAATTGTATGATTTGATGAAGTCCTTCAAAACCGTGAATATTTCATCGACATTTAAAATGTTAAATGGATGTTCAATATTTACTCTTTTCAAATCCAATATCTACAAAAGTAGACATGCGCGTCGGAGTTAGCAAAAGTCGGCCAAAATAATGTGGGTTAAATTGACCCACAACTGTTCATTTTCTGAGCGACGCAGTATAAATTGTGCCAGGATTTATTTTAATGTTTATTATAAGAGTGATTTTCTTAAGGGGATGCATTATATATGAGTCAGTGTATAATAACTCGTTATTATATATACTAACAAATATATGCTCCCTCCGGTCGCATATTTTTGTTAGGTTGCCGCGTCAGAAATGAACGCTCACCCGTAAACCGATGGAGCCCCAGTCATATTTCTTGGGTGGTTAGACATTGATTTTCTTTGTTTCCGACCAAGAAAAAAAAAATTTCGACCTGACCCCAATTTTTTTTAAATAGAAATATTTTTAGTTAAAAAAAAAAAAAATTTCCTCCCACCCCAATTTTTTTTACCCTCTCCATACATAGTAATATTTTCAGTTAAAAAAAGAAAAAAAAAATTTTTACCCCCCCACTGAATTTTTTTACTCTCCCCCATACACAGTAGTATTTTCAGTTAAAAGAAAAAAAATTTACCCCCCCCCCACAATTTTTTTTACCCTCCCCCATACATAAGAATATTTTTAGTTAAGAAAAAAAAAATGTAAACCCCCACCTCTTAAAAAAAATCTTTTTTACCCCCCCCCCATACATAGTTAAAAAAAGAAAAAAATATTAGGAGGCGCCTCGGTCATATCAAAGAACTCATGTTTAAATATGCTATTGAAGGCGCCTACGTCATATCAAAGAACCAGTTTTGTTATTCTTCCAAAATGGTTACCCATTTAGTAATGGCCGAGATATTTGTTGCTTAACTTCAATTTACAACAAGACACCTTGTCTTAACAACGTAATGAAAATAAAGTATGATAATGTGAAAAAAATTCTCTCACAATGACGTCACTTCCGGAAGGATGAGTCAGCAATTAACTCTTTCCAAAATGGTCACCCATTTAGTAATGGCCGGGATATGTATTGCTTAACTTTAATTTACAACAAAACACCTTGTCTTAACAACGTAATGAAAATAAAGAACGATAATGTGAAAAAATCCTCTCAAAATGACGTCACTTCCGGAAGGATGACTTTGCAATTTTAACAGTACTTGCCATTCAAAGAATGGTTTAAAAAACACGCTGGTTTCTTAATGAAATGTGTTTAATTCATTGTGTGAATAATTTTTATTAATATCACCTTATCGGAAAATATTGTAAATACATATGTAAATTTGATAATAGCAGTTATAAGTGTATATTTGTAAATATGAATTTAATTGAAGTTTAAAAGGAATGAATTATGTAAATGGCAAAACCCGTCTCGTGTCTGAGCGACTTTTTGTATCAGTATATAAGGAAGTTTAAAAAGTATTAGTTTAAGTAAGATCCCATCTGTTGGCACTGTGAGCAGTCGGGGCATATGGCTAAAGACTGCCCAACCAGAGCTCCCAACAAGCCGCCGGCTTCTCAGGCCGGGATAACCAAAGTGGCACCAGCAGCTCCTTCAACGCAGACTCCAGTAACTGCACCGACAGAGGAGGGGTGGAACACTGTAGTCAGCAAAAACACTACAAAAACCAGTTCCGTTCCCTCCGATAAATCGATGCGTTCCCCGGATGATCGAAGAGTGCAGCCTCCCACTAAGTACTCAGGTACCAAGTTACCCACCAAGAAGCTTCAGCCTGCCCCAGCCGTGCCGTCTACTTCTTCCGAAGCGGGAGAAAACCTCAAACGGAAGATTCCGGTCACCACTACTTCGTCTGACTCCGAAGGGGAGGCGAACAAAACTTTGATGGCGACCGACTGCTCCTACCACTGTAGAAACAGAGATGACTATCTCTGCTGTACAGTCCCCAACACCCCAATCCCCACCTCCTTCAACTGAACAAAACACCCCCGCCCTTTTTTATTCCCCTCCCCCAGTCAACAAAGAAGAGCCAGAGCAGGAAGTCTTCGTCGACGCCAGATCTGCTTCCCCCTCCCCTTCTCCGTTGTCGAGAACCGAGAGGACTCGAAGACTCCCTTTTCTTCCTGGTGACCGGATTTGTGAGGTGGAGTCTTACACATCAGCAGTCAACTTATCGGCACGGCTAGTAAAATACATCCGACGCTGGAGCTTCTTACTCGGGCCCGGGGTCTTGATATAGACAAGCCACAAAACTTTCCCGACGTCCCCTTCGTAACTACCTTTGTCCGTGATACCAGAGTGGGCCGGACAAAGGCGTTGTGGCACATGATCGAAGAAGCGGAGGGGGCAATCCCGGGTCTGAGGTTGGTGGAGGAGAAGCACAATTCTCTCAAGGAGCTGAGAACTATGTGCACTGGCCGGGTTCCTATTTACGTCCACCCTTCGTTTTATAGGGCCCTAAAATTAACCTTTCCTTTGGATGTCGGAGGTATTGCCCGAGACGGACGAATTACGTCCGAACTGCGGCATCCTAGTCCCTGATGACTTCAAGCCGTTGATCGACACTGAATAGAACAATGGACACGAACTTGTTTCTAGCTAGCCTGAATACTAGGGGCATGAGATCCCAAAGCCATGCTTCTCGCATTCTGAGGGATCTTATGGCCCGTAACATAGATGTGGCTGCGCTACAGGAGACTCACTATGTTTCGTACAGAGATTGCAGTGTGCTGACTGGACATTACGATGTCTTCTCAGCATACGGCAATTCTTGTAGTAGAGGGGTCTCCTTGCTAGTTCGTCGTAACCTTTTCGCAAATGTAAGCGTTGTACACGCAGATGCAGAAGGCAGGTTGGTCGTGGCCGATGTTGCCGTTAGCAATAGTACATTCCGAGTCGTCGCGGTTTATGCGCCCAACATCATTCGGGAGAGGGTTTCCTTTTTTCGGCGGTTGAAGGTGTTCCTTAGTGGTTCGGAGCGGTTAGGACTAATGGGTGATTGGAATGCCATCCTTGATCCCCAAATAGACAGGGTGGTGGGACTAGTGGGGTTGTGCGGTGTGAGAGCAGTCTGTCTGACCTGGTGGCCTCGTGCGATCTTGTCGACAGATTTCGTCTCGATCATCCGGAGCGGGAGATGTGGACGTGGAACTCTAGTGGCACATCCTTTGCAAGTACCTACTTGGATAGGATGCTAGTTAGAAGAGGCGGCGTAGATTTTTTATCTTGTCCCACGTTCAAATGGTTTGGTCATTCGGACCACAAACTAGTCATGGCCCGTCTGAAGTTAGCAAATAGGCCTAGCCTAGCCGGGTACTGGAAGTTAAATACCTCTTTACTGGACGTGCGTGACTTCCAGGAAAAGCTAGAAAATGTTCTACAGCGGGGAGTAGGTGGTGGGTTAACACTAAGTCTAAGGTTAGAGACTTTTGTGTCCGATATGGCCAGCGCCTCGCATTAGACAAGGCCAGGACAGAAAAGTCGTTAGAAGATAAGTTGAACCGGGCGGTGGCTGGGGGGACTCCCTAACCGTAGAACTAGTTAAAGGGGACCTGAAACGCGCGGCTAACGAGCGGTATGAAGGTCAAATAATTAGGGCGAGGTTAGATTAAGTGTCCAACGAAGCCGTGAATTATGACGTTCGAGAACGCAGCGAAGTAGTCCGTCGTAGATCGGAGAAATACATTCGGGAAGTAAAAGACCTGGAAGGCCGATCCCTGGTATCGACACGTGAGATTTGTGAGGGGTTTCGGTCGCAATTTTTCCGAACGTTTTACGCAGCTGTCCATACTTCGGGTCGAGGAGTTTGACAGCTATTTGACCGGCTCGCTCCGCCTGGAGGCGGATCGAGCGGCTAGCTGTGATGGTCCGGTTACAGAGCGTGAGGTCCTTGCCGCGCTGAAGCAGGCTGGCTACAACAAATCACCGGGAATCGATGGTCTTCCTTATGAATTCTATTTGAGGATGTCGCACATGTTCGTCCCTCTCCTGACGAATGTATTCAACCACTGGTTTGAACAGGGACGACACTGAAGCCGCGCTGATCAATTTAGATCAGTCCAAAGCGTTTGATAGGGTTGATCATCGTTTTCTGGGGTCTGTTCTAGAAGCCGCCGGTTTTACACCGGACTTCTGCAGATGGATCTCCGTTTTGTATCGCGAGCCGACGGCAGTGGTGCAAGTAAACGGGATGCGATCGGAGTCGTTCGTTGTCTCGCGGTCAGTGCGTCAGGGTTGTCCGCTGTCGCCTTTACTCTACGTCCTTGCGTTGGAGCCTTTTCTCCGCAAACTCAGGGACGGGGCGACGAGACCAGCCCTTCGCGGAATTGCTCTGCCTGGTGGTGCGCGAGCCAGGGTTTCCGCGTTTGCCGATAATGTCACTGTGTGTATGTCGACCTTACGAGACAAATGCACTGTGATTAAGGCCCTCAAACAGTACGAAGATGTGACAGGGACCGTAGTCAATTTCAGCAAATCCAATGGCCTGAAGTTGGCTGCCTGGAGCAACGCGCCTGCGTTGCCGGGCCGTTTCAACTGGACAAATGGCCCGGTCCGGATCCTCGGCGTGTGGTTCGGTCCGGGTCTCCAGCTTGATAAGAACTGGTCGGAAGTACAGTCTAAGGTCGAAGCGTCTGTTAGGATTTGGCTTCGAAGGGGGTTTTCCCTTAGGCGTAGAGCTGAGGCGTGCGCCACTTACGTCTTTCCGCTCATCCTCTACCGCTTGGCTGTACTACCCCTGCCTGACGACCGCTTGGCGGCTTTTACGCGTCTGCTCTTTTCACTTTTGTGGCAAGACAGAAAGCCGCTTGTCCGAAGGCAGATCTGCACTCAACGTCTGTGTGAGGGGGCTTGGGAATGCCTGACTTGGCAAGTCATCGACATGCTGAGAGATTGTCATTCCTGAGTTGTACTCTGATGGAAGAAACTGCGTGGGGCCCTGCGGTTGAGAAGGCTTTTCTCAACCTCATCCCCGACCACTTGGTCGAAGGCCGACGTAGACCAAGAGGACAGACGCGTTTCTTCGCCGAATGCCGAGCTACGCTCAGATTGCTGCCCGGGTCCAGTGATCTTGCACGGCCTAGAAGGACCCTTTATAGGGAGTTAGTGAAGGGGACAGCTTCTGATCCGCTGGGTGAGCGGCTGGGATGGCCGGAGGAGGATATCCACTCTCAGTGGTGTTGGGCGCCAGGCCGGGGGTATCTCAATAATTCTGAGTTCTCTCTGACCTGGCGATTGGTTAGGAATGCTCTACCTCTCAATGGCAGGCTTCACTATCATTCATTGTATTATATTGTAATCTACATGTTATCAAAAAAAAAAATCACACACACACACAAAAAAAAAAGAATTTTGTAAATATCATTCACTTTTTCAGAGACTATTTGTATATAGCCAAAAGACGCATTGTAAATAATCATCTGGGGAATTTTAAATAGATTAAGCTCATGGAGTGAATGCGGTATTGTGGTGACCGATACTAGCATAGGGAATAGACCAAGTGGACGACCCTCGACCACCCTCCCACCCCCATTTTTGGCCTTGTGCCACATATTTTAAATTACAATTTTGAGATAAATAAATAGTTTAAGTAAGATTCTTGACACGTTTTCTGTTCTAATCGCAGTCTCGTCTTGAAATTTCTTTCTATTTTATTTATATGATTACGGCGGTTTTGTAGTACTATATGTAGAAGCTGGCAGACTAAGTAAATAGTAATATTACTCTGATTGAGTTTCGGCTTCAGACACACACAAAAGTATATGTAGTAGCTCAATAGCGTATAATATGAATAGAGCTCATAATATAATAATTTTTTTTTTAAATGTTCCGGTTTCATTCTAAAACACTTTAATATAAAACAATTGTTTCTGACCGTTCCAAAAACATTTTTTTTTTTTGATAAAACAAAATATCAAAATATTTACGAAATAGCTTCATCAGTGTATATTCCATCCGTCACAATAAAGCCAAAGAAAGAACAAAAATATAAGCATCAATATTCCAAAGTTATTCATTTAACTTATATATATCTTTTTTCCTCAGACCAAGGGGAATTTCATACTTTAACCCTATTTACTTGTAGGTAAAAGTGCAAAGCAGATACATTATAACAATCGAATTTTTTTCCTTTCAAATTACTCAATACTTGTCTTTGTCTTAATGAAAAACTGGCAATTATTACGTTCCCGGATAAAGATAAACTACTAAATCAAAAGAATGAAGTAGGCACTTCTGGATAAATATTGTAATAACCTAGTCAATTCACCATAACATTCAATGAGGAAACTATAATGTATTTTCCAGTATAACATAACAATTAAAAAATCCCGGGCTAAGTATACACCTATTATTAAGGTCGTTACAAAAATAATGGCCGATTTCAGAAACATACATTTATTCATCAAAAGTTATTTACCTTTCCAATTCTCTGTAAATGACGTGAAACTGTTGCAGTGCTGACAGCAATTGTCTGAGACATTTGTTGACACCCTGACGTGCTGAATAAGTGCTTGCAATTGTTAATTGTAAACATTACACAGCCGTCCTCTATCTTCTTCATCTTCAAGGCTCTTCTCTCAACTACACAATTTCTGGAACCACCTCCGTACTGTCCGGTCGCTTGTGGATCCATCTCCCCAGGCTCTAATAATATTGACAGAAGTTTCGGAGGCATTGTGCCCAAGTTTGAACTCATGCAACATAAGAAGGCAAATGTCATGTTTTGGCATGTTCATCATTGAGAGTGTTCTATGCTTCAAAATACTTTCTAGCTGAAAGAAAATTACAAATTATTATTGAAAACATATTAATTATTATATATCTTAAAATTTACCAGAAATAAACTAGAAATGATGTGTTAAAATGACTTTTAAAACCCACCGATTGAGGCTGCCATTATTTTTGTAAGTAATGCTAGTTGAATTATGCTTTAAGCTAATAAGTAATTTTATAAACCACAGTGAAAAGTTGCCTGAACTATGAAATTTAGTAGTTTAATCGGACTAGATTATAATTACTAATAACTAATAACTGAATTGCTATTAATGAATGATAAAGTTAATTATATCTGTCATATTTCCACTATTTTAATACGCTGATGAATTAATGATTTTTAGATTTAAAATTTTAACATTAATTTGCATACCTATGTAATCATGAAATAGTTCTGTGAATGTACCCTTTGTCGCATGTAAGTGTTATATATATTTTTTCAGAATGTTGTTCGGTAAGATTATGATTTTATAATTTTATTATTTCCTGAAATAGGAGTTTTTGAAATATTTATTTATGTTTTTATTTTTCTTAGTATAGGTTTGGTAAATATCGATTAAATCTTCTAATTGACAGGATTAAGTATGAAGTTATCTATTAAACCCCAGTCAAATATTGTAGAAAATTCAATTTGAGATAGATGTTTCCTTAAACCTGCTTATAATCTTATCATTTTATTATTTATTTTTATTACTATTTTTATTCTAACTAATTGCACAATTGTGTTATCATGGTGGAGCTCTGTAGATATACTATTTGGTGCATGTTAGTACATATAGGGAGTCACATGATTGTTACTTGAAAATGAGTCTCTTTCTCATCTCGATCGGACGCAAACTTGGTCTTTCTGCCAAGACACACCTTTTATATCTAATAAGCAAGGTTACTGTTTTCTACATAATGTTGTTTGCCACACATGGCAGACTTGTACTTGTGGCTCGGGTCAGGGTGTAGTACTGTTCTGCCCTCGGTCTGAAGAAAATAAATCTTTTTAGACTATGGATATTTAAAACGAAATTTGTCCCCTTTTCGGTGAGTCGGATTTTCCCCCACATTAAAAATGGACGTCATGTCTAACTTTTCCCTCGTGGAGGGTCAGGTAAATAGGGACTTGTACATGTGACACAATGTGCTTTTAATCGGTATTTGAACATTTATGTTTTATTGGTATTGTTTTCACATCATTGTGGTTTTTATATTAAATATTATTTGTATTATTTTAATTATTCAAACTATTGTTCTCATCTTGGATGTTATTCTCATAACGTTTGGGCCGATTTATACCATTAATCAATGTTAGTACTCCCATAGTGTTCCTTATTTTCGGCTGGAAATAAATTCCGTCTTAATAACAATTATCCTCGAGTTGCTTCTTTTGCTGGTTCTTCTTTTACTATATCGTTATTTTCACTTTATTTATCCGACCTTCTTCAGATGTATCTTGTCGAACTCGCGAAACTTTCTGTTGGACTCGGGAATCTGTCCGGAATTTATAACGGAACCTTTTTATTTAATCTACGGGGGTAACTTGCTCTCGTTCCGTCAGTCATAACCAGGTAGAGCTTGTAATTGTATTCTTAGTATCGCCCACACTGAGAATTATGTCTTAAACCTCCAGAAAACTGTCACTTAGAACTGGTTTTTACTTGACACTTTATCCATTATGCCACGGGTCCTTGCAGACCTGAAGAAGATCGGAGGCTACATAGGCCAAAACGTTGTGAGAATCACATCCAAGCTGAGAACAGTAATTTGAATAATCCAAATAATACAAATTATCAATCCTCATCTAAAAAAAATCCGAACCGTAAAATATTATTGTCGTATCCGAGTCTTTTAATAAAATGAAATCATTGTGTACAGTGTTCACGTGCGATACAACTCATAAAATGTACACGTACATATGTATATATCCATGGAGGGGGTGGTACATAAGCTGTAATTTTTGTGGATTTCGAGATCATCAGGGTTTTAAAAGATGCAGTGTCTCAGCAGCCAATAACCGATGCATGCAGTTTGTTCTTTGCTTCAGTAATTCTGAACATGGAAAAATGTTTCCGGGAGTTTTAGTCAGCTGTGCTGTTCCCTGACTCTGTAGGGATGTCCACATGTATTAGACACATCAAGATCAAAAGCGCTTTCCGATTTGTGTTTCGGTGAGATGTTAAATAATCTTGTAAGTGTTTACTAAGTCAGTTGCTAGACATGGCAGCTTCAATGAATGCAAGCCTTAAAGAGCATGGCGTTCGGTGTATGGCACGTGTCTGATGGAGGGCATGTGCTTGGTTGCATGATTCTGAACGGTTTCTAGGCAATCAGTGTTCTAAGCAAGATGGGGGTTCAAGACTGATGAGGCGAATTGTAAGTGTGGTTGCACCATAGCTGTAAAGTGACTGACAACGGTTTTGCTAAATTATGTCAGAACACTCTCGGCTTTCTTCAGAATTAAAAAGATGTGCTTTGTCGAACGCAAATCGCTGCTGAAAGACTTCTTATGTTATGAAGGGAGTATGTGGATGCTGGAATTTTTCTACTAAAATGCATGGTTGTACTCTTGTCCATAGCTTGTCTTTCATTCTATGCATTAACAGAAGATCGTGCCTCAAGATTGTCTGGTCTGCAAGAAGTCCACCTCCTTAGTCGGTGCTATTTTTTAACCTACAGGATTGCAGATTTTACCTTTAATACGGAGAGAGAAAAAAAGCTCAGCGGCTGCATGCGAATTCGGGGAAGGTTTCGCCCAGATCACACAATGAAATGGGGCAGAAGCAACGTTGCACTTTCACTAAATTAATTGGCGGTTTCGCATCTGACACGTCTTTGCTTGCCACACGTAGAAGAGACAGAGACAACCCGAGGACGACGAATCCTGATGCTGACTTCTGGATTTTTACCATTCAAAATTATGTACATGTTAAATTTTTATTATCATTCTATAACTTTGTTAACACTAATTCATTATGTTTTATTTTTATTTTTCAATATATACCTATATCGATCAAGAGGGGGTATTTATAGAAATCCAATAGATTTTCATAGAAAAATCAAGGTGTCATTTTGGTGCGAAACGGAGATTCCAGACCCATGTTGTTACAATATATTCAACGTTCTGCCCCTTAAACAATATTAACGTTATCTACCCTCAATTATTCGAGCAACGAGTGATAATGACTCTTCAATTTGGAAGTACGAAAAAGACTCGCGTGTGCGTGGTGCGAGGTTAAATAGCTAGGCTTGATCTCGTTATTGTGATGGTCGGAAGCGTGCTCCACCCCAGCTGCCCGTTTTTATATTGTTTTTACACCTCTGACACCGTGTCATAAGAATTCGTTTTTTATGGCGGTTTAGACGGAGACTTAACAGACAGCCAGCCATTTAAGCATGGGACTTTCACCACTGGTCGTAGCATTATACAGAATAGTTCCCAGAGAATACAAAGTAAGTTGTATTTATTTTACACGCCGAATACCTTCTCCGTGTCGACCCTGGCAATTCATGTTTCTTTTGATTGTGTGTATGAACTTTGAATGTAAACTTTTATGTTAGTAATTATGTCTATTAATATGCACTCCGTTTTTGTGTGTTATTTATTATTTATGTTTCTGTTGCTTTATCATTGATAAACTTTCTGTTAGAAAAGATATATAAATATAGTAAAAGTTTAAGTTACTGAGCTAAAACAATTCAAGAATTATCATGGTTGAAATTCTTATATGCTTTTATAAATAAAAAAAAACATATTATCAAGACTGCAGATAAAACGTGTGTATATTAAAAGGATCATGGTTAAGTATTGATTCTCGGAGCTTTTTTGAAAATATTTAAAATCATAATTAATATGTTTGAACTTTTGAAATTCACACTATATATATATTTAGAGAAAGAGGGAGAAATATCTCTTTCTCTCTTTATATATATATATATATATATAGTGATTGTTAAAATTCAAATGACCAGAAGATCCAGTCTTAAATCAAATTATTTATTTTTATTTATAGTTTTATTTTTCATGATAGAATTCCTTGTGGTCTTACAATTGTTCCTGAACGAGTGAAATGCAGCCATTTACCTCATTCACTCACTATTCATCAGATACCTAACATATACCTAAATGAAAGGCATATATAAAGAGTACCATCAAGTATATATATATATATATATATATATATATATGTGTGTGTGTGTGTGTGTGTGTGTGTGTGTGTGTGTGTGTGTGTGTGTGTGTGTGTGTGTGTGTAAATGCAGTTGTTTCTTTCATTTTTACTGTTTCTTTATTATTGTCTTTTTCCCGTATATTTTTGCCGCTCGTGTATTGTTAAAAGCTCATTTTTATATTTTATTGCCTAGTTCGGTTTTACTTCATATCAACCATCGATGGGTCATTTTATTCCGAAATTTATAGTATAAGATTGATTTTGTAAATTAATTAAGATTTTGATAAGAGTTTTATTACATAAAACATTTGGTTTAAAAACCGGTGACTCATTTAGTACTGGCTAGGCTCAACCTTGCTTACCTCTGGTGATCTAACAAACATCGGCGTGTCCACGTCACGATAGGCGTATTTTATTTCTGCTTCAAAGATGACCGCCAGTTATAAACTAGTTTCGCATAGTTACCAGGCCTGACGTAGGTATTGCCTTGCTTCATTGACATTTGATATTTCTCTTTTTTAGGATCACGTGGCATCCGTTTTAGAATTTTTAATCTAAAGGCTTTTTTTTATCATTTTATTGCAGATCTGTCCCCGAATATGTCACTGTTGGAACCCTGAGTTCAGAAATGGTTGATTGGGTCTTAAACTGCAAACCCACACCTCTTCTCGGTGACAATAGCCTACCCCATGTGTCTTACCTTATCTCGAACTATCCAAGTGTTTGCGTGTTTGATGCGAGTGGCACGCCTATTGCCTTCGAAATTGAATACGAATATGGAGCTATAGGGATGCTGTTTGTCAAGCCGTATTACCGTAGAAGGGGCTTAGGTAAACTGGTCACGAGTATTTTCTTGAAGAAGTGTGCCGACTTTAGTTATTCGCCATTTGTCATAATTTCCGATGACAACGAAGTGTCGATTAAACTCCACATTGACCTAGGATTTCAAAAAACGGATATCTTCCTTTTTAGTTCAAAGGTTTGTCAAAAAAGCATAACATCTTGAGATAGAAATGTTTATTTTTCATTTATTTTTGTAATATTAAAATTACATTCTGGAATCACTTTGTGTAGAATCAGTAACTGTTCTAAATATATTAGTAAAATAACATTCTGAAATATCTTTCTGTAGAAAATTTTTTAAAAAATAAAGAAACACTGTACATTATAGAAAATGCTAAATCGTGCATATGACAATATTTACATGTAAAAGTTTTGGATGAGAGTAATCCGACGCCACACCTCACCACAAAAAAACCTCAGCCCCCCTCCTTTCCTCTCTCCCACCCTAAGGCAAATTCACTAACACTCTCACCCATCCCCTTTTTCACTGCTGTCTTAATGGTACCCACTCAAAGCTTTCCATATTCATTTCACTCTTCGCCACTACTGACTTCTCGTAGCCTGGACCCTCGCCCAGCGCTCTTAGTAGCCACGGCTACTACTTTTCCTTATCAACCCATCATGTCAACCCAATATTTCGATGTACTTGCATGACATTTTTCTTAAAATTATCATACTGAGGACTCACCATTCGACTATTGTTGATAACTTTATTGCATTTATGATTTTACTGTAATATTTTCTTCTAAGTTTACTAACAGTGCCTGTCCCTTATTTAGTTTCTGCTTCCAGCTCACTTCGAATAGCGGTATTTTACCTAAGAAGTAGACATACCTGTTACCACAGCTTTATGAACAATTATGGTCGTCCGCAGGGCACACAACAAACAGTGGGCCTATCAGATGACGGTTGTCGTCATGAAGCAAACATCGTCGCTTGCGAAGGCTACCCACGAAGGGTTGAAATATCTATCCACTTCATGAGTAGGTTAGACGAGCAAATGCAGTTGGTGTCACGGGTCATAAATATTATATAAAACAACATTCTGAAATGCCTTTCTGTAATGAAATGCCTTTCTGTATGACAACAAATGATCAAAATAACATTCGGAAATTATGTTACGGAATATTTTGGATGAGGATTGATAACAACCACTATATATATTATTTGGATTATTGAATCTACTACTCTCATTTTACATATTATTCTCACAGCGTTTCGGCCGATCAAACCTCCGACTGTCTTTAGGTGCATTTTATCCAACGCTGGAATTTTTATGTCGGACTCGGGAATCTGTATGGTATTTCGAACTGATTTCTTCATTTGATCTAAGTACTATATTGTTTTCGTTCCGTCAGTCATGACCGGGTAGAAGTCTTAAGCGATTTTTATTTTATTCTTAGTTATTATCGCCTGTAGTAAGGATTGAACCTGTCACATAGATGCGTGGCGCAACAGATAAAGTCGTTAATTAACATTCAGTTCTCAGTTTTAGTGGATGTTGATGGTTCAATCTTCACTACATGCGATTCTAAGAGATAATAAAATAAAAATTACTCAAGACTTCTATCCAGTCACGGCTGATAGAACGAGAACAATCTACCTCGTGAATTAAATAAAGAGTTCGGTTCGAAATTCTGTATAGATTTTCGAGTTCAACATAAAGATGCCCGAGTTCGATAAGATGCCGCTGAAGAAGGTCGGAGGTTACATGGTCTTCAAAAATCTATGTTAAAACACAACTGGAGCGTTACAATTGGAGAATTCTTTTGATCCCAACAGAGTGTCGGTCGTTGTCTTGTCGACGGAAGTCTTGTAAACGGACGTGCTGTTAGTTGACACGTCGTAGGTAGTCATAATGATCACCGTGACAGTAATTGTCGTCGTATGTCGCAGGGTGTCGGTTGATTTTTTTCTTCTTTTTTGTAGCTGTAATAATCGCCGCTGTAAATAAACTAACGCATACATGTAGTGTTTCGATTTGTATTTATAGCAAGAAGATCGGAGGTTACATCGGCCGAAACGTTTTGAGAACAACATCCAAGAGAATAAGAATGCAAATAATACAACATTCTTAAATATATTTCTGTAGAATAAACATTGTTTTAAAGATAATATTGAAATAACATTCTGCCTTCATTTATAAGCAAACAATGTTTGACGATCTTTGATTTTCAGCGTCAGTTTCCACAATAAATACGGACAGCCGCACGCAACGGACAAGTCATCCGTTATAGAAGAGCAACATGAAACAAGATATAGTTTTGTTAATCGCCGGTGTCGACCGATCTATTATCATAAGATAACTAATGATTAACCCTCTTAGCGCGGCGTTCACAAAATTGCGACAAGTATATCACCTCTAATAGTAGAAGATACTACATGCAAAACTGGATTTATTTGCAATATAAGACACCACAGCTCAAATATACAGAATAAATTCAGCAATGCTAATATGTGCCTGAGAAAGTGACAATTTTCTATGAGCGGATGGTCAGCCTCATTATAAATTCAAGATGGCCACCATCACAATATGCAAATTAGTCAAATTTTACCATTTATTTTGATAGTCTTACTTATATGCTACAAATGTCATCGATATTGTTTGGGCATACAACGAAAGATTTACTTACTGTGTCATTTTTAAAATAGGTGTAAAAAATCAGTTTTCTACAAAAAAAAAATCAGCGCTCAGAGAATTAAACGACTATACCAGAGAATCGGATTTGTTGCTTGTGACCAGGAGTTTCCGGCATGGAAAGATTTAAAGAAAGAAGAAAAAATAAACAAAAGTGGTTACCATGGAAATGAATAAAATACTGCGGGGGAGATGGGCGCTTGGGCAGCATCCCCCCCCCCATATTTATATGTTCAAATACTAGCATTTACAAATGAAACAAAGAAACCACTTTAAAACGATAAGGTTCGCTTTGAGATTGTGTCTATGAAAATGTGAAAATGTGTACAATAAATTCTGAGAGGGATGTGTGTGTATGTGTATGTGTGTGTGTGTGTGTGTGTGTGTGTGTGTGTAAGTTACAGGAAATTTCTTAGATACTGTGAAGGTAGAGGAGGAAGAGGGCGAAGAAGTGAAAAAAAATACAAGTCAGTGAGTCAGAGACGCGAAAATTGGAGGAAAGCTCTAAAAATTGTGAGTAACATTTAAAAAGTAAGAATTAAAAGAAAAACTTAACATTATATGACTGTTAAATATATAACATAGAAAGGATAAAGAAAAACACACACTGTTATGAAAAGATAAAACAAAACCGTTTAGAAGGGGAAATATATCATACACACACTGGAAAACAGTTTTTTTCTTTTCTTATGAACACAATGCAGGTACACTAAGAGAACAATTTCGTTTTGTTTTGTTTGCATTTTTTCTTTGTTAAATAAAATGTAATATGTATTGTTTGGATTATAAGGACTACTGTTTTCACCTTGGATGTTATTCTCACAATATTTCAGCCGATGTAACCTCCGACCATCTTGTTGAACTCAGGAATGTTTATATCGAACTCGCGAATCTGTACGGAATTTCGAACGGAACCCTTTTATTTAATCCATGGGGTAGCTTGCTTTCGTTCAGATAACCATGACCGAGTAGAAGTCTTATGTAATCCGTAATTGTATTCTTAGTATCGCCCGAAGGTCGAACGTTCAATCCTCAGTACGGGCGATACTAAAAATAGAATTGACGAATTGCTTAAGTTCTATCCGGTTATGGCTGATGAAACGATATGAGAATAGCGGTGTTACATTATGAGGAGCCCTATATTTAGAAAAGGTGTACTTCAACTAGTATGAATTGTGAATTAGGTGAAATTGATAAATTGAGTGCGAGTTAAACTGACATAGATTTTGGTAATTTTTTTGTAAATAAATGATTCTCCATGAAATACCAAGATAGACAAGTTGGGCTGAGATCAAAGATATGGGGCCAGCAGAGGGTGAACGCAGAGCGAGTGTGAATATGGTGACGCGATTGGTTGATGGTAAAGGGACTATGACGTCACACCTGTGACTTGGGAAAGCGATAGTTTTTCATCAGTCTATCTTTTGATTTGAAGCGGGATGAACCGAGCCAAAGCATGCTCTGATACTTTGAAACTTGGATTTAAGTCTCGAATGAGATGAGAATGATGGCCCAAGTCTAGAATTGTGATGAATTAGTTAAGAGGAATAGACCAATTAATCTAGAAAATGGCAGTTTCTCTCCCGGGCATTACCACAAATAAGACGAATAAAACTTCAGAACCTGTTTCAAGAAATCTGTCTTCTGAATTCCTGTGTCGTATAAAAAGTTTATCCACAGATACACCACCATGATGATCGCGGGCCAGGAGACCAAGAAGATACCAATGTAACCGAGAAAGTAAAAAATCCACAGCACAACGAAGACGAATCACGACGAAGAAATAAAGAAAGAATAAACAGGGCGATATGCTGGATGTGACAGCCAAACGATGATAGGAAGCGAAGAAAAGTAACAGATAAATTATGACATTGATTTGTAATAGATGTCTGTGTTGAAAAGAGAAAAAAAAGAATTTGAGTTAAAAAAATCCACGGCCAAACGAAATAAAAACAAAGGTAATTTTTTCTTATATTAAAAGGAACTTTTATACACGTTAAAAAGAAAAAGAGACATTAGAACATTAAAAAACGTTTAAAAGAACTGTATCACGGTTGATCTCGTAGACGCGAAAAGAGCGTATTAGTAGTTTAAATGTAGTTTAATTGTAATAACGTTTTAACTTTTGAATTTCGAAAACGTTATATGGAGTAATTTTAA
The DNA here is from genome assembly GCA_963556195.1 of Sepiola atlantica. Lineage (NCBI taxonomy): Eukaryota > Metazoa > Mollusca > Cephalopoda > Sepiida > Sepiolidae > Sepiola > Sepiola atlantica. The sequence continues at coordinate 134,177,117 of OY744517.1, forward strand.
AGACGTTAATGAACCGCTATGCAACAGCTGTACGAATAATACAAATAATAAAAATTATAAATCCTGATTTAAAAAAATCTCGAACAGGATTTATTATGTCGGGGCTTAAATTCCTTTCTCTCCTTTTTTTCCTCGGGGTGAAGAATGGTCGCTAACAAGCTTGAGGATGGAGCGACAAACAGAGAGAGAGAGAGAGAGAGAGGGGGGGGGTACTCGAATGGATTTTGAAATGGTGAATTAGTTAAAATGTTGGAAGAACAAAAATAGGAGGATTATCAGTCGATGGCCCACACGTCGAAGCGTTCAATACTGTCATTTGTGGTCAACGCTCTGGCCTATCTTTTTGGGATAACTTGGACTTTTGTCTACTAGCAAAGTTTAAATACTGTTCTGATAATACACTCCATCTATTCTGTCGTCGGTCAGTAAAGCAGAAATCCTTCTAGACTGAGGCAATTTTAATTTATGTCCCAATACAGAGAGCCCCTTTTGGAGAGCTAGATTTTCCCCGCATTAAAAACCGACCTTGTGTCTAATTCTTCCCTTGTGGGGAGGTAAGTAAACAGGAACTTTCGTCTGATCAAAATAGCACGATGAAAATTAGCGAGGTCCATGCGCAGGGGAAGATATTAAGCGTTAAAAACGGTAGTAATCATATGAATTAATACAGTGCGAATTACTAGCATTTAAAAAAAAAAAAATTAGTACTTACTCTCAAATTATAAGGATGATAAGAGATAGCGAAGGATATAGACGACATGGTGAAGTCAGTCATTCGTTGTTTCGGGGGCAATCGTTTTGGGAAATCTGAAACGTTCGGCAACGAATATTGAGATCCTGTCGCTGACATAATAAATGCGACTGACCTTTGTACAGACGAAGGAACTCGACAAATATTCCAGGTTGACGTGAAATTCAAATTTTCAAGGAGACATATATTCCGAAGCGTCATTGTCCTGCCCAGTGGTAGGGGGCGTTGGGTGCCCCAGCTGGAATGAAACGTGGGATATGGCAAGAAAGGCGAGACATAGGAGTTTCGTCAAGAAAGAATTCTTACACCCTAGAGTATTGTGTTTTGCGGGCGTGAGCGTTGTGTCGGCCGATTGACTAAGCGTAGTGGCATATTGGGAAAAAGACAACAGTTTACAAGTCCTTGGGGGTTTCGGAGACGACCTTTGCCTTGTAATATTAAAGCAAACATATCCATGTGGATATGTTTTTTGATTGAAAGATTAAGCTCTGTTAAATATTCGATTAGATGTGATAGCTGTTATCTGGTCCTATCGTTGCACGAAATGTTTTATTTTACTGAAGGGTCACCACTTATCAAGGCCGAGTAACATTCGAGAATATAGGGTTAATGGGATGGAATAATAGTTAGATGAAAAGTGAAGAATCTCATGAGGATTGCGGCTGATTAATGGAATAAACTTCGTTTGGTTTCTTGTAGGGCGGTATTCGAAAGGAATCTGTTGACATTGGATTTGAAGAGGACTATGCTGTAATCTACAGAGAAGCAGTTCCGCGACAATGTGTTCCAAAGACTGTAAGCCTTTACGAAGAAGTTCTGTTCGTGACAATGTCGCCTAACGCTAAGCACACGAAGGAAGAAAGGATTTATTTTTTCATTGTGGTAGAAAAGCGTGTTCTTACTGTGAATTTTCTACAAAGGGTAGAGCAGAGATTGAAGCTTAGTCAAGCATCTTCCATGAAAATAAAGACAGAGAAGAAAGAGACTAGCAACGTCTGTTCTGTGACTGGAAGAGACGTTGCACTATGTGCGGTGGAAGTCACTCAGGGTCGTATCCTGGGTAACTCGACACTAAATTTAGTCTGATACCACGAGGACCGGATGCGTTCTGACTTGTTGCTATCAATCGTGTTCTGCCCACGTTGTGTTTAAAATATCAACAGAACATTGACGTTGGCGCAGCTTTGTCTTGGACTTGGGCAACTTGTTAGATAGCGAAAGGGTGCCTTTGAAGGTGGGATGGACCTAAAAGCGGAAGTCGAGAAATCCCGTGACTTCCGCCAGAGAGAGCGGTTCTGTCTCTTAGCCTGCCGACAACCGACCCGAACAGACGCGAGACGTGGTCGGGGCGGGGGCGGGGATGATGGTGTACAGGTAGCTAAATGTCGGCCTGTCTGTCCATATATTATTGGTATCTTTCACTCCAATTCATCAATTCTCTCTTTATCATACACACGCATTTCAATTTCTGTCTTTTTTCTGTTAAATAAAACTTATAAAACCAAAACCAGCGTCAACCTGGTTTTCAATCAATAGCCGAGTTTCGCAGCGTCAACAACAACCGGTTACAACAGAAGATGCACGGGTATGTGATGTTTATACTCCCGCAACGGTAAGCATTATCTAACAAACTGACCCGTCTGAAATTTCTTTCTGCCTTGGTTTGAGAAAGCATTGTCTTAATTTTTCGTTGTTCTGTGCCCGACTTATGAGCAGCAAGCTGGAGTAAATGTTCACATCTCAAAATGTTAAAAACGTTTTCGTCTTTTAACATATACTTTATTATAATTTAGCCAACACTCTGAATCCATTCTCTAATTGAAATATAAATAAGATAGGCTTAGAACATCAATTCCAACCAGATACTAATATCTCATACAAAAAAAAAAACACTCACACGTCTCTTGACTAATCCAACGAACTACAGGCGTCGTGCCAAAACTTATTCTCAACCTTTAAAAGTGCATATATTAAAAACGGACTTTTGATGTTTTCTTTTGCTAACTGAACTCCGGTTATTAAAATTTTGCAGGTGTAATATTTCCTCTCACTTCACGTACGAGATGATAATGCAAAGTATTTTTAAACAAACCTCAATATTGCTAGTAACCGTTTGACACCAATCATGGTGGAATAAGTACATATATAGCTAGTACATATATTAGTGGTTATGTGATAAAACGTGAGATCAAGGTATAAACAACAGGGATCAATGATAACTTGAGCTTCAGTATCGTGAAAACGAAAGAGAAGATACGTAAAAAGGGAAGTGACGTCATAGATACGAAGGTGAGGGAAATTTCGTGGGGAAGATTCCTGAGTATAGAAGGAAGCGGTTGAGAATACGAACGTTTTAATATGGATTAACAAATTTATAATCTAAAAAGATGTTGGCTTAAAAATCTCTCTTGTTCTCTCTTTCACTCACTTTCTCTGTCTTTCTCTCTCCATCACGCTCTCTCTCTCTCTCTCTCTCTCTCTCTCTCTCTCTCTCTCTCTCTCTCTCTCTCTAACTAGAAGAGCCGGTATTAATTCATTTATTGTAATGTGATTACAGAGTGTGACTCAATTAATCTATCGTTTTTTCGGCATGATGTTTGTCGAATTATCAATTGCCTATATTTATAAGACAAAAAATGTGACACGCTATTCTGTATAAAATAAATTATTTAAAAGACAGTATTAAAATGACATTTTACTTTTATTTATAATAAGAGAATTTCTGACGACCTTTTATTTTCAGCGATCCGTTTCCACAACAAATATGGACAGCTTCAGACAGCGAGGGTGCACTCAATCATGGAGCAGCAGCACAAAACAAAGTATAGTTTTGCTAATTGATGGAGTACACCGTGCGATATTTACAAGATACTTTGACTTATTTGCATAATCCAGAGATCTGTGCCATATTCTTGAAAACAAAACCACGCCACTTATCAGGGTCTTGAGATAATCTTTCAGCTGTCAGGATCCTCATGCCAGTTTCAACTCTTATCTGTTCGGCCTATCTTTTTATTGGTAGCTCGCCTGAAGTCACGACGCCCATTTTCGGAGAATGCCCACCAGCTCCTGCTTTCAACACCCGGTGACGTCACAAAACGAATCTGGCTGAAACGTTGCTGGACGGAGGAATGGCAGGCAGTAGATAAATCAAGGTTGCACAGATTTGTGGAGGACCCGGATAACCTACCAGGCATGGACCTCCCTCGCCGGTAGTGGACAATGCTCAACCACCTCAGGACAGGTGTCGGCCATTTCGCCGCGACCATGAAAGGATGGGGACACAGGGACTCGGCTGTCTGCGATTGTGGTCACTCTGAACAGACAGTAGACCACATTATCGAGTCATGCCTTAAATATCGACCACCCAACGGCGAAGCTGGCATAGCTTGGATTTTCTCAACCGAGCTGGTGATCTAACAGTGAGATGCTGTGAAGCAAACGAAAGAAGAAGATCTTGATTGTTCATCAACGAAATATTCTTGATATGTTTTCGTTTCATAGCTGGAGTCTGGTAGCCGGGAAACATGTCCAAATCACGTTAATCTATTTTTTCGAATAACGTTGTTGATAGATCTGTTAATATTAAGCCTCCGGTATCTGCATTTCTTTGTCTATCTCGCAAAGTTTATCAAGGATAGTCCTAAAGATATTAAGCTTCCTTCCAGGCTCTCCGAGTATAATTCATGTTTCACTTGCATATACAGCAATAGGAACGTCTTGACTTGATATGCCCTTCCTGCTCCATGTCTTTTCCGTTAGACGTCCAAATGCAGATGTTGCTATTCCTATTATTCTGCTAATGTGAGATGAGGATACTGAAACCACTGAGCCAAGAAACACAAAAGGTTTTGTTGTCTATTGAGATATTATCTCCAAAAGAGGAAAATATTTTTGATTGACCTGGATTCACTTTATTTCGCATTTCTCACAAGACGCTCAGCGTTTCATAACGAAAGTTGTTAGCTGAATAGAGAATTGATTGACGGATGGGAGGTCAGAATTTAACCTTTAGTTAACGGAAGTTAGCGACAACGTAAACAGGTGAACGCAAAACGTGGCCATTCTCCGAAGATCCTCAGTGAATGTCAGGGTGGTCACCCACAATGTAGCAAGGTATAACGAGACAAGTTATCTATATGTCTATCTTTCTCTCTCGCGCACGCTGGCACGAATGCTGTTAATCCGTCACTTTAAAGTGTTAGTTTCACTCTCTGGTTTTGTCTGTGACTGTTTCTTTCTGTTTAATGAATTTATATATAAAATGGATTGCGGCCTACGTGTAAAATACCTGAGATTCTGATCGAATCTTGGTTGAGAATTGAAGGAAAGTCTTACATTAGAAGTATAGTAAGATAATTAAGGACTAAATGATTATGTCACATCACTTTTTATATCTCTCACACTTTTTATATCTCTCTCGGTCCCTAAAGGGCTTCTCAAACCATCTTTGCGGATACATATCATAATATGATATTTCGATCATGTGGTGCTGTCAACAGTGTTACAATCAGAAATTCACTAAAAATGAATGAGCCAAATCTGCTCTGCGATAATTCTGGGCAAACAAATGACTATGGCCCCGGTTGTTGTTAAATCTAATACATGCATGGTAAATAAAACTGGAAATGAAATGAAATGGCGAAGGAAGTATCTGGATATATTAGAGGTCACCAGCGAGCAAGTTCTCAATTTATATGTATGCGAATGAACGAAGGAAGAAAAAGACTACAAACAGGAATAACATTTAGCGAATTAAAAATGAAAGAAAACATTTTTAATTAAAAAACAATTTATAAAATGACAAATTTACAAGGAATATAAGAGTTCGTTTTAATGAAAAAATGTTCTCTGTAAAGTTTATTCAAACTGGTGTTCTTTGTTTTTAAGCAAACACGAGGGGGCTAAAGATGTGTATGTCTATTTGTTAGTGTGTGAGTTTTTGAGAAGATAAGGGTTAATTGTATTTGAATTGGTAAAAATGTTGAAAATGGGATTTTAAATTTTTTTTTTATCTATTGTTATTGTTTAGCAGGAATTCGTCTGCTAATTAAAAAAGTATCATCTGACATTGTTTTTGTTGTTTGTTTGTTTTGCCCTCACTTGGTTTGCTTCTGTCTGCTATTGTCTACTGACTGTATGATTTTTGTGTCGCTATTCGTTTTAATTGAGAATCGACAGGCTCCAAAATCAGTGTTTTCTTGGGCTGGAAAGAATTATTAATTCTGAAATGTAACCTAGTGTAGAGTTGTGGACTATTCAAATTGTAGGGGGAGGGTGGTAGAAATTTACACAGAAGATGATACAGTAGCCGAGCGCCTGTCCAAATTCACCTTGAATTGATGCGTTGTTGGCGCATTTATTACCTCTCTTGGAAGTCTATTCAAAGGTTCAAGGATCCTGATTGAGAAATCGACGGTGAAATAGTTTCTTGTGGTGTTCGCGTAGACCTCTCTCTATGGTCCAGGGTTGAATAATAGGTCCTGAGGTGTATCGTAATAACCATTGAGGAAATTGTTATATCGCCATCATGTAGTAGGGTCGCAGCGTATGTATCTATCCTACTGGCCTTTTTTGATAAGAATGGAAAGGGTAACCAGGTTTCAGTTAAAAAAAACTTCTTTGCAAGTTATATTAGTTATATTAAACAGTTTCATCAACACAAAACGTGGTACGGAAAGAGTTAAAAACACAAGAATATGAGGCAAGTTGGTTCGATCGGCATGTGAGTACTATAGAAGAGGAATTGCGTCCATGAGTTCCGTCTCGTCTCTTAACGCCATTACGAAAGACGAGCAGAGAAGCAGACGTTTTGTCACCTTGACATCTCGAACGGGATTGTTTATATATGGGCGCGAAACGGTTTCGCCGGAAATTAAAAAAGACCGTACATGTGCAAAATGTTCTAATCGCCGGCGTATCACTACGCGAGTGAAAATATATCTGTGTGCTCTTACCGAATCACGTACCAATCATCCCGTGAGTGATTATATGCAAGTGCAAAAAGAAATAGATCTTATTTATGTAACCGCTACACTAGTTTCTTGAGAGGGAATTTATGGTCAAGCGTGCGTACAGAGATGCCACGCGACTTGTTTTTAACACTTTTATGATGTAACAGCAGAAGTTTCTGAATCTGTTTTCTCTGTCTCTCTCTGTCTCTGTCTCTGTCTCTCTCTCTCTCTCTCTCTCTCTCTCTCTCTATATATATATATATATATATATATATATATATATATATATATATATATATTTGCAGCTGTAATAATTTAACAAATAAAAAGGAATAACTCCATAATTTGCTCTGGGATTTTATTTACGTTGACAACAAATACATCTAGATAAACTGTATCTTATCGGCCAATCTACGTGGAGGTGGTCTAAAACAGACGTCGGATCGCCTTAACGTGAAAGCCAAAGAGAGAGAAACGATCTCGGTTCTCTGCCACGTACTTCCTGCTATAACGCAACTTCCAAAACTCGACATCTTTAACTTCTAATGGAATTTTTCACTTGTCTCCTTACTTATGTGGGAATGCTGTTTTTAATATTGTCTTCACACGCATCCAACATTGTTACGCTTTTGCCAGTTCAAGGACGTAAATTATCTACAGCCAAATGGTTTTCAGCATTCATCTCAAACAACTTATTTTAAATCTAAATAAGTTATTCATAGAAAGTTGAATCGCACACGCCAACGGGTGAATAAAATTTTGCAATTTAGGAAAACATGATATGGCTGACAACAATAATTGACAAGACATCAAGGGAGATAAGTCTAGATTCATAATATGGAGACAAGGGAAATAATTTCCCAGCCACTACCCTTTAAGTTAATGGAGATACCTCTCCTACACTTACCCTTCCTCATTGATTTAATTTGTTTTAAATTTAATAAATGAGAGTCCGTGTGAGGGAGGTGTCTCCATTAACTTATTTAATGTTATTTTTTATACTAAAACATTAAAAGATAAGTAATTTGGGAGTAATAACGATTTCACTGTAAATAATTTACGCCTTTTTAACTAGTAAAGTACAAAATGTTCTTATAATCTTATAATCTTTCATATATCAGTTGTACTTATTTACTTGCTTACTCGCGAGGGCAAACTTAGGGGCAAGGTCTGTTTTTTGATCTGTGAAAAATCCATCCCACTCAAAAAGGTGCACTCTCTATTGAGACGAAATAAAACTTGCTCCGCGAAGGATTTCACTTCCTCTGGCTTAAGACAGAACAGATACTACACTTTGAATTATTTATTTGCAGAAAGAACGAATACCATTTACAGACTAGGCGCAATGCTTTAAAATGTGTGGGGAGTAAGGAGGGGAGGTCGGGGGTCGGTATTCATCCGTTGTCTATCTTACTCTTAACTAGATGCATTTTGACCCATTGGTCTCAGCACTGTTCCTTTCTCTCTTTCACCATTTGCCCATCACTTTTACTTAAGCAGTCACCACAATACCATATTTACTCTATGGGATATCCTACTTAAAATATCCTCAATAGTTTCAAAAGAATTTCATTTACAAACGGGATTTACAAGACAACAAAAAACACCCCAAAAGGAAAGAAAAACAAAACATAAAATTAATAATATCAGGGGCAGGTTAGTAAGGCCCTCCCAACCCTTTCTAAAAGTATACCAATAATCGTTTTCTGTGTTTTTTAGAACCGAAAACAAGCAGGTCCATCTCTACGTAGAAGTGGCACTTAAGTAGGAGTAAATGAAATAGGGGTAGTGTTTAGGAGTGGGTGGTGTCCTTACAAGATAAATTCAAGGAGACCAAGGAGAAAAATAAAAGTGCTAAATGCAATCGTTGAGGATTCTAGCCCAAAGGCCGGAGATAAATCTCAGTAATCAAGCTTATACTACGCCTGGTGACTACTTGGTACAGCCTGAGTAGGTTTTCTTCATATCAAGTCAAGGATACGTCATCCACAATCAGTCCGAAAGAGTCTGGGTCATTTTTAAGTAGGTGATGACCTTGCATCCTGTGTAGTTTTAGGAGATATACCCTCTCAGGCTTTTTCTTCTCGCGCTTTGAGGAGAGGGTAATTAATCGCCTGAAGCGCCGCTAGTGGGTAATGCCGACGGGACTGCTCGGACATTTATCGACGACCAGAGTGTACACACCTCTTGTGTGCTGACTTTTCAATCCCCACCTTCTGGCCTTGAATCAAATCTTCCTGCAGTAAGTACTTATTACACGTTATTAATTCACAAACGATCGGTGACTTTAATCAGCTTTTAACACTGATATGCATTCTCCGTCGATGTTTAGTCCATTATCAGTTCATTTTGAAAGGCGATAGTACAGAGATAAACACGATCAGTTGATGATATATAAAACTAATTTATTTGCAAAACAAACAAAAAAATGACAGTTTTTCTCTGAAAGCTAAAAAGACAGAATCAGTTTGGAAGCTTTTCTTGTCAAAGTGTTCATAGATATTCCTCCATATTACTCCAGAAATCTGTTATTCTTCCAAAATGGTTCCTGTCCTCTTAACGTCTACACAGATATCGGAACTTTTAGAAAAGCTGAACGTCCTCGGAGATCAGTCTTTTCAGGTGAGCTTTTGTATTATTATTGTTATCATTTTTTTTACATCCGCAGAAAGCGGGTTGATAGTATCTAGCAGTGCGCAAATTATAACAATTTTTCTACAAGGTGCCAGCACACGCTTTATTTACTTCTTTCCCATGGCAGGAAGATGTGGCACAAGGCCGAAAAGTGAGGGAGGGGAAGCGCCCCAGCGGAAGAGCCAGGATAGGCTTCTAAAAATAGCCCGGGCAAGCCTGTCGGCATTCTCTGGTAAGGGGCGCCTCAGGCAATTGGCAAAAAAACACCCCTTCCCAAAGAGGGAAGAAAAGGACTAGGAGAGTGAACCTCCTAGGACTACTCAGGACATAATACCGCAATCCGACAGATAAAGGCCACCGAAATGGCCAGTTTCTTTCGGACTGATTGTCGAGAACGTATACTCGGCTGGTATTTAAGCAGTACAATCATCAGCCGACTTTCGCCGACTGAATCCTTTTTGAATCTGCTCACGCTCTTTCTACTGCTAAAACATAGTCGTCTTCAAATTCACTATCAACAAATACTTGTCGAGTTGTCCTCTTAAAAAATGGAATTTTATTCTTCCTGTTCATCGTTTTCAACCCTTTTATAGTATAGTCCAGCATCCAACTGACAATCTCATTAACCCTTATCCTAGAGTGTATTTTGGTCTTGATAAGTGATCACTAATTAGTATTATATATGTATATCACTATATTTCTATATCTCTATATTATTATTATTATTATTATTATTGTTATTATTATTATTATTATTATTATTATTATTATTATTATTATTTGTACTCACTAGGAGTTCTCACACAGGTCATCAGTGATTACTCACCGACAACCAGTGGTATTCCCTGGAGTTTTAATAACAAGTCTCCTCAGATTTCCAGTATTTTCCACCTCTTTTTGATAGCCACCGCAAATAACCTTGCAGTATCGCAACAGCCGTTTACGATTGATTTCGCGCTGGTAAGGACCATTAGTCTTCTCTGGGATTTGGGTGGCAATAAGCCTCCCCAAGGTCCCAGCACTCTCTGCACTTCCAGTGGAGGTCTGGTTTGTGCTGTCCCTCCCTGATCTTCTCATCCTCCTTGACCCTATGCAAATATTTTGTGTGGTGTCAGCATAGGTTGGTACCATTTTTTCAATTTTTTTTTTTTTTTTTTTTTGACAAATATTTTTTAATTTATTTTTAATTTTGTTAATGTTATTATCTTATTTTTGGAGTGGGGAGCTTATGGTGTTTCTGGCTATTTCTGTTCATTAGTTCATTTTTGTGTCGTGTCAGCTGAGGCCGGTGTAATTTATTTGGGGGAGGAAGCTCATGAAGTGATGTTTCTTGCATTTTCTGTTCCTTTGTTTCTGATCTGGTGTTCTTTCTGTGGTTTTCTTTTCTTCCTGTTGTAGATTACATGTGACCCTTTGTAGCTTATGCGGGTTGGTTTCCGCGTTCGATTATTTCTCTTGAGATTGTAGCTGTTTTGATCATTGCCGTCCTTTGTATAGTTTCAATGATCCCTTTGATTCCAATTTCTCCCAGTCTTTTTTCCAGGTTTTGTGGGATTGTTCCTAGTCCTCCTACGATTATTGGTATTATACTGACTTTCTTCATGCTCTATATTCCTTTCAGTTCTCTGGCTAGTTCTGTGTATTTGCTTCGTTTTTCCGTTTCTTTGATCTTAACTCTGTAGGCTGCTGAGAACGGCGGAGTCTACGATTTTGCCTAAATTTTTTTCTTCTTGTTGATTATTATAACATCCGGTCTCCTGCTTGTATGAGTTTGTCTGTTTGTATATCCATATCCCAGATGATTTTGTGTTTTTCGTTTTCCAGTACATTCTAGTTTATGTTTGTACCATTTGTCTGCGTATTTAAAATTCAATTGTTTGCACAGTTCCCGGTGTACTGCTTTCCTCACACAGTCATGTCTGTTCTTGTATTCTTTTTGTACTAGTTTGATACATTCACTTATTATATGATTTACTGTTTCGTTTCTTTGTCCTGTGTCTGCATTTACTGTTTTTCTGGGTTTTATCTATTTTAGCTTTAATGTAGTTTGTCCTAATTGCGTTGTTCTGTGCAACTATCAGTAAAGATTCCGTTTCTCTCTTCAAGTGTCCTTTTCTTAGTCATGTCCAGCTATTTTCGCTGGTGTCTTCTCTTGTCAGTCTTCTGAAGCGTCCATGTAGTTGTTTTTCTTCCCGCTTTTCTTTTCTCGTCATTTTGTTTCTGGTTTCGGTACTTCCCGAATTGCTCGTTGGAACGGTGTCTCTTGCTGCGAGATAAGGATTTCCGTGTTCTGAGTTATGTATTTCTCCAGCTCTTTTTTTGTTTCTTATACACAATCTTCTGCACTTACCAGTCCTCTTCCCCCTTTCTTTGTTTTCATGTAGAGTCTGTCCGTATCGTCTTTTGGATGTAGTGCGTTGTCCATAGTCATTAATTTTCTAGTCCTCTGGTCAAGGTGCCTGAGTTCTTCTTTGGTCCAGCCTATGAATGGTCCAGAGTATCTTATTAGTGATACCGCCCAGGTATTTATTCCTGTTGCTAGATTCCTGCTATATAATTTCGTTTCTAGAGGTTTTCTTGTTCTTCGTAAATATTCTTTTAAATCTTCTCTTTCATTTCTGTAGATTTGATGGTGTCTGCTTCTAGAAGTCCAAGATATTTGTAGCTATCCTGTTCGCCTTGTGCCCTCATTTCGTCTTGGTTGGAGAGTTCCATGCCCTCTGTTGTCTCCAGATTTCCTCTTTTATTTCTAGTAGTGCACACTTTTCCTTTCCGAATTCAATTTGGATGTGTTGCCTGAAGATTCTGGTCGTATTTATCAGCTTTTCCTGTTCCTTTTTACTTTTTGCAAATAGATTCAGGTCGTCCATGTACATTAGGTGGTTTACTCTTAGTTCTGTGTCTGTAAACTTGTATCCGGCATCACATTTTCTGAGTATGTAGTTGAGTGGCATCATAGTTGGGATGAATAGCAGTGGTGATAGGGAATCTCCTCGGAAAATGCCTCTCTGTATCTTTATCTCAGTCAGGTGTTGTCCTGCGGCTGTCAGTTCCAGTCTCCATGTTTCCAATGCTTTCTTAATAAGATTTATAATCCTGTCGAGTATTTTGTATATTTTCAAACATTCAATTATCCATGCTTGAGGGATTCTATCGTAAGCTTTTTTGTAGTCAATCAATGCCATGGAGATGTAGTTATTTCTGTTTTTGACCTCTTTCAGGATCTTTTAATCGATGTATAGCAGGTTATGCACCTATCTTTTCCCTTTACGGCATCCTTCTTGTTCTTCGGGGAGTAGTCCACGTTTGTTTAGGGACTGGTAGATTTTTTCTCTCAATTGTGCCGTCAGGATTTTCCACATTATTATTTGTACTCACTAGGAGTTCTCACACAGATCATCGTCAGTGATTGCTCACCGACAATAACCAGTGGTATTTCCTGGAGTCTGAGTGACGACAAGTCTCCCCAGATTTCCAGTATGCTTCACCTCTTTTCGATAACGATGCGGTATCGCAACAGCCTCTTACCATTGATTTCTCGCTGGTAAGGACAATTGGTCTTCTCTGGGATTTGAGTGGCAATAAGCCTTCCCAAGGTCCCAGCATTCTCTGCACTTTTCCAGTGGAGGTCTGGTTTGTGCTGTCCATCCTCGGTCTTCTCATCCTCCTCGACCCTCTACAAATATGTTGTCTGGTGGTAGCCTAGGGCGGCACCAGTTAAAAAAAACAAAATTTCTTTAAATTAATTTAAAAAAAAAAAAGGTTTAATCTTTTTTTAATTTTGAAATTTTTTCCTTTCAATTCCTTTTTTTTTTTTCCTTTTCTCTTTCCTTATTTAAAAATAATAAAAAATAATTTGTAATTCTTTTTTTAAAATTTGGGGGCAGAGGAATGAGCTTATAGAGTTTCTTATAATTTCTGTTTCTTTGGTTCATTTTTGTGTAGTGATAGCTGTGGCCGGTGTAATTTATTGGGGGGGGGGGGGAGATTATGAAGTGCTGTTTCTTGCAGTTTCTGTTCCTTGGCTCTTGTTGTGGTGTTCTTCGTGTGGTTTTGTTTTCTCCGTTGTAAATTCCTTGTGACTGGTTAGCCTTTGTAGCTTATGTGTGTTAGTTTCCGCATTCAAGGATTTTCCTTAAGATTGCAGCTGTTTTGATCATTGCCGTCCTTTGTATGGTTTCGATAGTCCCTTTGATTCCAATTTCTCCCAGTCTTTTCTCCAGGTATTATTATTATTATTATTATCATTATTATTATTATTATTATTATTATTATTATTATTATTATTATTATTATTATTATTATTATTATTATCTATATATTAATACGATAGCGTGTGTGTTCGTGTGTCACGCTTCCGGCAAAATTTCTGCGCATGCGTGCCGCACCTAGATTTTGAAAAACATTCAACTAGCCTAAGTTTCGATATATTTTGAAGTATTTCCCTTTGGCGCAAGTGTTAGCGACGTAGTATTTTTGACTTCGGCCCGACTGGTTTATACTTCGATCCCAACCAACCTCTAAGATTTTTTTTCTACATTTCGAGGGGAAAGGGAAGAAATAATACATTTTTTTATCACCTGGTTAAAAAGTACTTTTTTGTGTTGCTTAAAACTTAAAACTATTTTTTGTTTTTTTATTTTGGCGTTTTTAAGGGCATTGTCTATTTAATTACGTTAACTGCTTAAAAAGTAGGGTATCATTGGTATTTCTTGAAACGGGAAAACCATTTATTTCCTTTCTTTTGGTTATAGAGAGGGCCAGTATTATTATTTTTTTTGAACGGATGGCATATCAACCTTTTTTAGTAGATATGCGCAGTGTCCATCGTACACGAGTTACTATTTAAAAAGTTATTTCACTCTTATCCAGAAGGGGGTCTCATAATAAAGCAAGCGTAACTTATTAACAAATAGAGGATGCTTTGTTACATTAGGACCAGCGCTAACTTTGACTCCGTCCTTAGAGTTAGGGGCAGTGTGGCAGACGATAACTTCGTCATTTTTTTTCAGTTTTATTTTCAAGAAACATTGCAAATAACAAAAAAAAACGAACACATCACAGTGTAAATAAAAATTTAAAAAATTTAAATTTATTTTTAGCAAACAATTCCCAACAAGTGGCAATAAATACAATGTTATTATATATTTTTTGCATTTACTTTTTTATCACCTGGTTAAAAAGTACTTTTATGTGTTGCTTAAAACTTAAACGTAATTTTTGTTTTTTTATTTTGGCGTTTTTAAGGGCATTGTCTATTTAATTACGTTAACTGCTTAAAATGTAGGGTATCATTGGTATTTCTTGAAACGGGAAAACCATTTATTTCCTTTCTTTTGGTTGTAGAGAGGGCCAGTATTATTTTTTTGTTGTTTTTTTTTTGAACGGATGGCATATCAACCTTTTTTAGTAGATATGCGAGTTACTATTTAAAAAAAATTATTTTACCCTAATCCAGAAGGGGGGCTCATAATAAAGCAAGCGTAACTTACTAACAAATAGAGGGTGCTTTGTTACATTAGGACCCGTACTGAAAACATCATTTCGTGTAATTTACACGGGTTCCGCTAGTTGTTGTTGTTATTCTTATTATTATTATTATTATTATTATTATTATTATTATTATTATTATTATTATTATTATTACTATTATTATTATTATTATTATTATTATTATTATTATTATTATTATTATTATTATTATTATTATTATTGTTGTTGCTGTTGTTGTTATTATTATTATTATCATTATTATTATTATTATTATTATTACCACCTATATAGTAATACGCTAAAGCATTTCGTGTTTAATATAATGTCGCTAAGATAAAAATCCGACTTTACCCATTTGAAAAATGAATTGTTCTAAAATCAAATCATGTCGACTAAAACATTATCTTAAGAATATTTATCTCATAATGACAATTATTTTTACGAAAGAAGAATAGTTTTTTTTATTAATAGTATTGATCCTGACATACATTTATTATTTCAAAGGGAATATTTTTATTGGCAGTAAATTATACAGATTGATGTAGGAAGTCCCGGGCAATTCGCACGGGATCCCACTGTTGTTGTTGTTGTCGTCGTCATCATCATCATCATCAGCAGCAGCAGCAGCAGCAGCAGCATCAGCATCATCATCAGCATCAGCATCATCATCATCAGCAGCAGCAGCAGCAGCAGCATCATCATAGAAAATAAAAATAAATAAATAATTAGTGGAAACTGCAACTCACTGTCTTGTTTCCTGATGTTTAATCATTCGAATTTGTTATAGATATGTCTTCTGACATATTAATCATCCAGAGAATCAGCTGTCCGACTCTCAACGTACTTGACTTCCTCTAAAACAAGGGGTAGCCGAATAGCCGAAGCCAGATGCATCTGCCAGAGTTGGTGCAATGCATAAATGTAAGCGGCGATTGAACCCCAAGTGGCAATGATAATGAAAAAGTGCAAAGAAAATCAGTTTTGTTTACTTTTATGTATTTGTTGTTTCCCTTTAATTAAGTTGATTTCCCAGGGAAATTAAGTAATTGATTTCAAATGAAAACACTTCTTACTGCTATAGATGTGTTCTAATCATGAACGAAAACAACGTTGTTGCTCTCCCCGCCACACGTTCTCAGAGAAATAAAGAGCAAATATATATTTAAGCCGAATTTTGTTTAGCATAATATAATTTAATTATTGTATGGCGCCTCTATACTCGCTCTTCAAGAAAATAGTGGATTGACTGTAGTAGAAGTTTTAATTATAATGTTTTCTTTTTCTTTTATTATCGCCTGTATTAACATCTGTAGTAAGGATTGAATCTTCAACCCCAGAAGACTGTCACTTAGAACTGATTCCTAGTCGATGCCTTAACTATAGCGCCATGTTGCGTTAGTACAGATGATGATAACTAAAAATAACACCATAATAACACTTTTATCCGATCATGGCTGATGGAATAAAGACAATCTACCGCCGTGGATTTTCAACGCGACGTCGAAAGTGAATCCTTAACAGTAAATACCCTGCTTCATGCTTGAGACATTACTTTAGCCTGACATTTCTTCAGTCCAAGAATCTCTTGTATGAACGCTAAGTTCCAGCAAGAAGAAAAAAATACACACCCAAAAGCCAGAACTATCGATAATTACCCGCTTCGCGTGGCAGAAAAACCCAATCAACACAAAAATTAAAATTGCGCCCGCGAACGCTAATTCTTTGCTGGCACAACCACAAAACTACAGCTTCATCCTAACAGAATAAACGCTAAATCCTCGCTGAGAACGATTATATATAAAAAAAAAGTTTTTAATACAATTGGCAAAGCGCCAAACTCGGACACAAAAAACTGGATCGATTCCGTGCAGGGATAGTAAAATGGTGCCAACTATTTTTTAAAGTTCTCTCATATGTTATTTCTTGTACGAATTATCCCCCCCCCAAAAAAAATGCTTCAGTCGGTATATTTACTACTACAAAAATGGAAGACAAGTTTACAGCAGTTCTATCAACCCCGTTCTAGCCCGGGAAGTTATGTAGCAGACGCTACTATGTTGCAACTTTCTTTCTTTGTTTACTAAGCCCTTCTTTGTCTCTCTGAGAAGAGAGGGTGATCTCGCGAAAGCACGTTGGCCGAAGATTCCGGTCAATCAGGGACCAACAGGTCAGCTTGACCACGCGTGATTTGACTACCTATAAAAGAAGTCACGCATCCTCTTTTCTTCCTCTTTTTCTTCCGCTTTCTGGCCGAACGCACACAGAGGGAATCGTCGACCCCCCCCCCCACGCACCGGCTCGACCGAGGAGGTGGGGGAGGCAAAAGGTAATCTCTTTTAATTCTTACCACGAATAATGAACTATTCCGTCCAACACACACCATTACAATTGCCAGAAAAAAAACATCAAAACACGCTCGCATATTACACATTTGTAGAAACATGAATTGAAACGAACCGAACATTTCACTCGTACAAACGGAACTTTTTCACTCCTTAAAAATATGAACTCTACAAAATGTCTTAGTCAAATGAATTGTTTTGTTTTAATATAAATGTTTTACTCTTAATTATTGATTTGACAAAATACCATTCTTGTGTGTTAGCTTTATTATTCCTTCGCTTTCTTTCTAATATAATTTCAGATAATAATAATAATAATAATAATAATAATAATAATAATAATAATAATAATAATAATAATAATAATAATAATAATAATAATAATAATAATAATGTTCTCTTTCTTCCCTTTATTTGTTTTAATCTGTTAATTATATCCACACGTGGTTGGGCCACTTCGAACAGTGGGAATGACATGCTGCTATAAAGGCATCCATCCCATAACCACTTGTCCAGCCATCCATCGCCACATTGGTTTATCCTTTGTTCATAACCCCCGGCCATACCATAAGATCGCATTTTGCTTCCACAAAATTCTACTATGAATACCTTTACTCGTCGTGGTACCAGTAATTTAACACGTTATACCTGGTGCAACAGTCACTCTGGGTGGTTTGAACCGGCTTTTCTTTTGGAGGAAGTTTTTAAGGAATATTATATTCATAAGAGGTCCTCAGTCGCATGTATATCCCGGTCAGGTGAGATGACGACGTTGTTTTTTTTTGTAGGGAGGTGTCGTCGCCCTCCTATATATAGCGTCTGGTATCTGATCCTGACGAGGCTAACTTTGCTTAACTTCGGTGATCTAACGAGAACCGGTTGGTCAATTATCATCTTGCCGAGAATGTAACACGTTATGGACTCAATAGTTTGAAAAACCTTTAAAGAAATTCCTGACGTTTAAATACTTAACAACAGGCAGCGTCAAAAAGAAAAAGAAAATGAAAATGCAAAATACATGTCTTTTTTTTCAACGTTTTAAAACATTAAACTATTTATTGTTTTTTGTATAACCTAGATAAGAAGCACACTCTTGTTTGAAAAACGATATCCATCCAAGCAATATCAAGTGTGGGTTGATGTCTGGCCAGAATTGACGACAATACTGATAAAGCAAAGATTATCTGTAAGTGTTAGTTTAAAACGTTTATTTATTTATTTATTTATTTATTTATTAGCTGTATATACCAAGCGTTGTCCGGAATGTAGTGAAGTTATTCTTTTTTTTTTTAAATTTTTTTAAATAAAAAATTTAAAAAATAGTTGTAAGGTAAAAAAAACTCTTGTTATAATATTCCGTGTTATTGTATATACCAAGCGTTGCCCGGAATGCAGTGAGTCATTCTATTTTTAATTTTTTTTTATTGTTTGCATATTTTGTTAATTATACAGAAAAAGAAAACAAATAGTTGTAAAGTGGAAAACTCTTGTTATAATATTCAAATGAAAATATGAGTTACCCCCTTGCCGATTTTGCTTTGTAGGTGATTATTTAAAAATGTTTCATATTATCAGTCGTCTGGACCAAGTATTTTTTAAGGAAATTATAGAAAATATATTATCATACTGCCAAGTAGATTTATCAAAGCGGGAGACGCAACGTAGTCTGGACAAGCGGATTTATGAGCATAAAAGAGCGATTAAAACCAACAACACGCTTAACGCCTTATATGCTCACACTATGGAGTATGGAAATTGTTTTGACTTTGATAAATCTACTTTAATCATGATAATACATAATAAATCAACACGTCGACTAATTGAATCTGCACTCATCGCCCTTTCCACAAATAAAATTAAACAGAGAATGCGCTTCTACTTTATCTCCCCTAACCTATCAAAAGCAATTATTCATGAAAACAACATATATCTAGACACCGGTTGATTCCCTGAGTTTTGAATTATTCTTCCTTTAGACTCCCTTTCTACTTTTTATTCTTTTCTTTTCTTTCCCGTTACAATTTTTTTTACTCTATACACATTTACATATCTTCCCTCTCTACATGAACCCTACCACTATATATATTTCTCATAATTTATAGACTTTCTCGTCTTTTGTCATTTTTTGCATTTTTTCGTTCGCTCTTGATAAAGCCCATTTGGGCGAAACGTTGAGCTTTTTAGGTCTTCCGCTTATTCCATTTTAGTTTCATATATATATATATATATATATATATATATATATATATATATATATATATATATATATATATATGCAAAAAATTTCAGTTCCTATTTATATTTCTTTGCAAAAGGACATCTCATTAATTCACTATTCGCTTTAATTGTCACATTGCAATTCTTTACTATAGACCTCGTTACATACGACTAAAAATGAAACCCTTACTTTTCTTTCCGTCGGAAAACACAAAAGTAATTGTCATCGTTAGCTTCATTTGATGCTACAATGTTTTCTCACACTCTTCTATTTTATATACCATGAGGGCTCTGAGTAACCCCATCTAGAGCAAACGCAGAGGACATCCTCGTTACCGGTTCACAAAATCTGGTCTGACGTTTTTTATACCACTGCTAGCACCTATACCATTGTTTGTTTTTGTGCATACCTTTACTAACCCACAAATTACTTTTTTTAATTTTTTCAAATCGACCCGCAACTCACAATATTTTTTCGAATTCCATCGACGCATTCTTCACTAAATTCTTAAACGTATCCTAGCACGTCATAATTAGTACATTCCCCAACTCTTAATATGCTCCTACTATTTTTATAGTTGTGTTTGAGCCGAGAGTCATCTGTTAAAATTAGCTGTTGTTGGTCAATGTCACATAGCTATATTGGTTTGTTTCCGCATTCTACGATTTAAAAAAATATTTCGACTGTTTTTATCAATGTCGTAGGTTTTATGGTGTCCATCTACCCTTTAGTTCCATTTCCTTTTATTGGTATTACAAGTCCATGTCACAGAGTTTCTACATCTCTCTGGTAGATTCCGTGGATTTACTAAGTTTCCCTGTCTTCCTCAGCTTCACCCTATTATACACTGTGACAGTGAAATACTTTATTTGACAGGGACTTTTCTTTTTGTTGACTATTATCATACCTCATTTTATAGCTTAGATGGGGTCGTCTGTTTGCATTTTAATCTTCCAGAAGATGTTATGCCTTTCATTTTACTCCTTTCCTTGTGTTTATACCACTTGTCTGTATGTTTGCACAATTCCCAATGGACTATTTTTACAACGCAGTAATGTCTATTGTAACATTCCTTTTGTTCTAGCGCTTCGTTTACTTATGATGTGGTTTACTGTTATGTCTCTTTGTTCACAGAGTCTACATTTTCTATTTTCCTGGCCCGTGTATATATTTGTTTTTATGTAGTTTATTCTGATAGCGTTGTTTTGTGCGGCTTTCAATAACGATTTCGTTTCCCCTTTCAAGTGTCTTTTGATTCCTTACATAGTTTATATAAGTAACCAGTCGATTTTTTCTCATGCGTAATTTCTTTAGTCCGTCTTATGAATAGTACATGTAGTTGTTTCTCTTCCAGTTTTCTTTTTTTGCTTTTTTATTTCCCGTTTTAGTGTTATAAATATTGTTTACGTTCGTCCTTTGTGGTGGCAGTAATCAGCTTCTCTGTATTTTGTGTTATATATTTATCACGTCATTCAGTTGCTTTATTTATGCAATCTTCAACATTTACGAATCCTCTTCGTCTTTATTTCTTGTTTACATTGAATCGGCCAATATCATGATTCGAGTGAGTGTAATGCTTCGTCCATAGTCATTAGGTTCTTGGTTATTTGTTCTTAAGTTTATCTTTTCTTTTGTGTATTAGGAGTTCAACTATATATAAATATACGGCATAATCACGTTGACACACCAGTTCCCGTTAGATCACCAAACATAAGCGATGTTGAGCCTGATCAGTACGAAAATGGGTTATCATTTTGGAATACCAGATGTTGTATTTGCTGTACGCTTATCTTGGCATTGTTTCCAAACGTCCTGGACTTCTCCTTGCCACTGGAGTCAGGCAGTGCCGACTCAGCAGAGATGTAGTTGGGAGTGCGCAACTCTGACCTTACTATTACGCGCGTAGCCACCGTTACAGGGGTATCCATTGTTTCTCGAGACTGTACGATGGCCATGATCTGATAAGGGGTTCAACTGCTTAACTATTTATTCCTTTAATTTGCTTTCTACTGTATGAATTAGGTTCAGAGAGCGTTTTTTGCTCTTGTTCTTCTTGGTTATTCGCTTTTAATCATCTTTCTCATCTCTGTTGATGTTTACTTCCATAATGTCTGTGTATTTACAATTCGTGTTCACCAAGTACCCTCGTGACCTCGCGATTGAGTAGTTCTAGCCCTTACGTTGTTTCGAGTGTTTCCTTCTTCATCTCATATCAATCAATCAATCAATCAATCAGGTCGATAATTCTTCGCAGATCTTCGCCGCCAACCATCTCTGTCAGACATTGCTGTCGGCAGGTTTTCTAGATTGCATCCAGAGTCTTCAAGCCGGTTGATGTAGGTGTGATGAAGTCTTCCAACAGATCTTTTGACGCGTAATGAATTCAATAGGAGGTTGTCACTCACAAGTTCTTACTTACTCCTCTAGGAGTGACCAGCAAGCCGAAGCCCCTCTCTCTCTCTCTCTCTCTCTCTCTCTCTCTCTCTCTCTCTCTCTCTTTTAGAGATACTCAGATATGAGGAAGGTGTCCACATAGGCGTTTCTTGGCTGGGTGTTTCCTTCAGCTGATGTCAAATGCAACTCGTAACATACTTGTGCCGTATGCCTTCTTATAGTCGTCCATAACATGGTTATTTTCTTTTTTTTCTGATTTTTTCTTCTTTCAGTATCTCATGGTCGATGTATAGCAGGTCATATAGTGCATTTTTTTTTAATTATGAATTCCATTACTATGCTCTGGCTAAAGATTCCAGCCGTATTTATTGGTGTTTCTAGCTCCTTTTTTTATTTTTTTTGCAAACAGTTTGAGATCATCTATATACATGAGGTGATTTATTTTTCATTGTATCTGTATCCTGCATTGTATCCTCTGAGTATGTTAGTGAGTGGCATTGTAGTCATAACAAAAAGCAGTGGGGATAGAGAGTCTCTCTGGAAAAGATCTCGATGTTGTTCTCCAGCTGTCAGTTATAGTTTCTATTTCTCCATTGCATTCTCCATAAAGTTGACAATTATTTCTTATATTTTCTTCATATTAAATCATCATCATCATCATCATCATCATCATCATCATCATCATCATCATCATCATCATCATCATCATCATCATCGGTTTAACGTCCGTTTTACATCATGGCATGTGCTGGACAACTTTAAGAAATTGACTTCCAAACTAACATATCTCTTACCATTTTTATCACTTCCTCCCATGTTTTTCTTGACCTTTCCTCTGTGAACATTTGTATCCTACATTGTGTTAGATAGCGAATGGAATAACCGGAGGAGGGTTTTGAGTAGCGCCCTAAATGTGGGGGGATCTGATAGTGGAAGTCGAGTATACGACGGAACTTCCGCCAGAGTTGCTCTCATTCTCTTTTGCTGCAAACAACTGACGTGAGTGGACACGAAACGTCGCCGCTCCCGTGGTGGCGGTCGCGTACACTGTAGTTAAGTGTAACGAGGCAGGCGATTTTTCTGTCCATCTATCTGTTTGCCTGTTGCTCTTCTTCTCTCTCTCTCTCTCTCTCTCTCTCTCTCTCTCTCTCTCTCTCTCTCTCTCTCTCTCTCTCTCTATCATACACGCGTACGGAGTTTTCTGTTTAAAACCAGCTAGCAAGAGTCCACGTGATTTTTATCAACAGCCGAGGAGCAGTCTGGGTTTTACAACGTGTACATTGTTAACACTCTGGGTTACAACGAAAAGATCGCGGGTGTATAACGGTAAGGCGTAATGTTACACATGGATCTCTTGTGTACGTTGGTGAGTGGCATCGTAGTACGTGTACGTTGGTGAGTGGCATGACAAAAAGGAGTGAAAAATGCCTCCCTGTATTCTTATCTCGGCTAGATGTTGTTCTCCATTTGTCAGTTCCAGTTTCCATTCTTTAATGCGTTCTCTATGAATCTGACAGTTTTATCTGATAGTCTGTATATATTAAATCATCATCATCATCATCATCATCATCGGTTTAACGCCCGTTTTACATGCTGGCATGCATTGGACGGCTTTAAGAAATTGACTTCCAAACTAACCTATCTCTGGTCACGTCTTTATTCACCTCCCCCCTTTCTCTCAAATCCGTTTTCACCATGTCCTCCCATGTTTTCTCTTCTCCCTTCCCTGTTAACGGGACCTTCTACCTAAACTGTTCAATATCTCCGATCCAAAAACTCTCATCCATTCTTTCAGCGTATCATAGCATCGATTCTCGAGTCTTGCACGCATCTCCCTGTACTGTCAAGATTTTATATTTCTCTAATGTCATCGGAACTAAGCCTGTCTTTAAGATATGGCCGAGGTGGAAGTCTTTGTTTAATGGCGGGAGATTCAAAAGAGAACAATGGATTTTGGATTTTAACCACAGTCGCGAAGGATTTCGGACAAATGGTTTTGCGATAATGAATCCCCCAACCATAGGTAGTGTGATAGATGCCTTTATAACGGCATGTCATCTCACTGTTAGATTCCACCATCGGACCACGTGGGGATTAAATAAAACAGTTTAAGACAACCAAGATGAAGGAAGAAAACATTATTTAAACTTACCTTAAAGAAAGCGAAGGAATTAGGAAGCTATACACATATACGAATAGGCCTTTTATAATGGTTAATAAAAAAGGAAAGGAATAACATTTTTATTAACAAAACAATTTATTTAATATTTGAAACATTTTAAAGAGTTCTTAGATTCGTACTTGTAAGTGTATATATGCGAGCATGTGAATGTCTTTTGTGTGGCTAATTTGTAATTGATCGTGTGTGAAGAAATGTTCGTCAAATTGAAGGATCGTGAAGAAATGTTCATCGAATTGAAAGATTGTGAATAGAAAGATTACCTTTTTCTCCCCCCTCTCCTCCACACAGCTCGTTCGAGCTGGTGGGGGGGGGGGGGGGGGAATCGCCGAGAGTTCTTGGTGCGTTCTTCTCAAGACGCTGAGGGAAAAAGAGCAAGAGGAAGAGAAGACGTGTTCTTTTATCGACTTCAAATCTCGCGTGGTCAAGCTGGCCGAAATCCTTCGGCCAACGTGATTCTGTGAGATTTCACGAGTTTCTCCCTTCAGAGGCGAAGAAGGGTCAAACAAAGAAAGAAAGGGAGAGAGTAAGAGAGAGTAAGCCGAACGAACCCAGAAAGAAAAGGGGTAGCTAAACAGGCTAGCACTTTTCCTCAATGCCCGTTCGTCTCATCGATCTGCCACAATAGTCCCCCACCAGTAAGCGGAGCTTACCCGATAGACACTACCCTATTTCAATTTTACTTTTATTTATTTATTTATTTATATATAACAACAATCTTTATCAGCGATGATTTAGCGTTCATTCCGGGATGGATGAAGCTGAAGTATTATGGGTGTTCCAGCAAAATTAGCGTTCGCGGGCGAAATTTTAATTTTGTGCACATTGGGATTTTCCGCCACGCGAAGCTGGTATTATTTGTAGTTTTAGCTTTCGGATATGTATTTTTCCGCTGGAACTTAGCGTTCACCTAGAGATTCTTGGGCTGAGGAAATATCAGGAGAAAGAAATGTCTCTAGACGAAGCTGGGTATTTTAGGAAATAATCTCGAGGCTTGCGTTGAAATTTGGTCGCGTTCATGGAAGTATTCTTTGGCTGATACAGGTTTTCTCAAGTTGTAGATTTCTTACACGAAGCTGTATTTGACTTGGGAGATTCAACGCTTGGCGCCTTTTGTTGCTTCCATTGTTCCTCGACTGATAAGACTATCATTATTATATTTTTTTTGGATGTCGGGTTGACGTCATTAATTTTTCATTAAAAAAATTTTTTTTTTTTGTAATGCCTATTATAGTTCCATTTTTTTTTTTTTAAATGGCGTTTGGCGGGATTTTTCATTGTTCGGTATATTTGCGCCATGTGGGAAGATTTTTTTTGTAAAGAGATTCGTGTTTTTTTTGTAGACCCATCTCTCCTTGTCTCGCGAAAAGCGCTTCTTTTTTTTCTTTTTTTGTTCAGTGAAAGGATTTTTTTTTTTTGTTTCGTTAACATTTGTTTTGTGAAAAAAGTTTTTTTTGTAAAAAGATTCTTGTTCTTTTCGTTAAAAATGTTTTTTTTTGTTTGTTTCGTTAAAATTTGTTTTGTGAAAGAAGTTTTTGTTTTTTTTTGTAAATAGATTGTTCTTTTCGTTAGAAATGATTTTTGTTTTTCAAGATTTTCTCTCCTTGCGTTGCTTCGTGAAAAGGATTTTTTTTGTTGTTGTTGAAAGGGGGTTTGTTTGTTTTATGAAAATGATTTTTTTTTTTTTTGTTGAAACGAAATTTTGTTTGTTTTATGAAAAGGATTTTTTTTGTTTAAAGAAATGTTGTTGTTTGTTTTACGAAGATTTTTTTTTTTTGTTGAAAGAGATTTTTTTTTTGTGATGTGAGACGCTCATTTTTCTTTGTTAAGTTCGTAGACTTGTATTTTCTTCGTATATGAATTTTTGTTTTTTTTGTTTTCTTACTGCCGTATTCTATTCTAAGTTTCCTTCGCTAAATAAGATTAATATTTAAATTTATTTGTTTGTCTTTAAGTTTAAAAATGGTTATCTTATTTTTATATTTATTTGTATCTTAAAATTTAATCAGAAGGATTTGTATTTATGTTATCGTAGAAGGATTTAGTTTGCGTGTAGACGTTGGCGGTCGCCAATTATGACCGAGGTGGAAGTGTGTTTATGGCGGGAGATTCAAAAGAAGAACAAAGGGTTTTTGGATTTTAACCACAGTCGCGAAGGATTTCGGACAAATGGTTTTGCGATAATGCATCCCCAACCATAGGTAGTGTGATAGATGCCTTTATAACGGCATGTCATCTCACTGTTAGATTCCACCATCGGACCACGTGGGGATTAAATAAAACAGTTTAAGACAACCAAGATGAAGGAAGAAAACATTATTTAAACTTACCTTAAAGAAAGCGAAGGAATTAGGAAGCTATACACATATACGAATAGACCTTTTATAATGGTTAATAAAAAAGGAAAGGAATAACATTTTTATTAACAAAACAATTTATTTAATATTTGAAACATTTTAAAGAGTTCTTAGATTCGTACTTGTAAGTGTATATATGCGAGCATGTGAATGTCTTTTGTGTGGCTAATTTGTAATTGATCGTGTGTGAAGAAATGTTCGTCAAATTGAAGGATCGTGAAGAAATGTTCATCGAATTGAAAGATTGTGAATAGAAAGATTACCTTTTTCTCCCCTCCTCCTCCACACAGCTCGTTCGAGCTGGTAGGGGGGGGGGAAATCGCCGAGAGTTCTTGGTGCGTTCTTCTCAAGACGCTGAGGGAAAAAGAGCAAGAGGAAGAGAAGACGTGTTCTTTTATCGACTTCAAATCTCGCGTGGTCAAGCTGGCCGAAATCCTTCGGCCAACGTGATTCTGTGAGATTTCACGAGTTTCTCCCTTCAGAGGCGAAGAAGGGTCAAACAAAGAAAGAAAGGGAGAGAGTAAGAGAGAATAAGCCGAACGAACCCAGAAAGAAAAGGGGTAGCTAAACAGGCTAGCACTTTTCCTCAATGCCCGTTCGTCTCATCGATCTGCCACAAAGACTCACATTACACACCCATTGTACCATTCTCATATCATTTCCTTCCATGCAACGCATGTCCTTAACCCTCACTTACCAGGTTTCATTTCCATACATCACTACACTGTGTACACATGCCAGATAGACCTTTCATCTTTTTATTCATTCAATTATTCAATTATTGCGGATATGGTGTCTTCTGGTCGACGCTTAACAGATCATTTCTTCCTCTTGTTGCTTTCCAGCATCATTGCTGTTCTTCGGTGAGAAGTCAGCGGCTATTATAGATGTGGTAGTTTTTTTCACTTCTTCATTTTGCTGTTAAGATTTTACATACACTTGGTAGACAGGTTATTGATCTGTAGTTGCCTGAGATCATTCCCTTTTCAATGTCTTTTTAAATTAAGGTGGTTCTCTCTTTAGTTATCCACACTTGTATTTCTGTTTAGCAGATATATATCTAAATGCTTTTTTGCATTTTTTGAATTAAAATGCATTTATTCAGTTGTGATAAAACCCTCTCTATTTTGTTGATCCACGAAGGATGTTTAAATTTAACAAAATTCTCTTTCTCCTTCTCTCATTTCTCTTCCTCTTCTTCTTCCTTAGTAATGCATACTCTGGCTAATCCTGTTTTGTAAATCAATCTCACGTATCTATTTGCGTACGAATAAACTCCAAAAATATCATAAGTTTTTAATAGTAGAAAAAGATTATTATTGTTAGTAGTAGTAGAAGTAGAATAGCAGTAGTAGTAGTAGTAGTAGTAGTAGTAGTAGTAGTAGTAGTAGTAGTAGTAGTAGTCTCTGCCACATTATTATTCGCCACATGTAATCTCGTTAGAAATAAAAGCGCACTAAATCAAGTATCTTTAAGTGAATGTCTTTTATTTTTTAGGGAGAATTGACGCCTATTTACTATGTTTTCACATTGGAGGAAGAACAGCTGAAGATAATGTTGGAAAACACTGATATTGTGGAATGGCAGAACGCGACATTTCGAGGTAAGAATCTAATTATAATTATGCTTGTTTCTTCATTTTAACAAAAAAATGAGTAATCTAACTAAATTGATCTATTTTTTTTTGTTCATTTGATGCGACTAATCATAGCTGCTTCCGCTAACTTACAGTCGCTTTAAAATCTATACGTCCCAGTGTTAGGGGTTTGAAAGTAATAACACAGCTCGTTTATATATATATATATATATATATATATATATATATATATATATATATATATATATATATATATATATGCACCTTTTCGGGCTAATCTCTATCTACATAGACTTGAATACATATATTTGTCATCATTAGTAAAAGCTGATATATCTAGAGCATATAGTTATCACGGTTGTAGGCGATTTATTGACGACATTGTATACATTAATGATAACGAAGAGTTTGAAAATACAAAACATTTGATATATTAAAAGGAGTTAGAATTAAACTGTGAACACACCGGCTACATTTCTTGATTTGGATATAAAAATTGAGGATAATGTATTTATCTATAAAATGTTTGATAAAAGAAGTTCCTTCCCTTTCATATCGTTCGTATGCCGCATAAAAATAGTACCTGCCCTATGTATATTTTTTACGGGAGCATTATATCCGATTTTGTTTAGAATAGCTCGTGTTATCTTAAAATTAATAGATTTTATACCACCAATTTCTGGCTTAATAATAAGAATGATTAAACAAGGTGGCGATCAAAATAAAATATTTAGACAATAAAATAAGGCAATTAACCGCCATCCTGACGCTTTTAAGTCGTATCAAATTAATCAATATAGATTGATTGAACAAATCCAAAACTATGTAAGAAATTCAACAGAAAATGTATAAACATATATATTAAACACATATAGTAATATATATATATATATATATATATATATATATATATATATACATATATATATATATACAATAAAATAAAAACAAATAAATAAAAATACATGTATATATATTGTTTTAAATATTTTTTAATGAAACTAAATATAAATATAAATATAAATACTAATTTATAGAGATAAAACAATAAATAACAAAATAAGTAGTGTAATTGATTCGTCCGAACACTATAAAATACGGCAAACTTTTGTAAATAGAAAATACATTTTCTTAGACACACACGAACAACACAGGTAAGGCGGACATTTTGTAATAATAAAATAAGTAAGCTAAAAATTAATCTGAAACAAAACACTAGATCTAATATCCGGAACGTTTTTCTTTCTTGTTTTTTAAGGGAAGTGGTGTCTGATCATATCTCCTGGGAAGCCATGAAATAAAATACTGTTTTATTTTTAAATTCCAGAAACAGTTTTTCATGGTAAACAACTAATGAAGATAATGTTAAAACTAGCATAAATTCTTGGAAGCAAACTAATATAATGACTGTTGAAAGTTAATTAGCTTACAGGCAAAGTAGTTTTCCAACGAAGGACTAGGGACTAAAAGTGTTTTTTGTTGTTTTTTCTTCATATAGTTTCTATGGTTGAAAAACTTCCAAGACATATATATATATATATATATATATATATATATATATATATATATATATATATATATATATATATATATGTGTGTGTGTGTGTGTGTGTGTGTGTGTGTGTGTGTGTGTGTGTGTGTGTGTGTGTGTCAAACAAGTTCAAATGTATTTATGAAATGAACTTAAAGACAATATCTTTTCAAAATTGCTCAATACTGGGTAAAGATTTATTGATATATATTATATAAGCATTTAGTTTGTGTTATGTAACTTTAATATAATTTCAGCGATTTCGATTACGCTTCCTCAGAGCCTAAAGTAATTATGAGAATATAAATATATATATTCAGACAATGGGTAGATAAGAAAAACAAACCGGATATCTACTTATTTTAGAAGGCAACCTGGTGTCGCTGTTCCTGATGGTTTACACCGACGCATTGGACGTCACACTCGGTTGATTTGCATGTTGGTAGTGTCCATCATGATATTAGTCAAATAAAATCTGTTCTGCTTAGTGGGATTGAAGTGGCTTATATGTAGGCCCACGTAGCTTATTGGTAAAAATGTAATGTTGTTACACAAGCGTAAGTACATCATTAAGATTACTCCATGTACTAATGTTGTCCTATAATTATTTAAGTACATTTGTCGCTGCATGCGTATGTTACTGAAACAAGGCTGTGGTCTACTTCTTTACATTCATTATCATGCAATTTATTTAAACATGTTCTTAGAAAAATGAAAGATATATTTAACCAGTTAATCGTCTCGTAGCTGAAAGGTCAAGGGGGAGAAAGAAAGAGAGAGTTACTTATGTTGTAAGTGCATAGCTTAATTATATTAACATTTTGTGAGACCAGTTTTAAATGCTTGTTATCGGTCGGTCGCTGCTTTGAAACAGTCGCGAGTTGTGTTTCTTTCGCTCGCTCTCTCTTTCTCTCTCTCTCTCTCTCTTTCTCTCTCTCTCTCTCTCTCTCTCTCTCTCTCTCTCTCTCTGTCGTCATGGCTGACGTCATATCCAGCTAAATGTAATAGACTTTTTTCTCCACGAGTTTAGCATATACGGAGAGGGTCAAGCGTTTGACCGGCTACATAACATTCGGCATCATAGCTAATCTATCTACCAGCGAACGTACTGCCATCAGTATTTAACAAGGTTATTTGTATTAATGGCATGTTACGACTTTTTCATTCTGTTGTTTCTATTACTTTTTCCGATTCTTTAAAGAATCATGTAGTCATATAAAGACCACGTGAAGCTTGCTAACATTCATAGCAAAAGTTATAGAGCCGACAGAGCACCAACACAGCACACCGAGTTGTTAGTATTCTGTTGGTAAGAACCACGTTCACTTTCTGATTCGCTAGAAAAAATGTTTCTAAATGTGTATTTTTTCTCTATCGTTCGTTCCGTATGTTGATGCACGGGGCCGACCTGAATTAAGGTATAATTTTATTGCCATATGAGTAATGGGTGTTGCAAGTAAAAGAGGCCAGAGCGCTGGGAAATGGCGTCATGCTATAAAGTAACAAACGAGATCTGTCGAACATTTTGACCCCTCCATTCACTTAAAAATTCATCAAAGTTCAAGAAATCACCCAATTTTAATTTTAAAAATGTCAGTATATACTAAGTAACCATCACCGAATATAATTAACCCATTCAATATATTAGTGCAAATGTATTATTTAGTGTTATTTGCGTAGGTAAGACAGCAAACATTAAATTAATACTTAATAATAAAATGATGTTATCATAAATTTAAAAAGATTTAAAACATGAAAATGTTTCTTTGAAAAATAATTTGTCTGATTTAATATTCATTCTTTTAATAAGTTCATTTTTCCGGTCTACATCGAATGAAAAGACTAGTATAAGTTATACTGCATGGAAATACTTCTTGGTTTATAAACACAAGAAGAAGAAGACCAACGCCTATTCTTAAGCAGTTTTATTATTTATATAAACATTTCATTATCATCAGTTTAAGCTTAATAATTTGATAAGAGTTGGTCTCATTTCTGAAAAAAAAAGTTCTTTGATTTTTTAACTCAAAAGTAAATCAAACAAAAAAGTAAATCAAACATGAAAGATTACGAATTCAGTAAAGTAACACAAAAACAATAATTCATGATAATTAATTAATAGAACATTTATTGAAATAAATAAAAATGTGTGTTTTTTGTTGTTGTTTTTTTTGTGTTTTTGTTTTTTGGCACAACGAACAGTTAATTTACAATATAGTAAACATTTGTAATAAATTAAAACAGTCATGTTTTTATGGAGTGGGGGAAATTTTGGATAGAACTTATTAACTAGTCGAAAAACGCATTTTTTATCACGAAATAAAATTCTAATTTATTTTTTATAAACTCGAAATTTGAACTTCAATGCAATGCCTTAATCGTTTGAGGCCATCTTGTAATTTCCGCTGATTTTCTTTCGCGCTTGACATCTATAAAAAAGGAAATACGTTTTAAAAAAGAACAAATTAATAATGATTTCCAAGTAAATGAATAATCCTAAGGAGGGTAGCCGTATTCTTGGAAGGAGAATAAAGTCACAATAGCAGGAACAAGTTAACAATGATTTTCAAGTGAATGAATAATCCTATGGACCTGAGTCTGCTTGCTCTGATTACTTGCTCTGATTACAGATAGACGCATACGCGTTTCGAGAACTTCAGATCATCATTGATAGTGGTTCTTACGCCCACTTTCAATGAAGTCACCAGAAAAACTCGACTCAGCTGACAGGCCTCCTTTACTTACGATGGTCGTGGATGAGCTCTTCTTCTCTAGCAGTTTTGACCAGCACTTTTTACTCATTTGATGCGATTTTTTAAAAACTTTCACTCTTCCAGTTTACCCAATCGATGTTCATGAAGTGATCAAAGAAGCTACAAGAAAACGCGGTTTTGAATTAATACGTTCCAGACTGGAATTTCGTCTGTATAAGTACAACGCAGACAAATTAAAGAAACGGTAATTCATGCTTTTGTTTCGTTTTTAATTTTAAACTAGTGATATATATATATATATATATATATATATATATATATATATATATATATATATATATATATATATATATATATATAATAGAATAAACTAATTAAACACAGGATAAAGAAAACGAACGACACCGATAATTCTCTTGTTTGTTTTTCTTTCTTCTGTGCTTGTTTATTCCATTTTGTCTTTCACTACGCTTTGTATCCACGAAATTTAATTTTTTGACACATCGTGTATTTTACCATCATATATATATATATATATATATATATATATATATATATATATATATATATATATATATATATATATATATAGAACGCCGTTCGTAAATAACAGGAATATAGGACCACAATATATATATATATATATATATATATATATATATATATATATATATATATATATATATATATATATATATATATATATATATATATATATATATAGGCTCTGGTTAGATTGTTTGAATTAGAAAAAAATTGAGTTGTCAACTACGGGTTAATTAGTACTACTGCTTGTAATCATATAACATTTTTGTTTACATTGGACTATTTGAATCTGTTCATTCTTTCATAGCTTTATTACCTTTGATTGTTAATAAAGCGAAAGCGATAGATAAAATAACAATGGGGATTAGAAGGTGAAAGTAATTAACTAAAACTTACAACGAAATTGGTTGATAAATTGCAAATTACGGATAATTAGCGATTAGCAATAAACTACCCCCTTCTCAAAGGTTGAGAAGGCAAAGCCTGGGAGGTTGCACCTCATAGAACTGCACATGACGGACAACCGATAGACTGACGTAAATCAAGAGTCGGAGGCCCAGACAATACCGGTCTATTGGGTGGGGTAAAAACAGGTGAAATCTTACAGAAAATCCTCGAATGCGGAAATCAACCCACATAAACTACAAACGCTAACCAGCTACATAGAAACTGCAACAAAAGTAAAATAAAAAGATAGAAGGAAAACCACACATGAACCCAAGGGAACTGAAACTGCAATAAATCTTATATAAACTGTGCTCTCTTAAAAAATGTATCAGCTTCGGCTGATACCACACAAAATAGTTGTGAAGGGTTAAAGAGGATAGAAAGACCAAGGAGGGAGAGCACTAACCAGACCTCCACTGGATGAGTACTGGGACCTGAATTTTTGAATATATATTTTAGGCAATAACACGGTAACATGTGTTTATTATTTCTTTTGTAAACTGTACAGTTTAGGGGTCAGCCCCCCCCCCCCTGCCCCAAACTGCATACTCCCCCAAAAACATGTAAAATAAGTTAGATACAAAAAATCTAATATAGGAAAAGAATTGCTCTACATCAAATGTTGAGTTATATTACGTAATCAATCATTAAAAAGATTGGTGCGCACGCATGAGCGTCGATAATATGTATGTGCTTGCTATGTCTTATAGACAACAGGGTGCGTAAGCTGGGCACATTATTTATTTTTTTGTAAACTTTAACATTTACGGGGACCACTGAAACCGTACTATATACCCCAATAAAAAAAACATTAAAGTGTAAAACTAACGCTATATTTATTGATTATGCCCGTCCAGGAACGGGTATTCTACAAGTAATATATATATATATATATATATATATATATATATATATATATATATATATATATATTGAAGAGCTATGATACAGCGAAACCGTCTGTCTGTAAATTATTATACAAGCCCTAATTCTCTGGTTAAGCACCGTCGTTTGGTAATGTCTCCGGTATTTTCTTAGCGTAATGCAAAGCTCTTTGTAAATAAACAAGTTGAGCGCGGTGGGAGCGGCGGTCGGTGTTTATCGAAATAGACATTGTAGATATCATTTATGAGCTCTTCTTCCGTAGCCTAATGATTAAACATCGATCTCTGACTTGGGAGCGGTGCTAGTCGAGCCACACTTAAGAGCTGTGATCAGCGAAACAGTCTGTCTGTGGGTAACTATAGCTTTACTTACGCATCGAGCACTGTTGAAGTAAATACTGAAAATTGATACATAAAAAATTATATCTCCTTATAAAATTTTATGTGGATACATGAAATACTAATATATATATATATATATATATATATATATATATATATATATATATATATATATATATAGACAGACGAACAGCACAGGTAAATAATTTTTTTTTGTGTGTGTCTTAAATAACTAATATAAGTTAGCAAAACATTTATATGGAACAAAACGTAGATTTAGTATAAGGAACGTTTATGTTTTTGTCTTTTAAGGGAAGTGGGGTCTGATCAACTCTGCTGGGAAGCCATGAAATTAAATACTGTCTTGTTTTTAAATTCCCGAAACAGTTTTTCATGGTAAACAACTGATGATCCCTTAAAATAGTGTTAGAAACTAACTAATATAATAACTGTAAAAAATAAATTGACTTACATGAGTGATTTTCCACTGGAAGACTTGAGACTATAAGTTTTTTATTTTTTATTTTTTATTTTATTTTTTTATATAGTTTTAATGGTTGAGAAACTTCCGAGACTATATATATATATATATATATATATATATATATATATATATATATATATATATATATATATATCCATTGCTTTATCATACATTACACCCATAACGACGAATCTATCGTCCGCTTCTAGATATATTGTGTAATAGAAAGAATAACTGGGAGCTATTTTTTAAAAACATTGTTATTGCTGGCGACGCGTGTGTGATTTAAAATTCAAAACTTACAGCGAAATAAGTTCATCACTGATTCTTGACCTTGTAGAATGTACGATTGAAGAAATATATATTCTCTGTTTATTTTACAGAGCTATTACTTGATGCGTTGCGAAATTTAAAGCCTATCCCGAGATATATTTTCACCGCTTTACATTGCGACAGCATCTGTTATTGTTGTGCATATTTTAATATTTCGAAGGATTTCTATTCATTTCTTTCTTTTACCTTTCTAAGAAATTTTCATTCAAGATCGTATTTGATTATTCTATTGTTACATTGTTTAACTTATGACATACGTTGTAATGTCGGCGTCGTAGAATAGCTCTCGTCCGTTGATCCGAAACGGGGCGATGTGCCGTTTACTACCATTCACGTTCCATTTTGCCGCCGCTGCTATGCTGACTATTCGTACTGCCCGTACGTTTCTACTATTCGTACTGCCCGTGCGTTTCTTCTCACCGCCATTTGTCGCCGCCTGCTTTATCGGGCTGCTATCCGTCTCTTCGTACCGGCGGTTTTCCTCGCAAGCTGAAATCAATCTTTCTACTACAATAAAGTATAACAAGGCTTTTACTGTTTTTAATTCAGAGCCATTTTTTATTTACTATCTAATTAGACGACAATGAGCGATCGTTGTTTAAGAGAGAGAGAGAGAGAGAGCTTACGTTAGTATTCCTAACTATTTAGTTATTTGTACAGGGAGGAAAGGGTTATTCACTCTGGCTCTTATATTGGGGATTCGGAATCCCTTAACTTGTAACAGCTACATAACTATCGTTGTTCTCCTGTCGGCTTCCAATCGAGAACTGCTGAAATCTCAATTTAGTTTTCTCACAGCGAAAACTCTGACGTCACGAAACCTCGTGATCACACCAGGTGTGACCTAAACTTTGAACTTAAGGTTTCCATCACTGTCACTGCGACCGTCAGAACGACACTGAACTAGACATGCACGAGATGACTTCGTCACAAATCGCGCAAGTCAAGCGATCTCTTAAATGTCCATCAACACATGCGTCCCATTATATAACACTATCATATGCACTCATAATTCCTGGATAATGGGATTCATTGATAAGTGTATTTTATTGATGAGTTTACGTCTGCAGTTCTTGCGTCGCATTACCCGCTCTCCAAGGGGAGGTTTACACCCTGATCTAACTATCAGATAAATAGCTATTCAAATAACCTGTAATACCACTTTTTATGGTATTCGTCCAACGTCGGGCATTCCGCCTCCCACTGAAAGTGGAAGTTTATGAGGAATGCAAATTCACATGCGGTTCCAAGTCATCATGTATATCTCGGTTAGTGGATATGACAGACAGCGCCTAGTATTTTCCAAATGGTCCCTTATCTTCTACTGGCCGGGCTCAACGTTGCTTAACGTCGGTGATCTAACGGGAACCGGTTTGTCAATGTGATTATGACGTATAACGGCGATGGTAAAAAAGGGTAAAACCCTAACTAAATGCTAACAGGTTGATTTCTTTTTCACTGCGGGGCTGCTTCCCAGCTAACTACAACATTGTTGTTTTCAAGTCTAATGTAAACAAGTTCTTGTTAAGCCGTCCTCCTATATAATCAAATTCTGCCAAACTTCCACCATCATTATCTTTAGTAAAAAAAATAAAAAATAATAGTCAACTTACGTATTGATGAATAATATATGAAGTGTCTTTAAGGTTAACCTGTTACCTTGTGCTTTTCCAATATAACGGTGATCTAAAAGGAATCGGTTTGTCAACGTTATCATGCCGGATATTATCGGCAATTATCGTGATGCAGATTAACAAGCCATCAACAGGAATTAAAGGTCTCCTTTACCTATCAAACGTTGAAGTAATGAAGTGACAAAGAACAATTTATCGTTATTATAGTCTTTTTTTTGTCTTGCCGGAATTCAGGAGAAGAATTCATCATGTCTGGTGGAGTATCCAGCGATGTGATTTTACTGTACTGTTGATGTGGTAACATCACTAAAAGATGGTGCACTATACCTCGTATGAGCCACTGTGTAGCAAAGCAGAGGGGATTTTAATTGCGCCTCGAATACTATGTTACTTTTAGTATTTTTTCAACGTTAACCTATAAAGTGAAGTATCCTGATATCCTGACAACCTCATGTACAGAGAGACCGGAGACACTCGCGGATCGTTTCAGTAGGCATTCAATTAAGACACCCATGTATTCGCCGTGTAGTATATAAAATCGGCCTACGATAAAATAACAAATAAACAATAATTCACAGATTTATTGGTTTGGATTTTTATCATAGACTAATTTTCTTTCCTGTCTCTTTATAGTTTGGTATAAGCCGATACCCCCCCCCCCCAAAAACTGCTTATGATCAAACAGGAACAACTACGTTGATTTCCTACATCCCTTTTCCAAATGAGAAAATCACTTGTCTTTTAGATCGCCCGTTGTTGGCTACATAATTAAGACTGAAATGGAGTATAATCATTCTACGACATTCGATGTTTGAATCGAGCGCTATCTACAAAAAATATAACTATAAAAATTTAATATGTAAGTAATAACTTTGTCTATACATCCTGGCTAGTATAAAGATATAGTACTGTCTCTGATTGTCTCCTTGTGTCTTCCTTACGTTACACTATATATATATATATATATATATATATATATATATATATATATATATATATATATATATATATATATATTTATTTATTTATTTATTTTTTACGTACATAAAAGTAATCCATGGGCACGTGTTTCTGCCGCACAGCCGTCATCAGCATGGCTAACTTAGACAAGGATCGATATTGATGTCTATAGTCCAGCGTTTTACCATCGGACCAAGACGCCCTGTCTAGAAATATGTACAACTAATAATGCAATTTTCTGCATATTAATCACTGAGGAAGTGAGACAATCGAGGTAGTAGTGAGCAAAAAAAAACGAACGCTGAAATCACCTATAAAAATAATTACATAAAAAATACATTAAAATATTTAGGTGATAAAAATCGTAAATGTGTTCTTTTTTGTGATGGCTATATAGATTTCTAAAGTCCTTTTTTAAATTTAAAACGCTAGATTATAATAGTGAGGCATATAA
This sequence comes from Sepiola atlantica, assembly GCA_963556195.1. Taxonomy (NCBI): domain Eukaryota; kingdom Metazoa; phylum Mollusca; class Cephalopoda; order Sepiida; family Sepiolidae; genus Sepiola; species Sepiola atlantica. Next base: position 134,215,365 of record OY744517.1, read on the forward strand.
CTCGTCCTGTTCTTCATTAAATTAATTTAGATAAGTTTTTTATTTTTTTAAATAATTTTTTTAAACCTATTAGAATTTACTTTAAGCCTCTGACTATCAACTCTGGAGTTATTCGCTTTTAAACTTGGACTATTTTGGTTCTGTGTTGTTTCGAGGCCGGGGAGGGTGTATTTTTGGATACTTTCACTTATTACGATAGAATAATTATTCCTCAGTTAAAATTTCATCTTCAGTTGTAGTTAAACTTGCCACCAGCACGACAAAGATGTATACTGTCTTACTCATTATTTTGACTTTATTACTTCTTAATTTATCATTATTATTATTGGTGAATGTTTTATCTGGAGGGTCTATTACATATCCTGCCTCTACCAAGGGTTCCATAATTATCCAATCTATATTAGATGCCTAAACTTAAACTTCTGATAGTTCATTAAAATCATAACGTTAAGTATTAATACGTAATTACAAGTTCTTAACTGTCGCAATCTTAACTAATTCTGTAGATAGCTTTATCCATTAATTAATCTTTTCTACCACTTCCAGTGTATTAGGAATAGTTTTAATTAGGTTTCTTACTGTAATTTTTTTTACCAATTGCTCTACCACTGATAATTAAACCTTAGTACCTTTATAACATTTTTCTCACTGTAAGATCATATATGTAAGTGATTCTTCCTTTTGATAACTTTTATAGGTAGTATAATATGATAACTGTTTTGCTGTTTCCTTTGGTGTGCTACTCCTTACGTATAATATTACATCCGTTTCTTTCAACTTGGGACCCCTATATAAATCCCTAAACAATGCTTCAGCCTGGTCTGCTATGATCCAAGGACTACATACACCAACTCCTCTCATTGTTTCTAAGTTGCTGTGTCATTGAGGAGGTTGGCATCTATTCAATTAATGTTGTTTATATGCTTTTAATTTCGTGTCAATGCATTGTGCTGACGATGTGATCTGATAGTAATAATAACATTACACGGTCTCAGTAACGATCAAACACAATCTGTTGTTTTGTTAGTTTCTTGGAACGCAAATTTATCATGTAATTGGGTTTACATAAATCTCTCTCTCTCTCTCTCTCTCTATATATATATATATATATATATATATATATATATATATATATATAGGCAGTAAATCGTAATCAGCACATATCTAATTAAAGACGATGGTATTTTATTTTATTTGTATTTTCTTAATCGTTGTCGCAACTCGGTGAGCTAGTTTCGGGTCACTGGTGTTAATTCATTGAGTATGGATCCGAGAGTTCATATTTCGGTCATCTCAAGCGCTTTCAATCTTCGCGATTATCTTCAGGAGTTTTTTTTATACGATATTGTTGCTGTTATTCAAGGAATTTTATTCTTAATTCTTATGCTCTCCTTTTCTCTGTCTTCTTCTCTCTCTCTCTCTCTCTCTCTCTCTCTTCTTCTCTCTCCTTCTCTCTCTCTCCCTCTCTCTATCTCTCTCTCTCTCTTCTTCTCTCTCCTTCTCCCTCTCTCTCTCTCTCTCTCTCTCTCTCTCTCTCTCTCTCTCTATATATATATATATATATATATATATATATATATATATATATATATATATATTAGATGCATTCAACCGGCGTCGCCCCTGTGGATATATATTGCTGGTCGGGGGTGTTTTTATAGGAAAAAGTAATTTTAAATAAAGTCACGTTTAAAATTATGCTTTAACATAAAAGTTTAAAATAACATTTGCAATATGAAATCAAATAATAAAAATAACTGTGAGTGCGGTGTTATTACTAAAACAAACTACGGCTGTAAAACGGCAAATGGATTTAACGAATCGAAGTAAAATTGAATTATTTTTCTAAAAAGCGAATTATTTTAAATCTAAAAAATACCAATAAAATAAGTATTTAAATGTTAAAACCTTTTTAATATACATTCGTTATTGAGATATTTTTTTAATTTTCTTTGTTTTTATGAAGCAAAGAACATCTTTTCAAAGGAATAATTTATTTATTTCTGTTCTGATCTATTTCAGTTATTTTATGGACTTAACCGATAATTTCCTCTAGTGACCACAGATAAAATTGAAAGTAAATTTCAATGTTCTCTTTAGATTGCTCTGAAAATGTAACTCTTATTTAAACTACATTTAAATGTTATAGCTGTTAACATATTGATTTCTATAACACTAAACAAACAAACATTGACTTCATCAGGCAGAGAATTTTTTTTATGATCCAACCTGTCGTTGAATTCCAGGAAGAATGAAGTCAAGCAAAAAAGAAGAGGAGAAAAAAATAAAAGTCATGTGACCGATTTAAAAAAATATATTTGCCGTTAAGAATTCATATTTTCATTTTTTTATCCAACGCTGAGCTGGGGTAGAGGGGGGCGAGAAAAAGAAAAGAAAAAGAAAAAGAAGGAAAAAATATAATTGCCGTTAGAAAAGTTTATATATATATATTTCTAGAATTTATAATGATCGGTTCATTAGAAAAATTAATAAAAATCTTAAAAAGGCATATATGCAAATTTATTCATGTTTAAATGTGACCGTAAAGAAAGGTAAAGAAAGAAATCATTTTGCTTTTTCATTTGCAATTTACAAATAGATCGCAACTTGTTGAAGATCAATAAATCAATGAAAAAGAAAGAAACATTTGAACACAAATGCTAAATATTTATCCAGAAAATAAAACAATCCTGCGAAACAGAACTTTTTATTATATCAACACCGAAACATTGAATTAAAAAATAATAACAATTAATACTTAGTTAATAAAATATCCTTGTTAAATTAGTTAACCTTTCGACTGATATCGCATATACATCAGCAGTATATAACAAAAAGATGATGAGTTTATTGCGAAAAGTTTAATCAACTTTAAATGAGGCGGTTCTATTTTCCATTAGTGCGAGAAATGGACCAAACTTTTCACATTTATTCATTTAGATGTATGTGTGTGTATGTGTGTATGTGTGTGTGTGAGTATTGGAAGAATTTAGTATGCTCATCTGATTAAAATTTATTAGCAGTATATAACAAAGAGATGAGGCGTCTTTTGTGTAAAGTTAAATCAACTTGAAATAGGGCGTTTTGACTTCACCATTAGTGCGAGAAATGGACCAAACTTTCGCATTTATTAATTTAGATATGTTTTCATTTTACTTCAGTAAGTTCTCAGAAATCAAGGGGCCCCTTTCTGTGGCCTTAACTTGATCTCTATATGAGATATCTGCATGTTCAACTAAAGTTCTCTTTTATCTCTCAAACGTTGAATTAGTAAAGAAGTGAAGAACATTACATTTTCTCTCACAAATTGACCAGTTTACTATGTTATAGTATATATTTCTTGTGGTCTCTTAGTCTTACCGGGGTTCAGGATAAGAATTAATCTAGTCTGGTGGAGTATCCAGCTTAGTGCTGTTACTTGAGCTAACATCACTATGAGAAAGTGTGTATGTGTTGAAACACTTTGGTATGCTCATCTGATTAAAATGTATTTACAATTTCCTCACTAGATTAAAATACCCTCATTAACATTTGATATGCTCCCTTGTGGACCAATCGCTACGTTTGTGAATAATTGTATTAAAAGTATTTTTTATATATATAGCTGCAGAGCTGTTCCCGAAGATATCACCGTTGGAAGCCTGACCCCGGATATGGCTGATGTGGTTTTAGAATCCTGGCCTGCACTCGTATTCAAAGAAGAAAAGGTTGCCCTTATAAGATATCTAATCGCGACGTGTCAAACTGTGTGCTTGTATAATCTGAAAGGCACACCAGTCGCCTTCGAACTGCAACAAGAATACGGTGGTTTAGGGATGTTGTTTGTCGAGCCAGCATACCGGAAACGAGGCTTAGGTAAACTGGTCACGGATCTTCTTGTGCAGAAATGTGCTGATCAAAGGTATCCACCATTTGTCCTAATTAGTGGCGAAAACGAAGAATCCAGTCAACTCCATACAGATGTTGGATTTCAGAAGAGTGATATTATATTTGTATGGTCAAAGGTTGTCCCAAAAGAAATGTGAAATGTTGAAACAAGAGTGTATATCTTTTATTTTTATTTGTATAGTATTTAAGCATTGTATGTAAAAGTGATCAAACTCGGGAATCTTTATGTAGAACTCAAGAATCTGTACGGAATTTTAAAGGGAACCTTTTCTTTTATCCACATAGACCCTTGGCAAAACGGATAAACGCGCCAAGTATTAATTCGTCCTAATTCACAGTAGTCTGGGGGTTGAAGGTTCAATCGTCAGTACGGGCGATACTAAAAATACAATTAAGAATTACTTAAGACTTTTAACAAGTTACGACTGACGAAATAAGAACAACCTACTTTCGTGGATGAAATAAAGTGTTTCGTTAGTAATTCTGTACAGATTCTTGAGTTCGACGTAAACAGTCCCGAGTTTGACAAGACGCATCTGAAGAAGGTCAGTGGGTTACATCGGCCAAAACGTTGTGAGATTATAATTCAAGATGAGAACAGAAATCGAAATAATAGAAACTATCAATCCTCATCTAAAAAATACCGAAACGTAACATTTTGGTTATTATATCCACAAGGTTTCAACTACTTCTGACGAATCATTTCGAACTTGGAAACCTAATAGTCGAACTCGGGAATCTATACGGAATTTTGAACTGTAACCTTTATTTAATCCACAGAGGGTAGATTGTTCTCATTCCGTCAACAATGGCCGGGTAAAAGTTTTGATTTTTTATGTTATTCTTAGTTATTATCGCTTGTAGTAAAAATTATGTACATGTGGCGTAACAGGTAATGGCGTTGGTTAACAATCAGTGATAGTCTTCTGGGGTTGAAGGTTCAATCCTGGACGTTGATGGTTCAATTCGAGATTCCGTATAAGTTCACAAGTTCGATTATTAAGTTCCAAAATGCGAAAGGATGCACCTGAAGATTTTTTTTATATAGACGAGTCACCGCTTATCAAGGCCCAAAAGCCACTCGAGGATAAGAGTTATTAAGTTGGACAGGTAAACGGTGAGACACCGAAGGGATTTTCAACGATATTTGTAATTGGTAAAGAAATTGATTATTTAAGAAGACTGCTCAACAAGAATTTGTTTAAATTGGACTTGAAAACGGCAATTTTATAGTCAGTTGGGGGCCAGCCCCGTAGTACTGTGTTCCACATACGGGTAGTTACATCAGCCGAAACGTTCTAAATATAACAATATGAAGATAGTAGTCCGAATAATCAAAATAATACAAAATCAGTTATCTCTTTTCATCTAAATAAATGTATGCGGTAAAGTAATAAAAACAAACTATTTCAATTTAATCCAACTTTACACAATAGACGCGCCATCTTTTTATATACTGCTCATATGTATGCGATGTCAGTCGCAAGGTTAACTAATTAAAATATTGCTTTTGAAAAAGAACATTTAATTAATTAACTATTATTTGTTATTCTTTTTTTAATTCAATGATCGTTTTGATTTTTACATAACAAATAGTTCGGTTTCGCAATATTGTTTTATTTGTGGATAAATATTTAGCTTTTGTGTTCAAATCATTCTTTCTTTAGATGAGCCAACTTGATTTCTAAAAAGTTGCGATCCATTTCTAAATTGCAAGTGAAAAGGTAAAACTGATTTCTTCTTTATTTTTCTTCCTTTATGGTCACATTTCAAAGATTCATAAATATGTTTCAAAATTACCAAAATATGTTTGTCTATCTATATGAATGAGAAAGATGTTGTTTCGTGTTTATGACAAAGTTATGAATGAAACGTTTATTATTTTATATTAATGTTTCAAGTATTTCAAGTAGGGCTCTTTGCGAAGCGATAGCGAGCTGGTACCTCCAGCTAGTCTATTGCATAAAACTGCTAGCGAAGCGCCATTTGCATGAAATAAAGACATTTCGTTCAATAAAGATTTATTAAAGCTAAACTCTTATTCTTATTTCTATATTTTTAGAAAACCTACAGTGTTCCATTTTAAATTAATATGAGAATATTCTTTATTTCCTTATTGAATATATTTATTGATTTACGAGTAGAACACCCGACCCAGGACGGGCAAAATTAATTCCACGAAAGATCAGTTTTGCACCACTTTTATGTCCCAAACGAAAGATTAACGAAAATTAAAATCAAGATATACTGCTTCTAAAGTTTATGTCTAGAATTTTTATTTGATCAAAATCCATAAAATTATTTTGATTCTAGAAAATGTCTAAAATTTAAGGCTTAAGATTAAACGGGGTCTTAAGAACAAATTGAAATTCAGGGAATATTACCGAATTGGTGTCAAATGTCTATAGGTCAAATTTAATATAAATTTGACACATTTTTTAATAGGAGTTTGTGCCCATATTATACTCCCTAAAAATCGTTTAAATACTCCAAAGAAACGGAAATCTGGGAAATATTTATTAATATAATATATAAAATAGCTATTGTCGAAATTTAACAAAAATCGGAGGTATCTGAATTTTCACGAAGGGCTTCAACTACCTCTTTGTCCCCTTTACATGAAACTAAATTAAACTAAATATAGCCGATATTACCCAAACTTATACATAGACGTTGTACTTCAAAATTCATAATGATCGATTTATTAGTTTAACAGTGAACACTTTACACATAAATATATAAACATACTTCATAAAAATAGAAATTACCAAAATATGTTTATCTATCTATATGAAACTATCTATCTATAATAATAATAAAAAAAGGAACTACAGACCAATAACCTGTTTACCAAAAATGTGGAAAATTCTGACGGCACAACTTAGAGAACAAATCTACCAATTCCTGAACAACTGTGGATTACTCCCCGAAGAACCAAAAGGATGCGGGAAAGGGAAAAGAGAGACGCACAATCTGCTATATATCGATCAAAAGATCCTGAAAGAGGTGAGAAGCAGAAAAAAGAACATATCCATGGCATGGATTGAGTACAAAAAAGCTTACGGCAGAATCCCCCAAGCATGGATAATTGAATGTTTGAAAATATACAAGATACCAGACAGGATTATTAATCTTATCAAGAAAGCAATGGAAACATGGAGACTAGAACTGACAGCCGGAGGACAACACCTGACTGAGATAAAAATACAGAGAGGCATTTTCCAAGGAGACTCTCTATCACCACTATTGCTTGTAATAACCATGATGCCGCTCAACTACATACAAATAAATGTGATGCTGGATATAAATTTACAGACACTGAACTACGAGTAAACCACGTACATGGACGACCTGAAACTTTTTGCAAAAAGCAAAAAGGAACTAGAAAAGCTGATAAATACAACCAGAATCTTCAAATAGAATTTGGAATGGAAAAGTGTACACTACTAGAAATGAAAAAAAAGGAAAACTGGAGACGACAGAGGGCATGGAGTTCCTCAACCAAGGGGAGATGAGGGTGCTAGGCGAGCGGGATAGCTACAAATATTTAGGAATTCTAGAAGCAGACACTATCATATCTACAGAACTGAAAGAGAAGATTGGACAGAATACTTACGAAGAATAAGAAAACTCTTAGAAACGAAATTATATAGCAGGAGTCTAGTAAGAAGCATAAACACCTGGGCAGTATCACCAATAAGATACTCTGGACCATTCATAGGCTGGACTAAAGAAGAACACAGACACCTTGACCAGAGGACTAGAAAAGTAATGACTATGGACAATGCCCGACATCCAAAAGACGATACGAACAGACTCTACATAAAAAGAAACGAAGGGGAAGAAGTTCTGGTAAGTATAGAAGATTGTGTGGAAGACTTAAAAAAGAGCATGAGAAATATATGACTCAAAACACGGAAACCCTTATCACCGCAGAAAGAGACACTGTTCCAACAAGCAACTCGGGAAGCACCAAAACCAGAAACAAAACGACAAGAAAAGAAAAGTGGGAAGAAAAACAACCACGTGGACGCTTCAGAAGACTGACAAGAGAAAGAAACCTACGAAAATAGCTGGGCATGGCTAAGAAAAGGACACTTGAACAGAATCTTTACTGATGGCTGCACAGAACAATGCAATTAGGACAAACTACATTAAAGTTAAAATAGATAAAACCCAGTAAAACAGTAAATGCCGACTCTGTGTGTAAAGAGACGAAACAGTAAATAATATAATGAGTAAATGCAGCAAATTAGCCTAAAAAGTATACAAGAACAGACATGACTGTGTGTGTAATACAGTACACTGGAAACTATGCAAACGATTGTATTTCGAACACACATATACATGGTACAAACATAAACCAGAGACAGTACTGAAGAACACAAAACACAAAATCCTCTGGTATATGGATGTATAAACAGATAAACTCGTACGAGCAAAGAGACCAGATGTCATAATAATCGACAAGAAGGAAAAATCCAGCTAAAACATAGACTTTGCCATTCTAGCAGACCGCAGAGTGAAGATCAAAGAAAGAAAAAACGAAGCAAGTACACGGAACTAGCCAGAGAACTGAAAGGGATATGGAGCATGAAGAAAGTTAATATAATACCAATAAATGTAGGAGCACTAGGAACAGACAAAAAAAAACTAGAGAAAAAACTGGGAGAAATTGTAATCAATAGTATCACTGAGACCATACAAAGCACGGCAATGATCAATACAGCTGCAATCTTAAAGAAAAATCCTCGAATACGGAAACCACCCCGCATAAGCTACGGACCAGTCACATGGAACTTATAATAAGCAGAAAGCAAAACTACAGGAAGGGCACCACCGTACGAACCAATGGACAGAAACTGCAAAAAATATCATAAGCTGACCCCCCCCCCCCTCGTCAAACAAAAAATAATGATGACGCCGATCTCGGCTGACACCACACAAAATAGTCGTAGAGGGTCAAGGAGGATGAGAAGACCGAGGAGGGACAGCACTAACCAGACCTTCACTGGAAGAATGCGAAGAGTGCTGGGACCTTGGATAGGCTAATTGCCACCCAAATCCCAGCGAGAAATCAACAGTAGGTAGCTCTTGTGATACCGCAAGATCATTTGCGGTGGTGATTGAAAAGAGGTAGAGAGTACTGGAAATCTGGGGAGGCTTGTTGTCACTCAGACTCCAGGGAACGCCATTGGTTGTTGTCAATGAGCAATCACTGACAATAACTTGTGTAATAATTCCTAGTGAGTAGAAGTTATTTTTTTTGTTTTGTTTCATTTTACTTCAGTCGAAGTTCTCAGAAATCAAGGGGCCCTTTCCTGGAGCAAACACTTGATCTTTATATGAGATACATAGGTATTCGCCTGTTCCAATAAAGTACTACTTTAGCTCTCAAGCGTTGAACATTAATTTTTCTCTTACCAATTGACCAGTTGATTATGTTATAGTATATCTTTCTTTTGGTCACTTGGTTTTACCGGATTCTAGGACAAGAATTAATCTAGTCTGGTGGAATATCCAGCTATATACTGTTACTTGAAGTAACATCACTAAGAGAAGCTGCTCCATTCCTCGTATAGGCGTGAAGCCAAACCGAGGAGATATTATTTGGACTTCGAATACTATGTTATTTTGAATATTTGATCAGGGTTTACTTGTAAAGTAAAGTATCCTCATGTCAGGTTTTCCTGACAAACCCTTTTACAGAGAGACCGAAGTCAATCGAGGATGGTGTCTTGTAGGTAATTAAAACTCCCCAAATATATTTATATGTGTGTATATATGTGTATTTAAATCTTTGGCATACCTGCATGATTAAAATTTATTTACAATTCCCTCACTAGGCTAAAATACCCTCATTTACATTTGATATGTCTCCTCTGTGGGTCAAGTTGCTGCGTTTTCGAATAATTGTTTCGTTTGTTGTATAACTGTAGACCAGTTCTCGAATATATCACCGTTGGAAGCCTGGCTTCGGATATGACTAATGTGATTTCAGAGTCCTGGTATGCACCCATATACAAAGAAGAAAACGTGCCTCATATATGACACCTAATCACGACTTATAGAAATGTGTGCTTGTATGAACTGAAAGCCGCGCCAGTCGCCTTCGAACTGCAATAGGAGTACGGTGCTTTAGGGATGCTGTTTGTCGAGCCGGCGTATCGGAAACGAGGCTTAGGTAAACTGGTCACGGGTCTCCTTCTGCAGAAATGTGCTGACCAAGAGTATCCGCCATTTGTCCTAATTACTGACGAAAACGCAGAATCCGGCAAACTCCATACTGATGTTGGGTTTGAGAAGAGTGATAGAATATTTGTATCGTCAAAGGTTGTCACAAAAGCAATGTGAAGTATTGAGATAGGCGGGGGAGTGTTTTACTTTTATTTTTATAGTATTTTAGCATTGTTAAACTTGTGAGATGCAAGATTGTAACAATGAACATCTGACAAAATGTGTAGACAAAATAAAAAAGGAAAAAGATCATTAAACAGAGCCATCAATAATGAACAAAATAAAAATCAACGCAAAAACATGTGTTGAGAGATTGATATTTCGATTTAAAATATTCAGGCTTCATCAGAAAGAAGAGATATGTTACAGGAAGAGACAATGTATTTATACATACATACATTGTTCAGGTTATAATTAGTACTCATAATTAAAATGTAAACTTTCTAAAGTGTGTTTCTATAATTTTGTAGTATCGCCATGGATGAGGGTGTTTGCATCTATTTTTTCTCAGGTTTGAAGCTGCAATCTTAATGTTTTATCTTCTAAAAGGCTGGTATATTTATAAAGAAAGAGACGACTATTTTCACTTAAAACAAATTTTATTAAGTTTTTCAGTTATAGAACCACATCTCACGAACAAAGTGAACTGGTCTTAAAGACTATAAATATATATACATATTGTATTGTAGTGTATTCTATGCAAAGATAAAAGATATCTTTGATTGATAATATTGTTTTCAGTATATATCCATTCTTTCTATTTTCGACTACGAACAGCAATATAGCAATTTAACAATTATGGATATCCATTTCCCTTAACCAAGAGGTGCCTCTTTAAATTTATAATTAGTACTTGTAATTAAAATGGAAACTTGAAACTTGTTTTCTATCATTGTGTAGTATCAGCCTCGATGTGGATGATTGCATCTTTTTCTTGTAGACCAAGGATGAAGCTGTTGTCTTAATGTTTCTCTCTCTCTCTCTCTCTCTCTCTCTCTCTCTCTCTCTCTCTCTCTCTCTCTCTCTCTCTCTCTCTCTCTCTGGTGGGCTGGCACACTCATGAAGAAAGAGACGACTATTTTCACTTTAAATATATTTTATTTAACAATTACGGGTATCTATTTTCTCTTAATTATGGGCTTCTTCTTTCTATCTTCAGATGTGGGTACTATGGGTGCAAATCTTCTATCACGCAAGATCTTAATACGTGTCTCTATTAACGTGTAAACTGAAACGTGTTTTAGCAACACAATATGTCAGAATGCGGTATCGAATTTGTGAAGGCGTTCTATCTCCTTTGAACCGAAGAAACCTCCACAGAGATCGCACTGATGATACCCTAGGTTATTCCGATGGAACCAGGTTAGAGGATTGTGATGACGTTGATATTGACGCAAGGCATATTGAAAAAAAAGGCACTCCCGGCACTGACATCGAAACTCAACGGCGCACTCTAAGAAGGAAACAAAAATCAAATCATAGCACGAAATTCCATCGATTCAATACCAATGTAACGCAAGAAACTCCCGACTAAGTACCACCGTTACTCTCACTAATAAAGAGACACATACAATCATAAAATTAGATTAATGCCTGTCTTGTCCAGTGATTACTCTCTAACAGTATTTTCTTTATCGTAGTCCAATTATATGCAAGGATATTTTGATGATCATGTAAACATGCACATGTTTAGTGTTGCATGTTTTCGGTACATGCAAGTATCAGACTTGAGAAGGGAGGGGGCACAGAAGAAATTGAAAATATCTCTGATTTTGAGTTTGGCCACCCAGAGTCAGATTTCTCTTTAATAAAAAAAAACGTTAGTGTCTCATTAAATTGAGGTTCCCTGCTGTGGTTATTGATCACTTCTGTGTTGCCAGTAATAATTACCGAGACCCCCTGGAGATTGAGTCTTTAATGTTCATAGGATAGGATAGTTATTATTTGAGTGATCCTTCTGGTTGCCGAATGGGGGTGACTGAGAAAAAAAACGGAATTTTAGATTCCCGGTCAAAAGTATATATATTTCAGCCCATGTGCAGGAGGGCTCAGTTGGAGTCGGCCCTCTGAGCGTGGAACAGTCAGTTTGTTTTTCTGGGGACTAGCAGTCAGTTTGATCTGTGTGCCTCTTAAAGCAAGATGGACCCTTGGACTTGGGTTTTCATTTGTTGGGGCAAACGTCATCCAGCTGCAAGTCTGTTGTTCCAAAACGAGCATCATTGTAACATCCAAAAGAATAAAACATTGTTACTTGTTTAAACAGGAGTTGCGATTTTATTTGGAGGGAGAAATATTCTTTTGAAGCACTGATTGAGACCACACGGCTGACACTACAACCAGCGTCGGAATCAAGTAGTATCTTTGGACTAACCCAACGAGCGGGACGAGCATGGCCTGTGTAGTGAATGCACACAAACACGTTCATAATCGTCTCATCAGTAAGGGGTATGATGCTGAATTGGCTTAAAACTCATCAGACTAAAACAGCCCCTAGATTTTTATCTCAATGAGTACTGGAAATCTGGAATAATTATCAAGACAATATCCAAATTATTTCTGAATTTAAGAGAGTCCTCGCAGACAAATTCAAGGCAGTGCCAATAGAAGAGTTATTGACAATTTAGCATATCGTATCTAGGTTTGCTTATCATTGAACTGTGATAAAAAAAAAGACTGTTGGAAATTCATGTCTGAAACTTAGTGTACAAGTAAGGAATAGACTGAAGTTTATTTGTACCAAATAACACATTATTCAATAAGTCCCGGGCCTGACATTTACATGGCGCAACTAATATGAAATGCGTACGAATTTTATAAACTATAATCCTTGTAATGTCACGTGTCAAAATTTGAGCCCAATCAGATTATTAGTTTACAAATTACAGTTATTTAAGTAAAACTACTGCAATCTGCCAATTTGGCATAATGGTAAGAGTGTTCGCCAAACGGACAGGAAATCAGAGTTAAATCCTTGGTCGAGTCATACGAAAGACTTAAAAATGCTACTTGATACTCCCTTGCTAAACACTCAACATTATAAGGTGAGGATTAAGGGTAGGTGAAGTAATAATGGGAAAGGAGTGGCGCCTTCCCCTACACTTCGGTGTAGTAACTAATCAAAAGGGAGCCTTCGGATCGCCCTTGACTACGGTCAACCACTTAACTTTACTTACTGTTATAAATGTTAAAAATAATTGAAAAATCTGAATTGCGTGTGTTGATAAATCATTGATTTATGATGAGATAAAATACTGATTAAGCAAGGCAATGGCTTCATACGTATTATTCAGACTCTGCTCTGTGAGAAACAACGGTTAAGATGTGTATGCTCACTTTAAACGCGGCCGTACAGACATAAATGATGCTGGACGCTCAGGTCGCTCAAGTTCGGCAGTTGTCCTGGAAAACATCAAATATGTCTGCAAACGTGTTTGTTTTGAGCGCAAATTGAAGTTGCGTGAGATAGCAGAAAAGTTGAAGATATCAGAAAGCAGTGTATTCAGCATAGAACGAGAAAGATGTTTTCGAAATGGGTGCCGCGTTTCCTCACAGTCGATCAAAAACAACAAAGCGTCGACAGTTCAGAGCGTTGCAACTGTTTCACGACAACAAAAAGAAGGTTTTTCCTCAATATGTGACAAGTTTTTATGTAAATATGTGACAATGAATGAAACGTGGATTCACTACACTCTGAAGTCAAATAAATAGCCAGCTTAGTGGACAGCCGCAGATGAAATCCGTCCAAAGCGTCCAAAGACGCAAATATCAGCAGGCAAGGTTTTGGCCTCCGTATTTTGGGATTCGTAAGGGATTTTTTCATCAATTACCTTGTGTAAAGAAAGAAGTATCAATACGAATATATATATATAGGATTATTACTGCGTTTGAAGGAACAAATCGCTAAAAAAAAATGGCAACAAATCAAGAAAAAATTGCAGGACTATGAACCGTGTCACAAGTGTTACGAATGATCGATAGCCGAACACATTCATTGCATCGTGAAATCAGCGCATAGCAAATAGGACCGAGAATTTAATCCGATTCAAAATGATATATTTATAATATCTTACATATGTGACAGCAAAAATAGCAACAGATGACAAACACAAGACTTTAAAAATGCAATTTATTGAAGTAACAGATGAAAGAGATAATATCATGAAAATAAACAGGGTTTTCTAAAAACTGTGTGTGGGAATGTAAACATGATATTTGTCATGATTAAAGAAAGCTTAGCTTGGTTGATGACAACTAGAAATATAGGGAATGTATACGTCCGTATCCTTTTTCTCTATCTGTTTTCCTTTTTTATGTTTGTCCCTTTTCTTTTATATTTTTTTTATTTCTCTGACCCTCTGTTTTTTGTCTGCTTTGTTAGCGTCGCTTATCTCTTTTTTTATTGTCATCACTGTATCACATATAATCTTTTGTTGTCTTGACCTAGTGTAAGTTTCTTTTCTCTCGAAATCGCGTCTGTATTTCCTCTTATGAAAATAAGTAATTTCTCAGTGCCGGTCTATTCCTTCTTCTGGCGCTCCGTTAATTTTCTTCTGGCTAAGCATAGATCGGATAGATGCAGAGCTTTTTCTGAGATTTGAATTTCTCAGCGACTTTGCATCAGAATGACCACTATATTCTTAGTTGCCATTTTCGGCTTGGTTGACATTATGTCAAGAGTTAAAAGACTCATCACCCATATTTAGTCTCGGGCTACTACAATTATTGAAAAGCTGTATTTTCCAGGACATTTTTATTTAAGGTATGTTAACTTAGCGAGATGCTCTCTGAAACTGGCGCCGCTGTTGATTTTTCCGCGTTCATAGCGTTCACGTGAGTCCTTATTAAGACGGTTGATCATAGCATTCCTTATTTGGGCATGTTGGCATTTTTTTCGTCGACGCAACTATTTTTTTTTTCAGATATTTATCTGTCCAGAGTTTATACTGAGCAAACAAGCAAAGGTTATGTTGGCATGTATTCGGCGAAAGGGTGGGAATATAGGGATAGCAGATCGGACGTACGCTGAGGAAGTGGGAGTTACATAGAGAAAAGCGAAATAGGTTTGATTACTACATGTACGTATGCATGGCTAAGTTTGTTTTGTTTTTGTTAATTATTTCAAGACGAGTTTAGAATGTCACACAAGTCAATCGCAACGATGACAAACATAATTGAATTAGACTTCGAATTGCTTCCGAACCCACCCTATTCTCCAGATCTAGCACCCGTGATTATTGACAGTTTGCAGACCTAAATGAACACTCCAGAGGAAGACATTAGCTTTGATTAAAAAAAGTGGTATCGGAAACTGAGGCGTATTTTGAAGCCAAAGACAAATTTTTCAACAAAAAAGGAATCAAATTTTTAGTGAAGCGTTAGAAATTTCGTACAGATTCCCGAGTTCGAGATAAAGATTCCCAAGTTCGAAAAGACGCACCAGAAGACGCTCGAGGGTTACGTTGGCCGAAACGTTGTGAAAATATCAACCAAGATGAGAATTGTAGTCCGAATAATAAACATAATACAAATCATCAATCCTCATCAAAAAATTAAAAGTCCCTTCTAATTATTTTCTCGATCCTCTTTCGATCGGCGACGTCATTCTGAAATTGTTTTCATACATTTCTCAATTGACATACTTCAAAATAAAAACAATTTATTGTTTACAAATTGATTTTAGTCTCCATCTTTGTAATAATTAAAACAATCACAGTTGCATTTTAAACCCGACGCCTACCCACGCCCCTGGCGTACATCTCGAGGTTATCATTTCTATTCACTATCCTGCTTTTTCGATCACTCTGGTGTAATCTCGTTACAGAAGGTCGAGGATAACATCAGCCGAAACGTTGTGAATATAACAACCAAGATGGAGATAGTAGCCAAAATAATATATATATATATATATATATATATATATATATATATATATATATATATATATATACTAGCTAAGTTCACTATTAAAATGCTTGAAACATTAATTTAAAATAAATATTTCATTCATAACTTTGTTTGAAACAATAACAAAATCTTTCTGATTTATTCATATAGATAGATGCAAGAAAGCAACGCACAGAACAAAGCGAAAAATCCGGAACAATCGTCTAACAATCAACCGTCGTTCCTTCCGCTTTCCAGTTCATTCTGATTTCATTTTTAAATATTTTCTTTATATTAATTCACCTAGACGCTATGCAAATTTCATGCACGGAACGGGCTATTTTTATCGTTTATGTTGGTGAGATTGGCTCAGTCCATTACATTCCCCCCTGTTCTCATCATCACACACGCAACAGCTACGAGGCAGACTCTTTCATCTGTGCCTCCTTCTGAAACGGCACAGCTAATTTAGTTACTTCTTGAAGTTGTTCTACCGAGACATGTTGATCTTCGCTATTGTCGTCGTCACAATCGCTGTCGTCACTGTCGCTCAACTGATTAAGGCCACCATCGACCGAGCTATCGGCCTCGTCATTCATCACCGGCACATACAATTCGCCATCGCTTGACGCTGCACTTCTCCTGTTTTCGGAATTGCTCATCATCCGAGCATACGGGCGAAGATCTCATATATTGCGAGGCACTCCGTCCACACACATCGTTTGGAGACTACCCACCTTCGTCACAGTTCCTGTCCTCCATTCACACGTGCACCTGTTTGGCCAGACTTCCACCAGCACAACATCTCCTATCTTCATAAATTGCATGCTTGTGTTCTAGTAGCAACGGATGGGCTCCATCGATGCCTTTCACCCGGACTTCATACTTGTACAGTGCATTCGCTGTAGCCGTCGCGCTATGGATATCGTCTTTCAGCGTGATATTGTACCAATAAACCGCTTTTTCCTTTCCTAGTGGCAATCCGTTTTATAGATCTATGAGAGCTCTCGACAATGCCATTACCTGATGGTGTATATGCACACTGAAAACGGAATCAGATACCCCAGCTTTCAGCAAACATTCTGAACCTATTGCTACTAAAAGCTGTACCGTTGTCAGTTAAAATTTCTTCGGTGGACCCCTCTAAAAGAAAATTGAGCTGAGTGGCATCCATACCCAACATTTGCCATACGCTTGATGATTCAAGCTTCTCATGTTGCCATCGTATCGGTGCAAGATCAATAGACAGACATTCGCTATAGGATGCAATTGCAGATTTCACAACTTTCTTTTATCGTACTAGAGGCAATCCCTCTGACGAAGTAGGTTGTTCGTTTAAATGGATATGACGGATTTGTCTCGGCTCCATGCTGTTATCGGTGGCGGCACATATCTGCAATACAGGCTCTGTTACCTTCCTTGTTGTCTCCAGCCACCAGCGCGGGACTCTAGTAATCTTATCGGCTTTATTTTGGCTTGACCCGACGATCACTACGTCTACCACAAGCGCGTAATCTTTGATAAGTTCTGAAAAGGTTTGCAACCGTCTTCTGATAAGCATTTCACTAGCAACCTTAGTTCTCACTCTAGGTTTGCGAGCCATTGGTAAACACATATGGAGTCGGTCTTTAGGTGTAAGGATTTGGCCTCCCAGTGTATAGCCAGATTTACTCCGTTTAGAATGGCATTCAACTCCGCGAGGTTTATGTATTGTGTGTCCGATTCTGGTCACATCCAACACGCATCTTTAATTGCGGTCCCATGTGATTCGAGCAGGACGTCTGTTGCCAACGAACTTACGTCTACCCACACGTCAAGCTCCTCACCATTGACGCACCATTTACGTTTGCATGAGTCAGCCTGACTGACTCTACTAACAGTATTGATTAGCATACGTATTAATGGGATATCCTCGGTTTAATCGTCCCATCCTTCTGTCCTCACGCTTGCCCTTCGCTTGATGACACTAGTTGCTACTCGTAGCCATCCGCACACTGGGAGATGTTAAACAACCGTGCCTCAGAGAGAGAGAACACCTTTCTTCTGATAAACACTGTCTGGGACGTCGGCAACTTGGTTCTCACGTTTCTAAATAAGGGCATCGTCTGCTCCTCAGATAGTTAATCCAAGCACCGAGTCCCATCCTTCAGTCGTTCCGGAATGACCAATTTAAAGCGCGAAAGATTTTGAGCAACACTGGTTGCGGATGCGACACTTTAATCCACATACACATCATCGATGTAAGTCGAGGTCGCTTTCTTGAGGTTATTGTCTTGCGATACGACTGCGTTTACAATGGATCTCATTATTTGCGGAGCCACATTCAGACCAAATCCTAACCTCATTAAACTGTACCTTCTATCTTAGAAAACAACGGTCTGGTAGGGCCAAATTGACTCACAAATGCACGCTTGAAGATAAGCAGATCGGAGATTCTGCAACTCTACATTTGATCCTCGCCATTTTCATCCCCACAATTTGATGGCGCAAACATAAGCGTCTACGGGATATGCATCCACATGGAGGTTAAGTTGCCAGTAGTCTATTACAAGTCGCACTTTAGATTTATTCTGTTGGACGAAAACCATCAACAGAGGTAGCACTCTCGAGGGTCCCTGCTTTTGTCCGTCATAGGAAGCCAGCCAGCCTTTCTTGATCCATCAATGTACTTCTTCTTCAAATAGTTCCTGACTGTTGTCGGCGTTGAATACTCAGTACACACAGTTTTTCAACTTGTAAGGGGCTTTGCCTTCCGCCCATTTTCACGTCGCAGTCTATTCATTTTGTGGTTTGTCAAACTCAGCTCGAAAATCGGGTTCTTCAATAATAAGAGCTGGCACAGTCGCACAAACAGAAACTGGCTCGTCAAGAAATTGGACCACCCCTGACTTCAAGATGGATACTCAGCCTAGAGCTTTTATCGTGTCTATCCTCATCAAGAGGTCGAACCCAAGCAGGTCCCTCACCATTGCCAGCGCATCAATTACAACTGCACGCCAACTTTCCAGTCGAAGGCTAACGAACCCAACTCCACATGTCTGCGTTTTCCTGCGAATAGTAACCCCCTCGATGGTCTGCTTTTGTCACATCCCGCACACATTTTTGCTCACTATGATGCAGGAGCACCCAGAATCAACTAGTGCACCCTTTCCCGTTCACAGCTACTCTTACAGATCGCAGTACCGAGTGTCTGGGGAAGAAGCCGGCGCATGGCTGTCGTCCCTCAAACCTTTTCCCGAACAATCCAGAGCAGTGTAGCCTAGTCCTTCACAACGGTAACAACGTGAACCACTTCTACAGAGTTGGGGATCCCAAGCTCTCTGTCTGTCGCGTCGAGTGAGACAATCCCTAGCTAAGTGATTAATTCCATCGCATTCGAAACACCTTATTCTGATGTTCTTCGTCTGGCTTTATTTGGTTTGCAATGCCCCCCCCCCACGGCTACCGTAATTAACGCGGGTCCAGGCAGGTCATTTTTAAATATAGCTCTCGCTCGAGCCAGAAGCTGAGAAAAACTCATTTCGTACATTCGAGAAGAATCTCGTATGAGCAGTCGGACATGGTCGGGCAACCCATAGACAAAGGCTTCTTTGAGGCCTCGATTCATCGTACTATCGAATGGTACGGAAAGATTCCGCAGGTTCGCCAGACAAACATCTACGGTTTCACCCGGGTTTATATACTGCATAGGAGTCCAGGGCAAACGTTGTAAATAAAGCTTCCTTTATGGAGGCATACCCCCCTCTTTTCTGAACTCAATCGTCACCTATCAAACGCATAGGGAGTATGTATTATATCTTCTTTACAGGGCAAAGCTGGCACACAAGCTCAGTCTTCTAAATCCATTCAATAATGAATTGGCTGCTGTCCAAACCACTTAACTCCGGTATCTGCTCCAGATCAATCCTGTCTCCCATCATGACGCCGAGATAGCGTGTAAGAAAGCGACCCACAAATCAAAACGAAAAATCCGTGACAATCGTCTAACAATCAACCGTCGTTCTTGCCGTTTTCCAGTTAATTGTGATTTAATTTCTAAATCCTTTCTTTTTATCAATTCATCTGGACGCTATGCAAATTTCATCCACGGTGCAAGCTATTTTTTGTCGTTCATGTCGGGGATATTAAACATTATATTTTGGTAATTTCGATACAAATTTATTCATCTTTAAATGTGACCGTAAAGAAAGGAAAAGAAATCATTTTGTCTTTTCACTGGCAATTTACAAATAGATCGCAACTTGTTGAAAATCAATAAATCAAGGATGAAGAAAGAAACATTTGAACACAAATACTAAATATTTATCCAGAAAATAAAACAATCCTGCGAAACAGAACTTTTTATTATATCAACACCGAAACATTGAATTAAAAAATAATAACAATTAATACTTAGTTAATAAAATATCCTTGTTAAATTAGTTAACCTTTCGACTGATATCGCATATACATCAGCAATATATAACAAAAAGATGATGAGTTTATTGCGAAAAGTTTAATCAACTTGAAATGAGGCGGTTTAATTTTCCATTAGTGCAAGAAATGGACCAAACTTTTCACATTTATTCATTTAGATTTATGTGTGTGTATGTGTGTATGTGTGTATGTGTGCGTATGTGTCTGTGTGTGTGTCTGTGTGAGTATTAGAAGACTTTAGTATGCTCATCTGATTAACATTTATTTACAATTCCCTCACTAGCCTAACATACACTCATTAACATTTGATATGTCTAACTTGTAGAAAAATCGTTACGCTTGCGAATAATTGTTTTAAAATTATTTATATATTTATATATATACATATATATTTATATTTATATAGATGCAGACTTGTTCCCGAAGATATCACCGTTGGAAGCCTGACCCCGGATATGGCTGATGTGGTTTCAGAATCATGGGGTTCACCCATATTCAAAGAACAAAAAGTGTCTCATATAAGATACTTAATCGTGAATTGTCAAACTGTGTGCTTGTATAATCTTAAGGGCACACCAGTCGCCTTCGAACTGCAACAGGAGTACGGTGGTTTGGGGATGCTGTTTGTCGATCCGGCGTACCGGAGACGAGGCTTAGGTAAACTGGTCACGAATCTCCTTCTGCAGAAATGCGCTGACCAAGGGTATCCGCCATATGCCCTGATTAGTTGCGAAAATGAAGAATCCAGTAAACTCCATACAGATGTTGGATTTCAAAAGAAGGATATCATCTTTGTATGGGCAAAGGTTGTTCCAACAGAAATGTGAAATGTTGAGATAGGCGGGTGTATTTTTATTTTTTATAATATTTTAGCATTGTCCACTTAGTGAGTTATAGGATGTTATGGATGTAAAACGTGTCGAACTCTAGAATCTTTATGTCAAACTGGAGAATTTTTACTGAATTTCGAACAAAAGCTTTTATTTAATCAACATACACCCATCGTACAAAAGATAAAAGAGCTAAGCTACAATTAGTTTACATGCACAGTGTTCTGGGAGTGTGAAGGTTCAATCCATAGTACGGTTTTTACTAAGAATGCAATTAAAAATTATTTAAGACACCTACTATCCTCGTGGATTAAATAAAGGGTTTCGTTCGTAATTCCATACAGATTCTCAAATTCGACATAAAGATTCAGGAGTTTCACAAGATACACCTAAAAAGTGTCGGTGGTTAAATCGGCCGAAACGTTGTGAGAATATCATCCAAGGTTAGAACAGAAATCGAAATGATACAAATTATCAATTCTCGTTTTTAAAAAATTCAAAAATGTTATATTCTTATTTTTATTGTTATATTTTGGCCGATGAAACTTACGACTTTCTTCTAATTTCGAACTTGAAAACCTTGTAGGCGAACAGGGAACATACAGAATTTGGAACTGAATCCTTTATTTAATGGACAGAGGTACATAGTTCTCATTCCAACAACAATGAAATTCTTGTGTTATTCTTAGTCATTATCGCAACAGGCAATGGAGTTTGTTAGTGCTCCGGTCTAAGTGATTGTTTTCTAGAGGTTAAAGGTCTAATCCTGAAAGTATACAATTCAGTTCGAAATTCTGTATATGTTCCGAAGTTTGAAAAGATGCACTGGAAGACGTGTAGCTTATCCCTTGTCTTTTACTTGGGCCCTAGATCGAGAGGTGTTGGAGCAAAGGTGAAGAAACCGAAAACAAGAAACGATGTTTATATACTTTACAATTTATTGCATACAGGAGGTCGTCATTCCTTTTAGTATACTGGTTACAATCAACGGGCGAGGCGTCCACTTACTGCGATCGTCAAATCGGTTCTTATGTTTTTCTCGATCCTCTTTCGATCGGTGACGTAATTCTGAAATTGTTTTTAACACATTTCACAATTTACATTCTTCAAAATGGAAACAATTTACTGTTTACAAATTTTAAAAACTTTGTAATAATCAAAACAATCGCAGTCGCATTCCAAACTCGACGTCTACCTGAACCCCTGATAAACATCACGTTACCCTCTAGGTTATCACTTCTATTCACTATCCCGCTTTTTCCGATCACCCCGAGGTAATCTCGTTACAGAAGGTCGAGGGTAGCATCAGCCGAAACGTTGTGGATATAACAACCAAGATGGAGATAGTAGTCCAAATAATCCAAAAAAATACAAAATCAGTTATCTGCCTTTATGTATTCCATAAAATGATAATTAAACACCACTTGGATACAATAAAGCAATTCCATTTAATAAAGCTTTGTTCAGACAAAAGTCTAATTTTTTCATGATTATTTGATATTTTACAAAAGTTGCATTGTTCCATTTTAACTTAATATAAAATATTATGCCGCTTGTTCGTAATACTCTACCACCTGTTTTTCTCAACTTTTCTACTAACTATTTTTTTTCGGTGTACAATTACCTGTTATGTCGCTAGAAAGTTCCGTGCTATTTTGGGTTTTTTTTTTCAAATATTTAGATTTTAGGTTGGGGATCAGTATCCTATATAAATTTAGCGTAAACTGATCAACAACTTTTTGACCATCTAAAATATTTGAAAAATCTTCCCAAAGACTCAGAATTCTCCAGCGGCATGATAGAAAAGAAAATTGGTCCGTAAAAAAGATGAAGAAAATGGAAGGTGGTGTATTACGAACAAAACGAACAAACACCAACTTGCAGCATTGTCAAAAAGTGGGTGATCAGTTTAATGTTATATTTATATAGGAAACTGAACCCCTTCTAAATCTAAACTATTTGACAAACTTTGCAAAAAACACGGAATTCTCTAGCGACATGATAGGTAATTCTACACCGAAAAAATAAAAAGAATTTGGTCAGTAAAAAAGTTGAGAAAAACGGGTGGTGGAGTATTAGGAACAAGCGCAAATATTCTTAATTTCGTAATTAAATATATTTATTTACTAGAAGACGACCTGTCCCAGGATGGGTAAAATAAATTCCTCGAACACAAAAGATAAAAATCCTAGATTAAATCCATTTACCAAGATTAAAATCAAAATCAAATGATACTAAACCTTATGTCTAGAATCCTTACTACAATTTTGATCAAAACACAAAATGTCTATAATCGAAGTTCTACGATTAAGGGGTCTAAAAGAAAGAATAAAATTAAAGGAATATTCTATATTTGTGCCGAATGACTATGGATAAAATTTAATGCATATCTGAAATATTTGAAATTTCATAACGGAGGTTGTGCCCATATTTTTCTCCCAAAAAATCGTTAAAATACTCCAAAGAAATAAAAATTGTGGTTAATATTTATCAAGTGATGACTAATACCTATTGCTAAAATTTCACCAAAATCAGAGTGATCTGAATTTTTACGAATGGCTTTCGCTCCCTCTTTGCATAAAACAAAATTAATTTAATTTTGTCCACATTACCCACCCTTAGGCCAAGCAGACATGATCCAAAATTCATAATGATCGCTTACGTAGTTTAGGAGTAAATGCTGTACATATAAATATATAAACATATTCGCATATCGAACTTTATATAAATAGAAATTGTACAAAAAATGCAAAGTTTTTTGTTTTTAGTATTTTAGGGAATACTTAATAATATTAAATATATTTGCTACTAACGAATTGATGAGCAAATATATAGCTCTGTTGAAAAGAATACCGCCCTGTTGAAAAAATGCAATATAGTTTCCATAGATATTTTACAGGACGTTATCGGATATAACTGTGAATTCATGATATTCAACCAAAGGAGATACTCTCACTCTTTTATTTAAAACGTGTTTGTATTTGTCTTTTCAGTCGTCAGTGAACTTACGGCCGCCGTGTATGTCTGTGTTTGTATTTATCCGATTTTTTAGCATAACTTGTCTTTGTAGCGAGTAAAGCAAGTCACTCGTTCACTCAGCCCTTGATTCTGACCATCATCCGAGATTGGAACTATTGAAATTCCTATTCAAAAGACTGCTAAGCAACGCTCTTAATATATAACCAAGAGAAATACTCTCAACCTTTCATTTAAACTTATATTTACTCTCAACCTTTCATTTAAACTTATATTTACTCTCAACCTTTCATTTAAACTTATATTAACTCTCAACCTTTCATTTTAACTTATCTTTACTCTCAACCTTTCATTTAAAGTTATATTTACTCTCAACCTTTCATTTGAACTTATATTTACTCTCAACCTTTCATTTAAACTTATATTTACCCTCAACCTTTCATTTGAACTTAGATTTACTCTCAATCTTTCATTTTAACTTAGATTTACTCTCAACCTTTCATTTAAACTTATATTTACTCTCAACCTTTCATTTTAATTTATATTTACTCTCAACCTTTGATTTAAAGTTATATTTACTCTCAACCTTTCATTTGAACTTATATTTACTCTCAACCTTTCATTTAAACTTATATTTACTCTCAACCTTTCATTTGAACTTATATTTACTCTCAATCTTTCATTTTAACTTATATTTACTCTCAACCTTTCATTTTAACTTATATTTACTCTCAACCTTCATTTAAACTTAGATTTACTCTCAACCTTTCATTTAAACTAATATTTACTCTCAACCTTTCATTTGAACTTAAATTTACACTCAATCTTTCATTTTAACTTATATTTACTCTCAACCCTTCATTTAAACTTATATTTACTCTTAGCCTTTCATTTGAACTTATATTTACTCTCAACCTTTCATTTAAACTTATATTTACTCTCAACCTTTCATTTGAACTTAGATTTACTCTCAATCTTTCATTTAAACTTATATTCACTCTCAACCTTTCATTTAAACTTATATTTACTCTCAATCTTTCATTTGAACTTATATTTACTCTCAACCTTTCATTTAAACTCATATTTAAAAAATGTAAAATTACTGCGAACAAGCATCTTAGAAATTTAAAACTAATGTGAACTAGCATCTTGCTGCACAGCTCTCAAATTAGGTTGATATCAATACTTTCACTCTAATTCTCAGTAGCCCATTACGTCTACAGTGGCCGCATTCCTTGCTTGAGGTAAACTTTGTTAAATATATATAAGTTAACTTTCAATAACTAATTTGTTTAATGTTATTTTCTTTTAAATAGAACATGATTTTAAGCAAAAAAAGTTTTATGATGAGTAATGTCGACTTATTGTCAAAGCGTGACGCCCTTAAAGTAGAACATTAATATCTTTCATCAAAAGTAAAACATTAATATCTTTCATCAAGCTCACTCTAAACCTGCAGTTTAGAAATAGATCGTACCTTAAAGAAAATCAATAATTCAAGGATAAAGAAAGAAGCATTTGATTACAAATGTTAAATATTTGTCCAAGAAATAAAACAATACTGCGAAACAGAACTATTTATTATTTCAACACCAAAACATTGGATTAAGAAACGATAACAAATAATAGTTAATTTATAAAATTGGTACTGATATCGATCCCGAACCAGCTTTCGTAACGTTCGACTCGGAATCGTTCGGCTGCTCTACGCAAACGCCCGAGTGTTGGCGAGCCGAAGCAGCGAGCAGCCGATAACTTTGTTACAAATTGAAAATAAGTGCGTTCGAAGACGAATTTTTTGTCAGGAAGTTTTTTTGAAGAAAATAAACCCAAAATGAATTACGAACAGCTTTGCACTGCAGTATCATCGCAAGCAAGTAAGAATAAATAATAACATTAAAAAAATATGTCGTAATAAAAGTAATTTTGGTACTTTTTTTTTTGTTTCTACAAAAAGATTCCTTGTAAATAAAAACACAGTATTCATTTTATAAGGATAACATCGCTATGTTTTTTTTTCTTGTTGTTTCTTTCTAAAAAATTAATGTAAATATGTTTAATTTTCTTTGTTTGTTTCTTTAAAAAAATTCCTTACCCTAACCCTAACCATAACCCTTACCCCTAACCCTAATCCCTAACCCTAAATCTAACCCTAAACCTAACAACAACAAAAAGTAAGCAAAACATTATTATCATAGGACGCAGCACCGTATAAAAAAAGTCGTCTGGTGCAAATCGGCTCGTCAACTCTCTGGCGTTTGCGTAGAACAGCCGAACGCTTCCGTGTCGAAGGTCACGAAAGCAGGTTCGGGATCTATAAAAGCACCATAAATTTCCATTTTTAAAACCAATATTCAAATTAGTTATCCATGCTACTGATATTGCATATACATCAGCAGTATATAACAAAAAGATGGAGTAAAGTTAAATCAACTTGAAATAGGGTGTTTTGACTTCCCCATGAGTGCGAGAAATAGGCCCAACTTTCGCATTTATCCATTTAGATGTGTGTGTGTGTGTGTGTGTGTGTGTGTGTGAGAGAGAGTATTGGAAGACTTTAGTATGCTCATCTGATTAAAATTTATTTAAAATTCCCTCACTAGCCTAACATACCCTCATTAACATTTGATATGCTTATCTTGTAGACAAATCGTTACGTTTTCGAATAATTGTTTTAAAAACTATATAAATATAGTTGGAATCCTGCTTCCGAATGTGGCTGATGTGGTTTCATAATCCTGGTCTTCGCCCATATTCAAAGAAAAAAACTTGTCTCATATAAGATACTAAATCGCGAATTGTCAAACAGTGTGCTTGTCTAATCTGAAAGGCACACCAGTCGCCCTCGAACTGCAACAAGAATACGGTGGTTTAGGGATGCTGTTTGTCGAGCCGGCGTACCGGAAACGAGGCTCTCCTGCTGCTCAAATATGCTGACCAAGTTGTCCTAATTAGTGGCGAAAATGTAAAATCCAGTAAACTCCATACAGATGTTGGATTTCAAAAGAAGGATATCATCTTTGTATGGGCAAAGGTTGTTCCAACAGAAATGTGAAATGTTGAGATAGGCGGGTGTATTTTTATTTTTTATCACATTTTAGCATTGTCCACTTAGTGAGTTATAGGATGTTATGGATGTAAAACGTGTAGAACTCTAGAATCTTTATGTCAAACTTGAGAATTTTTACTGAATTTCGAACAAAAGCTTTTATTTAATCAACATACACCCATCGTACAAAA
>OY744517.1:134247834-134420334 GCA_963556195.1 Sepiola atlantica
AGACAAATGCTAATAAAAGATATTTTTGTCTGCGGCATTAAGGGCAACTTTCTACATGAAAGGATGCTAGATTTAAAAATAATGGTTACGTCAGAAACAGAAAATATATCCATGATTCGTGAAAGAAGGACAAAGGAGTAAAAAACAAGATGGCGAGAGAAAAAAACGAAAATTCTGCCAAATATCAAAATTGGGTGGACCAATGACCAATGTATCTACTGCTCAAGTTCGCACAACAGAAACAACTGTTCTGCATATTACAAGAACTGTAAAAATGTGTGAAAAAAGACATTTCGCCAAGACATGCAGCACAAAACAGAAAAAACTGTACGAAGGTAAAAAGTCGAGCAGCACGGATAGTTTCAACCACGAGGTGTACAACATGAGCGCCATATTTAGAAAGAAAATAAATACACTACGGACGGATAAATGGAAAATAATACTAAAAGTTAACGAAACATCGTTAGACTTCAAAATCGACACAGGTGCAGAAGTAAATGTTCTACCAGTAAAAAAATATATAATAATATAAAGCCTAAGCCCAAAACAAAACAGAACATCGGTAAAATTAACCGCATATAACAATACGAAGATTCCGGTAATGGGTAGCTGCACTGTAACTGAAAAAATAAACTCCTACTTTATAGTAGCGAAAACCAATGCAAATGCAGTCATTGATGCGGAAACATCAGAAAAAACTAGGATTAATAAAAAGAATACACAAAATAAACAAGATGGATATACAAGGCTTAATAGAAGAATACAACAAAGATTGTTTCGGCGACATAGGCAAACTACAAATTACACATCATATTACAGTAGACCCGGATGTAAAACCAGTCGTAAATCCTGCAAGAAATATTCCATTTGGTATGAAACCAAAATTGAAGAAAGAATTAGAAAAAATAACAAAAATGAGAGTAGTAAAGCGTATTTAGCAATCGACAAATTGTGTGAATTCACTCGTAATAGTGGAGAAGCAAAATGGCGGATTAAGACTATGTTTAGACCCTAGAGACTTAAACAAAGCGATAAAAAGAGAGCATTTTAAGCTACCTACTGCTGAAGAAATATTCGCATAAATGAACGATCTGAAATACTTGTCGAAATTAGACGCATCAAACGGATATTGGCATATACCTGTTGACGAAGTTGTAGAGACGTAGTTTACCTTTTGGTGCCCAAAATAAAAATGCTTAAACTCGTCTCTTCGCAACGGTACGACGCGCGCATTCGCTTGAATTAATAAAAACAAATAAAAAGATTTTAAGCCAATCGGATGCATTTCTCTGGATTTATCAAATTTGCTGTTTTGGTCCAACACGAATGCATATAAAGCCAGATTTTTCCTTCAACAGGATTGTTTAGCTCAAATCCACGATAAAGCTAACGTCGACATTTCTCCAGCCCCCTCGTTCCTCTGTCGGGCCTTGAGAAAGCTGAGAATTCCTTTTCTAAACTCACGCATGCACATACACAATGGATTAACTCTTTCACTGTCTTACACATACGCACACTAAAGGCGACTAACACACTGATTGAATCCCCTTCCAATGTTATCTGCTGATTGAAAACAAATGTATAAACTTAACCACTTTAATATTTCACACATTTATCACTGAACTTTCTAATATGAAAACAACTGATTATTGACTCTATTTAATAACTTTCAATGAAATGTAATTAATGTAATTGTGTGAGGAAGATTTGATTACGATTTTTCACACTTGTGGATAATAATTCACAGCCCTTAAATTATCGACTCAGGCTTCCTCGAAATCTTAACTCATGAGTCCCCCTTGTTCTGAAAGGACACTCAAAATATGAAGAATTATTCTGTTTTCCTATCTTTGTAGACTTCCATTTTAAACATAGATAAATATCTCTTTTGTAAATTTATGATTTGAATTCATTAGTTTGTTTCTTTATCATATAATACTGCTCTCGCTCTCTCACACATTTGAATATAACTTAAAACTGTTTTTCTTTAAAATGTTTCTATAAAACTCGGCTTTTACAAAATCTCCCCCCCCCCCCAAAAAAAAAAAACTTGAGCCCTACAAAGGGTCCTCTAAAACGTAAGTGCGAAATTATTAAGATTTAATTCGCCGTTTTTACTTCACTCGTCTACCTTACGGAATACACAGTGCGGCAGAAGTTTTCCAAGTTCAAGTAGCGAAAATTATAGAAGGTATAGAAGGAACGAGACATTCCCAATGCAGCATAATAGTATGGTCAGAAACCTTAGAAGAGCACATAGAAATACTCAAAAACTGTACAATCGAACCACGCATAGTAGGTTTGAAATAAAACAAATCAAAATGCGAATTTGCAACAACTCAATTGACATACTTAGGTCACCTAATCACTTAAGAAAGGATAAAACCAGACCCATCGAAAATAAAGGCTATTACACAAATGCTTATTCCTAAAAATAAAAAAAGACATCCAAAGATGTTTAGGAATGAGGAACTACTTGTGCAAGTTCATACTAAAATAATCCAAATAAACTACACCATTAAGAGAACCCCTACACAATGAAACACAGTAGGCATTCGACAAACCTCAGATAGAAACAATAGAGAAATTGACAGAAATAATAACAAGTGCACCAATTCTACGATTTTATGATCCAAACAGACAAATATCAATCACCACTGATGCAACTAAAAAGGGCTTAAGTGCTGTTCTACAACAAAAACATGGAGAAACGTGATGCGTCACATTTGACAACTCTTGCAGAACAAAATTATTGTCCGATTGAATTGGAAACGACAAGCATAGTATTTGCTTGTAATAAATTCTATCAATTAATTTATGGAAGACATTTTTTTATGAAAATGATCATGAAGCAGATTTTCACAAAATCGATTACGAAAAAACTCCAAGTATAGAGAGATTCTTATTTGTACTCCAGAAATGTGAGTTTGAAGTGACATATATCCCAGGCCGTGAGTAAGCAATTGCAGATACACTGTTACATGCATATCTAACGGATAATACACAAGAGATATCAGATACAGAAATGGACACATATATCCATATAATTTAAGACAGTATCCGATGAGTGACCATACACTTGGCATATACAGGGAGGAAACAAGAAAAGACCCAACACTACATATGCTAATGGAGTATGCAACATCAAATTGGCCAGAAAACAATAAACATGCGCCACCCTCAATTGCGCCATACATGCCTGTTTGTGATGAGATCTCCGTCGTGAAAAGACTAGTACTAAAAGGCACATAAATAGTGGTCCCAAACTCTTGAAAAAAAGAGGCCCTACAAAAAATTCACACCGGACATTTAGGGATAGAAAAATGGATCGCAAGGGCAAAGGAAGTTATTTAATTGCCTAGTATAAACAATCAGATGAAAGAAATGATAACCACATGCACATATTGCATAGACTATCAGAATCAACAATTATCAGAACCAATCATACATCATGAAATACCCAGAACACCATGGACTAAAGTAGCAACAGATATATTTCATCGGGGAGGGTAGATTATTGAATCTTATCAGCTAGGATCTCATTGCATGTTTTGCTCCACTTTTCAAACTTTGAGTAGTGGTAGCAAAACAATAGCACCTTCTTTTGTGCAATAGTCCATAGTTGGGCTTTTAAGCCTCTTATATTTCTGTTCTTGTTGTTGCTGCATGTAATGGAGATAGGGGGCAGGACCTTTTGTCTCAAGGCCTGATGGCTGACCCTGGTTTGCCTCTGTCATGGCTGAAGCACCATTTCCAGAGGCAGAAAGGTTCACACCATTGCTTACATCTTCCCGCCTGGTGTAGGAACGGGTTGATGGGCCAGTATTTACTTTTGTTTTTATTCATATTTTTTATCATTCATTTCGTCATTGTCAACGGCTTCTAATTCATTATTCGAAACTGCTCTCTGTTAATAGAGCGAGTGCCCCCGTCCGCAATTCGGGAGACGTGCTGGGTAGCTTGAGAAGACAGCACACCATTTTTTAAATATTTGGTCAGAGTTTACTTCAAATAAAATGTACCCTCATGTCAGAGTCTATGACAACCCTCTGTACAGAGAGACCGAAGACACCTGAGAATGGTGTCTAGTAGGCATTCAAGTCCTCCCCTTTCATCTGTATAACAAGGCGTATGTCTTAATTATAGAATATACTACCAGATATTTTGATATTCACAAACCAAACACGGTGATTAACAAAATAAAACATAGTTTTGCCAGGCTGGGTATTCCACAGATAATAATTAGCGACAATGGACTGGGGTATGGATCATCAAATCTCGAACAGTTTGCTAAAGAATAAGATTTTAAGCATATTATGACGAGCAAATGGACTTGCAGAAAGAAATATACAAACCATAAAAGGACACAAAAAAAGGCTTTTAAAAGTAACCAGAACTTAGCAATGCTAGCATTAAGAACCACTCCTCTAAAAGATAAATCACCAGCTCCACCTCAACAGTTAATACAAAGAACAATTCAAACAAACCTTCCCAACATAATGCACAATAAAATAATGAAAAAGTGTCAAGCAGATAAAAATGTAAACAAAAATAAGGAGTTACACACCCTGAAAGCAAACGAACCTGATCGCATAACATTCCAAGGAAATGTGAACGGAAAGGAAGGGTAATTAAGAAATTGAAACAGAAAAGGAAGGGTAATTAAGAAATTGAAAGAACCTCGTTCATATCTAATAAAAACAGAAGGAAACTATTTACACCGCAATAGACGCCACTTATTAAAAACAAGTGAAAAGCAATCAAATTGACTATTATGAAAACATATTTAATGAACAAGAGACAAACGCAACACACAACACAACAATAATATTCACAAAATCAAACAAGGCGAGGAAGAAGTATAAGGCTTCCAGCCAGATACAAAGAATAAATAAATGAAAAAAAACAAAAACGTTTAAAAATCGGAGATGTTAGATAATGGGTTATCTCCCCTTATATCTCTTACCATTTCCCTTGACTGCAACTTCCCACTACCTCACTAACAAGTACATAGCAGCAGAAGCCCCTGCCTACTAAACGAGTCAGTCTCAATAAAGTCTTATAATTGTCTGCACATGTCTGTTTTATTCCTTGTTGTATAACCTTTGTAATTGTGTATTTACGCATAATATAACAGAGGGAGCATATATTAGCTAGTCTTCTATATAAAGTTTAGACGATTCCCCCATATACCTTTGTCAAAATAGGAAAATAGTTACATGCATCGTAGGCTACTTAACTCACCACTATATTACGCTTATTCACTCGAACGTGTTATAGTAAATTTGTGAATATTTTCTCCAGCTAACACTAAATATTACTTTGGTTCACCATCTTTGACTCTCCCCAAAACATACTCCATAGAGGTGGTAGCAAAAACTTTTCCCGCTATAACTTTACTACTGACATTTTCCCAATCGACACCGGAAACTAATAAACAACGTCTACTTTTTAAAAACGTGACCCTTATTATTTACTATTCATCTACTATTAATTTACTACATAATACAATACAGTATGCACACATTTAATGGACGCTCCCTCGAATACCGCTGATTTTGGAGAATATCGGATTACGTTATTTGTACCTATTACGTATACAGTTATACTCATTCCATTTTTTTTTAGAATATATTTAACGAACATAGTTCCTTATAGTGTTCCATTATTCATTATTGTATATGAGTGTATGTGCGTATGTCTGGATGTCGGTGTCGATATCCAAAGCAATGAATAGGTTTTCCAATCGGTCTATCCACTTTGCTAGCGAATGCCAATTGTATTTTGGTCAGAGTGGACGCTGAAATTTGGAAAAACTACTGGTAGCCATATCTCTCTCTTTTCTCGTTTGGACGTTTTTTGTGAGATACGTGAGCTTGGCACTTAAAAAAATCTTATGGTCGTCGCCATATGTAGGCTCGGCTCGCGATGCTGAAACAAAAGGCAAAGAAAGAAAGAACGAAGACAAATAGATATGCGTGTGGTTTCAATCAGCGCCTCGATTAGTTTTAACTGGGCCTTCTTTATTTCCGATATCTCAATGCGCATGTCTATCTATCTATCTATCTATCTATCTATCTATCTATATATATATATATATATATATATATATATATATATATATATATATACATATATATATGTATGTATGATTATTATATATATATATATATATATATATGATTATTTTTATTTACACAGACACGTACAAAATCTGCGACACTGGCATGTCGATGTTATCGATCAACAGCTATTATAAACTATTCCAAATATGATCTAAGGTTAAGATCAGATTCTAACTCTGCCTAATGAGATCTCAGTTTATAATAGCTGTTGATCGATAACATCGATATGCCAGTGTCGCAGATTTTGTACATGTCTGTGTAAATAAAAATAATCATATATAAAAGCTCTATTTGATATTGAGCACTTTTTATAAACCCGGTTGAAATTCTTTGGATTACTACCCTGTGGATGTTTTACCTGGATTATATATATATAAATCCACAAATAAGTACGGAGCTTGAAATGCTTCAAAATAGGTTTGTAATAGTTCCTATTGATAAGGCGACAAATAATATAGCTTTTATCTGTAAAAAGTATTATATACAACGCTTATTGCTAGAAGTAGGAATAATAGGTGAAGTTTCAGATACTTATAAATTAAGTAATAATAAAAGCGATAACATTATTATGAACAATACTGTTATTTGTGAAAAATTAGGATTAAAATTAGAAGAAAAATACAAAAAACTTCCATCTATGTATTGGATACCTAAAATGCATAAAACACCAGTTGGCGCCCGTTTCATTGTTGCCTCAAAAATGTACATCACTAAACCTTTAAGTCAGGCTGTGTCTAAAATCTTTAAATTAATTATAAACCAAAGAAATAATTTCCATAAAAAAAGTAAATTATATAGTAATATAAACCTATTTTGGGTGGTAAATAATTCCGATCTAGTAAAAGAAAAATTAGATCGTATTAATTCTCGTAAACAGGCTAAATCAATCTCGACATATGATTTTAGTACATTATATACAAAAATACCACATAAAGAACTTATTAAAGAATTAGGTAATACTGTAGATTTAGCTTTTGCAGGAGGAAAAGGTAAATACATAGACTTTGCAAAATCTAAAGCCTTTTGGTGTAAAAATAAAAATGGTAAGACGAGTGTATCCAAAACTGGTCTGATAATGCTTATAAGTCACCTTATAAAAGAGAGTTACTTTCAAATAGGGAATAAATTATTGCTCCAAACAATAGGTATTCCAATGGGTTTGGATCCGTCTCTATTTTGGGCAAATCTATATTTACATAGACTGGAATATATATATATGTCATCATTAATAAAAAATGATATATCTAGAGCGTATAGTTATCATGGATGTAGGCGATATATTGACGACCTTGTTTGCATTAATGATAGCGAAGAGTTTGCAAATACTAAACATTTAATATATCCTAAAGAGTTAAAATTAAATTGTGAACATAAGGGAACACAAGCTACTTTTCTTGATTTGGATATAAAAATTGAAGATAAAATATTTATCTATAAACTGTTTGATAAAAGAAATTCATTCCCTTTTCGTATCGTGCGAATGCCATATAAAAATAGTACTAGCCCTGTGTATATATTTTACGGGAGTATTATGTCTGAATTTCTGAGGATCGCTCGTGTTACCTTAAAATTAGTAGATTTCATGCCCCCAATTTCTGATCTAATAATAAGAATGATTAACCAAGGTGGCGATCAAAATAAAATATTTGGACAATTAAATAAAGCAATTACTCGCCATCCTGATGCTTTTAAATCTTATCAAATTAATCAAAATAAACTGATAGAACAAATCATAGGATATATAAATAGAAATAATGTAGAATATATATAAACGTATATATAACACATCTACTAATTATAATAAGAAAAAACAATAAAAATACAGTAGAAAGAAAGAAAGAAATGTTAAAAAAGAAGAAGAAGAAGAAGAAGAAGAAGAAGAAGAAGAAGAAGAAGAAGAAGAAGAAGAAGAAGAAGAAGAAGAAGAAGAAGAAGAAGAAGAAGAAGAAGAAGAAGAAGAAGAAGAAGAAGAAAATCGACAGTTATGAACGCCGATTTTAAACACCGGGAGTTGGCAAAGAAGAAGAAGAAATAGAAAGAAAAAGAGAACAAATTAACGGTTAACTTATAGACGCAGATTTGAAACACTGAGAATAGAAAAAACTCGACAGTTGTGAACGCAGATTAGAAAAACTGTAAGTGAACAAGGAAGATTAATATTTATTTGAGGTTGACGACAACGGGGAGATGGACAACAAAGGAGGACGAGGGAGAGAAGGAGGAACTAAAGGTATATATATGTATGTATGTATGTATATATATATATATATATATATATTTATTTATTTATTTTTTATTTTTTGATGTATTGATGTTTTTTATATTTATAATATAAAACTAAAAATAATACATTAATCACTTAAATAATAGTGTCATGGATTCGTCCAAACACTTTAAAATGCAGCAACATTTTTGTAAGTAACGGATAAATTTGATTAGACAGACGAACAGCGTAGATTTAGTATAAGGAACGTTTATGTTTTGTCTTTTAAGGGAAGTGGGGTCTGATCAACTCTGCTGGGAAGCCATGAAATTAAATACTGTCTTGTTTTTAAATTCCCGAAACAGTTTTTCATGGTAAACAACTGATGATCCCTTAAAATAGTGTTAGAAATAAACTAATATAATAACTGTAAAAAATAAATTGACTTACATGAGTGATTTCCCACTGGAAGACTTGGGGCTATAATTTTTTTTTATTTTATTTTTTTTATTAATATAGTTTTAATGGTTGAGAAACTTCCGAGACTATATATATATATATATATATATATATATATATATATATATATATACTAAACGTACCTGTAACCCGTTGGGTCACAACAACTACCACTATTTATACTGCTTTAATTTACTCATAAATTCATAAACTGTGTACAGACACTCTATTAATTAGATGGCAACGCCGAAAAAAGAAAGTCACTATTTCTCTAAATGTTCTCAGAGACATTAAGTAATATTAAAGACTGGTTAAATCAACATAGTGATGGTTATCGAGAAAATACACTGATAGCTAAGCGAGAGATTGGTAACTTGTTCAATTAATCAAAAATTACAACTTATTAGAACGAGTAAAACGGATTTTCTTTTCAAACATAACCCAAGGAATATTTTAGCAAGTACTTTGTGTCATTAAAATATAAAAGAAAAAGCCTTATAGAAGCAAACGTTGATTGACTCAGCTTTAGTACAATAATAGATAGTGTTTTGTTTTTTTAATTTATTTGTGACATAGGCTATTTTGAATGCTCTGATACTTTGTTCGTATTTACTACTGTATAAAAGTGTTTATATGATTTATTATCAATTATTCAATAATAATGCTTACATTTACATATCCAAGACTTTACTTTAAGTTTCTTCAGAGCCAACTGTTTGTCTATGGAACAGAAAGCCTATTGGCTCTGAAGAGGCCTTAATGTCGAAACCTCGATATGTTGATGTAAATTTCATGATAACTATTTCCCCACTAGGGGTCTTCACACGAGTCATTATCAGTGATTGCTCACTGGCAATAAAAAGTGGTGTTCCCTGGAGTCTGAGTGACAACAAATCTCCCCAGATTTCCAGCCTTATTGGCTCATTTTTATAACTTTTGCAAATCATTTAACGATATTGCAACAGCTGTTTGGTTTTATTTGTTTTTAGTATAAGAAAGAGATGTGTCACAACGCCAAAAAGGTTGGGATAGGATGGGAGTCGGGATCGTCCACTTAGTCTATTCTCTACACTAGTTCCTTTCACTAAAATACCACATTTACTCTATGGGCTAACCTACTTAAAATATCTCCGGATGCTTTTAATGATTTTTATTTACAAAAAAAGTATATACAATTTTATGAATGATGGGAGGGGGGGGTGATACTTACAAATACCCAAAAAATAAAAATAATAAAATGACCGAGTAAAATCCTAAGTAAGCGGTTAGTTAATTAGTGAGTAAGTAGGTTAGTAGGCCCCTCACAAACAAAATAAGCGGTTAGTTAATTAGTAAGTAACTAGGTTAGTAGGTCCTCACAAACCTGCCTATATATGAGCTGCTCACAGTTTTCCGGATTGTTTGAAGAACCAAAAACAAGCAAGTTAGTTCCTAAGTGGGAATGCTAGAATTTAAGTTGCAATAAGCCCCCCCCTCTCAAGGTTCCAGTATTCTTCGTAGCCTTCTAGTGGATCTCTGGTTCATACCATCCCTTCTCGGTCTTTCCATCCTTCTTGGCTCTTCATGACCATTTTGTGTGGGACCAGTCGCAACTGGTGCAACCACGAGAGCGACAGCATGTGTGTGTTTTTTCGATTTTTATTGGAAGATGATCATGGGATTTCTGATGGTTTCAATCCCCTTGGATGATGATGGCGATGATAATGA
Organism: Sepiola atlantica; assembly: GCA_963556195.1. Lineage (NCBI taxonomy): Eukaryota > Metazoa > Mollusca > Cephalopoda > Sepiida > Sepiolidae > Sepiola > Sepiola atlantica. The sequence goes on from OY744517.1 coordinate 134,258,329, forward strand.
TCTTGAATACGCGTTGTGTCTCTGTTCAAATATTTATATGTATAAATAGCTATTCCTTCGCATGTAACACTAATAGTGGCAATTCTCAATATATTCAAGCAAATGTAAGCATAATAATTATCAACTGCCTGATGTATTAGCATTGTTTGTAATTTAAACAAGACTAGGTACTTTAATTAAAGTTAGATAAGACCAGCCTCTGCCTACGCCCCATTTTTCGGCCTTGTGCCTCATTTTGTATTTCTATTTTATATCTCTCTATATATAAAGTTGGGTATGTGTATATGTTTATAATTATGTTGTACAGGATTGACTTCTAAACTAATTGACCGATCATTATGAACTTTGAAGCGCAGACGCTATGTGTAAGGGGTTCAAATATAGGCTATATTTAGTTCAATTTACTTTTATGCAAAGGAGGTGAAAAGGGGGTGGAAGCCCTTCGTGAAAATTTAGATAACTCCGATTTGTGTGAAATTTTAACAATATGTATTAAACACTAATTAATAAATATTCCTCAATTTTCAGTTTCTTTTGATTATTTTAAAGGGATTTTAGTGGGCATAATACAATAGCCGCAACCTTCCATTTGAAAATTTAAATATATCGGATTTGCATTTAATTTTATCCTTAGTCATTAGACACCAATTAAGCAAAATTCCCTGAATCAGCACTCATTATAAACTCTGACACAAGTAAGCAATGTAATGGCTTCTACAATGTATCTCCTTTAATCAACAAAATAATACTAAACAAACAAGGCCTACATTTAAATCGAGGCTAGCTTGTATTTACTTCCCTCCCACCGAAAGGAAGATATGACACAAGGTCTAAAGGTGAGTGTGAAGGAAAAGCCAATGCCCAAGAAGCGAGGCACTCTAGCTCTCAAAAAATGCCTGGACAGTCCTGTCGGCATTTCCCGGTAGGGGCGCCTCGGGCGATTAGCAATAAACTAATCCCTTTTCAAAGAGAGAAGGTAAAGCCTGGGAGGGTAGACCTCCCAGAGCTGAACAGAACCATACCTCAGTTCGACAGAAAACAAAAAGGCTACCTAGCTCAAATGGACTAGACTCTGTCGGGCTGATTGTCGACAACGTATCTAACTCCCGGTTTAGACACCACATTCCCAACAAACTATATATATATATATATATATATATATATATATATATATATATATATATATATATATATATATATGCTTGAAAATGGATGATATCATAAAGGATGAATTGTAGCTATGACGTCATTGTATGGATACCAGTGTGGCGGTAATAAGATACAAACATGCAAAGATACAAGCAAGATCCAGAGTTTTAACAGTACGTCGACAACCATTGATCCGATGGGTCAGTATTTGTTATATATATTATTAAATATATAAACAAAATAAAACGTTTGACATTTATAAAGTAGCAGCGGCAAGCAGTAAGAGCTGCTTTCGAACAAACAAACACATAACGAGCTTCTGCTGGTGGTGCTTTCAAATAACATACAAATCCACAAGTTTTGGCAATTGCCATTCATCCTTGACTAGCGGGACCCGTGTAAATTACACGAAATGATGTTTTCAATACTAATTATTTTGTTCCTAACCTATACATGTTTGAATAAAATATGATAAGATTTGACTTGTATATTTATTTTTAAAAATGAACAATACATGGAACAATATACAAAACTTCTTTATATACAATATTTCTAGTGAAGGTAGTTCCTCTTCTCTGGCAATGAGTAGAATTATTCTGAGGACAAATTTTCACTCTTACACTGTTCATAGACCTTGCTCTTGAGAAGGCTACATAAAGTTGTCATTGGGTAAAGCAAGGTTGTGGTAGGTAGATCACAACCTTATCGAAAGTCTATCCTTGAGCTTTATTAATGGTGATTCATGAGTAGCATACAAAGATTCGGAAGGTCGTTGCTTTTGATGTAAGCGTGACACAAAAAATAACACTCTCTATGTATTAATATGTGTCTTCCCGGTCGCCAATCCCTATCTCACCCCCTTCGATGTAGAAAAAAATCTTAGACGTTGGTTGGGATCGAACTATAAACTAGTCGGGCCGACATCAAAAATCGACGTCAAAATCCTACGTCGGTCATCGTTGCGCCAAAGGGAAATACTTGGAAATATTACGAAAATTAGATGACCTGAATGCTTTTCCAAATCTAGGTGTGGCACGCATGCACAGAGCTTTTGATGTAAGTGTGACACATAAACACACACGCTATCGTATTAATATATAGATAATAATGTCACACTGCTTTTGGTAATAACCATTCATCTATTATGACGTCACACTGCTATTTGACAACTATCATTCAGATAACATTATTGCAAAACACTATTTCTTGAATTCTATGATTTTCATCATCATCATTATCATCATGATCATCATCATCATTCGGTTCAACGTCCGTTTTACATGCTGGCATGTGTTGGATGGCTTTAAAAAATTGACTTCCAAACTAACCAATCTCTGGCCATCCTTTTATTTATCCCTCATTCTCTTGAATGATTTTTATCACTTCCTCCCATGTTTTCCTTGGCCTTCTTCTGTGAACTGAACCTGCTACCTCAATTGTTCTACATCTACTGACGCAAGAATTCTCATCCATTCTTTCAACCTGGCCATACCATCGAAGTCTCCTATTCTGCACACATCTCACTATACTGTCCAGATTTAATCTTTCTCTGAAATACGCCTGTCTTTAAAACTCACATTACACATTCATCGTATCATTATCATATCATTTCTCTCCAATTAACGCGTGTCCTCAACCCTCACTGGCCAATTTTCACTTCCATACATCATCATACTGCGTACACATGCCTGGTAGACTCTTCCCTACGTAGACAGTGGTAACACTCTGCTGGTTAGTAAAAGCAGAAGTTCCATCCACTCCAAACTCTTGCAATCACACTAGCAACTGCTCCACTCTGTTAAATACAAAAGTATTGGAGTTTTCTTCAATCTTCTTTCTTTCAAGTGATGCAAAGATTTTTACAATAAAATAATTTTTATAAATCTTTTGTAACTTTTTCCCTCACGTATTCCTATATTTTTCTGTTCCTTCATCTACAAAAATGTTAATAATATTCAATTTTCAGGAAATTAAATATAGTTGGGTGGATGAGAGTGTCACGGAGATGTAGTACCTTTGCACACCGGACAGCTGCATCTTTCACCTGCAGTTGGTCCGGTCTACTGGTCTCACCAGTGCCTCCAAGTAGCCGCTTAGACACAGCAGCGGGTACACCCGGGCTACGGTCTCGGCTGGTCAGCAAAATCTGAAGGGGCGAGTCGGTTGAGGGATGCCTTCCAGCAAGGGGATTCCTTTCCCTTTCTTCGATGTCCGAAGAATAGCAGACAACGATCCCTCATCTATTGTGCTCCTTCGGTGGCAGCAGGCTGGAGTAGCGGATTTAGTCAGCTCTGGAATCTGGAGTACTAGCTTCAATCGCAACAGCGCCTGGCGAACATAAGAGACAATGATGTGGGCTAACTCTTCGTGAGATGGACGCCGTGAGTCTGTAAAAAATGGCAACCTACCAGAAATAATCTTTCTGCCTAGACACATACATGACAATTCAAAATACGGTCAAGAACATGGCAGCCACGCCAACGATGAGCGAAGTGTCTTAGTGACCGTTCGGGTCGTTGTGGATTATGAGTCGACTAACCACTGATCAAAACTAAGCGCCTCCTAGACGGTAACAAATACCTATCAAAATATCCTTGGTCCGTTCGGCGCTGTTTCATGCGTAAGGACATCATAGATCCGGTGCTCGAGAGTGAGGCTCTTAGGACAACCGGAAAGGATGAATTTTGACAAGGAACGTTCAAATGTCAACACCGTTCAAATGTGAGGAATAGAGACGATTACAAAACTTTCCTCGTAAAAATAAAATAAAAAATGAAGCAGATACATTTTTTCCTAAATCCTTTCACAATGGGTAACCTCCTCTTACATCCGTAAAAAATGGTTAATATTTATGATTACGCTAAGAAAGCCGTGTTTACGGAAAAGGTGTGATTCTCTTTCTTTCTTTTTTTTTTCTTTTTTTTGCTCCGTTATTTCTGTAAGTTTAACATTGAAAACTAAATAAATATTGTATTTCTATAGCGTATCTTCCCGAATGTTTCCGATTGCAATTTACGAAACAGACCGGAAATGATCGGGCCGTCGCCGAACCACAAATTAGTGCCGACTTATTTTTCATTTTTTCCCTGATTTAAGTTTAGGGTCAATTACCTTCCGTGTTAAGAACGGGTTCAATAATTTTCTTCAAATCAGTAAGTGAATCAACTTTTATTCTTTTCTATTATCTTTATTTAGGAAATTTTTTCAACTTTATTTTTTTGTGTGAGGGAGGACTTTAATTTTTTAAACCATAACGCGAACCTAACCCTGACCTAACCTGGTTTCACATTAGTATGCTTTAGTGTCGTCTATCTTTTTACTTTTTTCGCGCCTTTCAAACCGTAAACTGCTTCGGCAATTTCCGGTTTGTTCCGTAAATTGCAATCGGAAACATCTAGGTCGATATGGATCCCAACTATAGAAGTACCAATAACAACAACAACAACAACAACAACAACAACAACAACAACAATAATAATAATAATAATAATAATAATAATAATAATAATAATAATAATAATAATAATAATAATAATAATAATAATAATAAAAAATAATAAATAAATAAATGAATAGCGCTTATCCATGTCGTGAAGATAAATTGTTTTATTTATTATTTATATATAAGTCATTATTTCTTAAGTTAATTAAATTCTTTTTTTATTATTCTCGAGTTTTGAAAAATAAATTATTTGCAAATTTTTATGTATAAAAGTGAAAGAAATAATTTAAAAATTATATTAGGCCTGTAATTTTTGTTTGTTTGTTTATCGATAAACATTACTGTTGGCATGTTTAATTCACTTTGTTACACAGTTAAAGAACAAAACAGGATTCTATTCAGATTAGAATCAAGGGCGATAATTCAGTTGTAAACTCACTAGGTGGCGCATCTGCTTATTGGAGAGTCATAACAACAATGGATGAACAAACGCTCGACCTTCTGTGCAGCTCTACCAAGTTAGAGCGCGATAAAGGCGTTTTAGAGCTCCAAAGGAATCTTGTTAATTTGACACAGGAAGAATTCCAACAACTAGAAGAGACCATCATTGGGATGTTACGTAAAGAGGACGCAAAGTGGGAGACAAAGCATAGTGCACTGATGGGTTGCAAAGTGATCCTACACAGCACAAGAGCCTCGGATCAGTTTCTGATCGACGGACGAGACCTGTCGTTAAAGCTTCTTGCAGATGATGAATTTCGAGTTCAAATGGCATCGGCTGAAGTTATGGGTGCCTTATGCGAAGTGAGTGGAAGCCAAATTTATGAATACGCAAAAGATACCATTCTAGGCGGGATATCTTCCAATTTGGAGCGTGAACCGTCTATCGCCGACAAGGAAGATAACACACGCCATGATGAAATGAGAGAATCTAACTCCGGACAAATTAAAACAAACGCCCCCTATCGGTTGAATAGCACAGAACAGATATTCCATGACACTGATGGGTGGAAGTATTTAGAAACCTTGTTGAAATGCTTACAATATGTTATCGAAGCATGTAGCTATCGTTTCAACCCATACATCGATCAGGAATTGTTAGATCTAGTCTTTAAAGCAGTTAGACATACCAACCGTTTTGTTCGTGAAACCGGTTTTTACGTGTGCTCTGTCATTGTCAGCTGTGGCGTGAACGCTGATGGAGACAAGCCCGTTTTTCTGGTTGAAGGTAACACCATTTTGCTTTACGGTGACCAGTTAGCCTTTCATATTGCCGAAGGGCTTTCGGATAACTGGAGTCAGGTGAGATTAGCGGCGTCCGTGGCGGTTCGACATTTCCTTTTATGTCTTTCGACATCCGAAGCTAGAAGTAATTTCTTTCCTATTTTAATTCCACCTATGTGTCTAAACCGTTACTATGCTGCAGAAGGAGTTCGCTTTTATTCGCGGGAGTCTTGGCGCCTTATCACTGACGGGAAAGGTAGAGTGATCTTTGAAAAATACATTGATCATATCATTCGGCATTATATTGAACAAGCCAGTGCTGATAACCATTCTGTAAGGGCGGCTAGTTGTGCGTGCATTGCAGAACTTGCATCCAAACTTGACAAATCGATAATCGAACCACATATCTCCACTCTTCTGGATGCACTGATCACGTGTTTTCAAGATGATAGTTGGCCTGTTCGGGATTCAGCTTGTCTGGCGTGTGGAAACTGCATCGAATGCTTCCCAGAAATTTCCGGAAAGAAATTGAATACTCTTCTACCTCTGTTTTTCGCCAATCTCCAAGACAACATCGCTTCAGTCCGTCAAGGTGCAGCTATGGCACTTTGTAGCGTCATGCAGGTCTATGGAGTTGAAATAAAAAAGGCTGGCATCAAGGCAATCAAAGAAGGACTGATGGGCATTGAACAGCAACCTGGCAATTCTGAAAGGTTTTCGGATGTGGATGAAGCTGATTCTGCAAGTGGAGTTGCTAAAGAGCTTAGAGATGATGATATGAACGCACACACCGATACACAGATGTATTTTTGCGGTTCGTTGGCTCCAAAGATGGGACGCGGTGGCGGTTCATCTGTTGACCATAAGTTCCGTAAACCTTGTGAGCCTTGGGAATTGGCAGATGGTTGCGTGCATCTGATCGCAGAATTATCCTCCCTACCGGAAGTAGTTGATTGTATTACTCCTCTCCTTCCTCTTATAGCCAAGGCAGCATCATATCATCACTATGTACAACATCTTTATCTACTGGAAACTATTTGCAAGAAACTACCAGTTATAGCTAATGGCATTGGAAAGCGTCTCTTCAAGACTCAGTTGGAAAGTTTCTTCGATTGTGTTTTTTATGCCCTGGCTAGTGACAGTTCTCTCGCGTCGAGTGCGGCTAGCCAGTGTTTAAATCGTTTAAGTAGTTTCATGGGAGGCGATATTCTTCGTGGAAGAATTAAAAATTATAACTCTCAATATCTAGAAATGCTTGATGCCAACAGGTACATAGCACCTTTATAATTCTATCATCTTAGTGCCTGTAAGTTTGTCCACGTGTTACTGCAGAATATCAATTTTCCTGTATTTACTTGTTTGTGTTATGTTTCGGAATTTTTTAGATGAGGATTAATAATTTGTATTATTTTGACTACTGTTCTCATCTTTGATGCTAATCTCATCTTCCGACCTTCTTCCGGTGCGTCTTGTCGAACTCAAGAAACCTTTATGTTGAACTCTGGAATCTGTACGCAATTTTGAATGGAACCCTTTATTTAATCTACGGAAGTAGTTTATTACCGCGTAGAAGTCTTAAGTAATTCGTAATTGTATTCTTAATATCGCCCGCACTGAATATTGAACCTTCAACCTCCAGAGGACTGTCACTTAGAACTAATTATCACTTACCACTTTTATCCGTTGCGCCATAGGTAATTGCTGACTTTTACCCGGTCATGGCTGACGGAACGAAAGCAAGCTACCCCCGTGTATTAAGTAATGAGTTCCATTCGACATAAAATATAGTCAAGTTTGAGAAGACGCACCCGAAGAAGGTCAAAGGTTACATTGGCCGAAAATGTTGTGTGAATGACACCCAATATGAGAACAATAGTTCAAGTGACCTAAATGATACAAAGTATTTGTTATAGTTGTATTTGCTACGTTTTATATATATATAAAATAGGCTACGGTGAACTTGACAAATCTGCTTTTAGGCTTATGTTTGCCGTCTCAAGCACAGCGAACGAGACGAGCGGATTCCAAAATGATTCAGTCAGCGAAAGTCGGTTGATGATTGGGCACTGATATCGATCCTGAACCAGTTTTCGTGAGGTTCGACTCGGAAGCGTTCGGCTGTCCTACGCAAACACCCGAGAGTTGACGAGCCGATTTATACCAGACGACAATTTTGGTGCTGCGTCCTATGATAATAATGTTTTGCTTGTTTTTTTTTGTTTTTTTTTTGTTGTTGTTAGGGTTAGGGTTTAGGGTTAAAAATATTTATTTGATAATAGTAATTTCGCTCTGTTTTGCTTGTTTTATTTGTTTTGTTGTTTACAAAATTTCTTGCAACTATAACTAAAAATTATAGGACGCAGCAACGTATCAAAATAAAAAAATATATATTTATTTGATAACAGTAACTTCGCTATGTTTTGCTTGTTTTTTTTTTTGTTATTTCTTTTAGAAAATTTCTTGAAAATATAACTTACAATCATAGGACGCAGTACCGTATCAAAATTGTCGTCTGGTACCATTCGGCTCGTACACACTCGGGCGTTTGCGTAGGACAGCCGAACGCTTCCGAGTCGAACCTCACGAAAACTGGTTCAGGATCGATATCAGTACCGATGATTGTACCGCCTAAATACCAGTCGAGAATACGTTCTCGACAATCAGTCCGACAAAGACGGGTCATTTCGGTGGCCTTTATCTGTCAGACTGTAGTATTATCTCTTAGGTAGCTCTAGGAGCTCCACCTCCCGGGCCTTGCTTTCTCTCTTTGGGAAAAGGGTTGACTTATTGCCAATTGCCAGGGAATGCCGACAGGGCTGCCTAGGTTAATTTTAGAGGCTACCCTGCATCTTCCGCTGGAGCGTTGGCTTCTCCTTCTACCTTCCAGCCTTGTGCCACATCTTCCTACCATGGGAAGAAAGTAAATAAAGCGAACGATACGGGCGAACGTGAAAAAGACACTAACTTGTACAAGCTACTCTCTTTCTTTCTCCGTTCGTTTGAGCGATCCTTTAATAGATTTAACTGAATCTGAATTAATCGAATTTCTTCTAATTTTAAAGTTGTTAGGTATATAAGCGTGAAAAAGACACTAACTTGTATAAGCTACTCTCTTTCTTTCTCTGTTCGTTTGAGTGATCCTTTAATAGATTTAACTGAATCTGAATTAATCGAATTTCTTCTCATTCTAAAGTTGTTAAGCATATAAGCGTGAAAAAATACCAGCTTGCATAAGCTACTCTGTTTCTTTTTTGGCCTTTTGACTAAGATCAAAGTGTAGTATCTGTTCCGATGGATACTGCACCCCATACTGGTGTTGTCTTGGCCTTCGGGTCTTGATTTACGCCGGTCAATGGGTCTGTCCTGTGCAGTTCTAGGAGGTGCACCCTCCCAGGCTTTGCCTCCCCTCTTTGGGGAGGAGTAAGTTTATTGCTTACTGCCTGAGGCGCCCCTACCGGGGAATGCCGATGGGGCTGCCCAGGCAATTTTTAAACCCCACTTTCCCGACCCGACCTTGGGTTACATCTTACTTGTGGGAGTAAGATAAAAACTGGCCTTGTGCCTAACTCCTGGAGAGGAGTAAATCAATACTCTGTTTCTTCTTTCCTTTTCACTTTTTTATCAGCAACTTTAAAACAACATAAATACAAGTATAGCACTTTAGGGTTAGAATTAAAGTTGGGGGTGAGGTTGGCGTGAAAAGGAAACAAGAGAAAGGTGGAAGTTAGACGAACTAGATAGGATCTTTTTCACGTTCGGCCCTTTCGCGTGCCGTGCCTGAGAAGGCAGCATATGCCTAAAAGCAGGTTTTTTTTAGCAATTTCCTTTTTTGTATTGAGATTTATATAGTCTAGTTAAGCATAACATTTCGTTGACAGCCTATTTTTTAAATATTAATTTTTAAACTTTCTTAACTCTTTCGTGGCTTTTGCTTAAAAATCTCTCAGCCTTTGTCTAAAGAAATTAAAAATGTTACTCAATTTTTACATCTACTTGGATCATTGGCAATAATGCAGTATATTTAACAGCCAAGAAATCAAAAACAAACAAAATACAATAAATAACTTCTAACAAACGCATTCAAATTTAATTTTTTCACGCTATGTATCGGTTTAAAGTTCATAAACTGTTTTAAAGTGTTTTTGGTTTTTTTAAATTTCAATATAAGACTTTGTCGATATCTGTATTTCGGACACAGTCAGACTCCAATATGGCCGACCCTATCTCTGTTGCTGATGGTGTTTTATTCCTTAAAAATAGTTTGAATAATGACTTACCTTACCGATAAAAGTGTAAAAATTTGGGAATTTCCTTGCTTTTGTACATTTAGTGTGTATGAATTTTATTCTTAACTCTATTAAGGGCATATGATTTCAGTATACTTGCATTTATCATGGAATGTCACTACTTTTGTAAAGGCTATGCCTCAATACAATGGTCATTTTTAAGGTTTTTTGCAATTTTCTGGAAAACTAAGGTATATGGTAAACTGAAATTAAAATGCCATCAACTAGACCCTAGAACCTCTATTTCTGCCAAAATTCAGCTGAATCCATCAAATAGTTGATGAGATACAGGGTGGCACATACGTACGTACGTATACACGGATAACATGATTTCATGATTGAACTTTCTGGATATCTGGGTTGCCTTGACTAATGATGCTGAAATTCTACACACTTATAGAACCTATCAAATAAACATTTTGTGCAAAGTTTTAACTAATTTGGTTTATTGTTTTTTGAGTTATGATTGATCAAATAAATGAGATTTCTAGCATAGGCCGTTTTTGAAGTCTCTTAAGGGATAGAGCGCTCTTGCGCCTCCCTTGATTGTAGGATTCCCCCGTCACCCCATTTTTGTTTGGTGTTTTCTCACGTATTTTACTACTGAATTAAACATGTATTTAATTGTAGAAAATTCAAATTTAATTAAATGTTGTAATCGCTGGCAGCCATTTCTTGAATGACTTTATGAGTTGTTTACGTTTTAAGCGTCGTAACTTGTATTTTAAACAGTAAATCTATATGAATAATCGGTTCGTGCCGTTTCTTTTTTATACTTTTGTTCACCACAAAGAAGTCATATTGCCGCTGAGGAGTAAGGGGCTATTGTGATTAGGGGACAGATTTATAGGGGCAGCGGGCAAGAAAAGGCGCTATTAGTGTAGAAAATTTTCCGGCATCTGTGAACCTCTGAAGATTACATTGCAACCTCAGAAAGAAAAGGCAAAATATTCAAAAATGTTTACTTTATTATCTGTAATATCTCATCATTGTGTGTGCGTCCTGTCTTGAATTGATAAGTGTTCGATACCTTTATGCGGCCGTGGTAATACCCCTGGACAGCTGGAACAAAGAGGTCAAGCAATTGTCGAACAGTCAACTAGTACCGACATTAAATAAATAAACTTTTCCATTTTTTCCTCACTTAAGTTTAGGGTCAATTAGCGCCCCCCCCCCTCCTTCGTGTAACGAATGGGTTCAATAATTTTCTTCAAATTAGTAAGTGAATCAAGTTGTATCTTTCCTTTTTATTTTTTTAAAGAATTTTTTCAGCTTATTCATTGGGGGGGGGGCGTAACATATTTTTAACCCTGCCCTAATCCGGTTTTCCATTCGTGTATTTTAGTGTCGTCTACCTTTTTACATGGCTTTCGTAAACTGCTTCGGTCATACACGGCTTGTTCCGTAAATCGCAATCGGAAACATTCGGATCGATATGACTCCCCAGCTATAGAAGTGTTATGATACCCGGTCACCCGGGAAATGTGAGAATAGAAAACAGATCGCAAAAGATGTGGGCACAGCACGATGACGAAATTATTATTTTTATTCTTCTTTTTCATTTATACACGTACACTTGCGAAAAGATTGGACATATATTTTTTTGTTTTTAATAAAAGTCTTTTCTTCTTGTTTCTTGTACCAAAAATGTCTCTTTTTATCATCTTCAATTCGATGCCATTTCTCGAAAATGTCTCTGAGATTGGACGCGTACACTTGCGAAAGGTTGGATATATGTTTCGGCTGTGTTTAACAAAAGTCTTTTGTCTGACGAAAATGTATCTTTTGATTGGGCCCTCGATCGGGGAGAGATATTAATTTTTTGTAATTAGCGATATTATTATTATTGAATAAAGCATTGTTTAATCAATATTTTCACCAAAAAATAATATAATTGCAAAAAATATTTCATGTGATTTTAATGATTAGAGTTTCTGGGAAAATAAAAAATGCGACATAATTATATTTCCCTTTCATACATGAACGTGGCATCATAAGCTCAAGAATTTTTTTTTTTCAATGAATAAATTGTCAGTGTAGTCATTGACTTTAATTTACTTTTTCACACTTAAAATAAAAAAAATACACTTTATTTTAAAAAGAATCAATGTAAGTTATCGTTACGACACGTAAATAATAAATCGAGTAACTAAAGTTTTAAATCATGTAAAAAAATGATAAAATTGACGCAGTTCGTAACGTAAAAATAATTTTTAACATTTAAAAAACGTTTTATTTCAAATTCTAAGAAAAAACATTGGTAAACAGACGTCATAAATAATTAAAAACTAATACCAAGTTAAATATGAACCTTTTTAGTTAAAAATCAAATAAGATGTTAATTGCGTTCACTCACAAATATTTTAATTAAATAAGCATTTCCCTTTTTTATTATAACAAAATAAGGGTACTTAAATTTGTTTGTAGCGTTAAAAAGAATAAAGAAATTAATGGATAATAATTTTTCAACTTCTATAAACTATTACAAAACCATTTTTATATATAAAGTTAAAAATGATAAATTATGACATTTTTGCCTTCCATATATTTTGCATAGCGATAGTCAATTGGTAAAAAAAAGTTGTTTGCCGATTATGTGACGCCGGATTTTACTAATTTATGACTTTTGGGGGATAATTTTCCTAATTTTTTGGGTTTTCAGCCGCCGTGATTATATATTTCATTATAATTTATTTTTCACACCTAAATATGCAGTTTTTTTTCTCGTTTAGAGATTACGTTTAGAATTTTATCTTTCAAACACAATCAAAGTTTACACGGAAACTAATTAAATAATTAATGATAAGCCCTTTTTAATAAGCATAGTCCGCACAAGAGGCGGCCATTTTTGCACATACCTAATATATATATATATATATATATAATGGTAATAATCCAGGTAAAAATATCAAGAGGGTGGTAACCCAGAGAATTTTAACCGGGTTTATAAAAAGTGCTCAATATAAAAATAGAGCTTTATATATGATAATTGTTTTATTTACACAGACATGTGCAGGGTCTGCGGCGCTGGCGTGTCGATGTTGTTGATCAGCAGTTGCTGTAGGCTGAGATCTCGTCGGGCAGAGTTGGAGTCCGGTCTTGGCCTCGGATCATATTTGGAGAGATTCTCTCCAAATATGATCTGGGGTTGGGATCTGATTCTGGCTCTGCCTGGTGGGATCTCAGTTTGTAGTGGATGTTGATCGATGGCATCGGCGTGCCGGTGTCGCAGATTTTGTGCATGTCTGTGTAAATAAAAAAATTATCATATATATATATATATATATATATAATTATTATCTTTTTATTCATTTATTTATTTTTTATTTATTCATTATTATTTTTTTTTTTTTCGTAAATGTTTCTTTATGTATGTGTGATAGTGCACCCTGGACCTCATGAAAATGAGAGAAAAACTATCCCTGTGACAGGATCACAGGTAAACTAAGCCTGGGCCTGGTGTTGCCACAAACACCAAACCATGATAAATGTCTATAAATACAAATAAACGCCGTGGGACTCAGAAGAAAAATCTGAGTGTCATGATGGGCAGGGGCTCCCTCGATGGCCAACATGGGGGACCCGGTCCGCATCCTGCGAATGTTGGCTCCTTTAATTTCAGGAACAAGACCACGGACAAAAAAAAAACAGGTAGGTAACCCATCAAATTCCAAATATGATAATGGCACTGACCAAACACAAGAATTCAAGAATGAAAATAACAGACAAAAAAGCCATAGAAAGAAATGGACTACAAAAGAGAACAGACTGGTAATAGAATGCTACTACAAAAGCCGCTACCCCACAGAAAGATGATATCGGAAACGAATGAAAGATCTATGGGACATTTCTACTGATTACCATACAACGGCACAAAGGATAGCAGATCAAGCAAGACAGATACTCAAGAGAGGATGGTTCTCGGAGATGGAATTAACGGAAATTAAACAAAAGATAAATGGCGTGACAGATCAAGACACACCACTTGACGAAAACTCCCAGGAAGAAGACGGGAAAAACATAAACACAGAAACTGAAGAAGGCGAAGACGACGAAACTATAGAACTATCTGCGGAAGAAGCAAGAGAAGTGGAAAACATCAAACGATTAATGTCCGAGAACAAAACAAAACTTCTATCCCTAAGGAACGAAGACTGGAAGAAGTTAAAAGTTGAAAGAGAAAAAGTAAACAGAGTACTCACGTACATCCCAACAGACACTATCACAGATCTAAACAACTTGATATATGCGGGGGCAAAATCAATAAGTATTAAACTAAAAAGGGAAAAGAAGACTGACCAAAAGAATGGACATACGAAATCTGGATGGGAGATCAGACTGGAAACCCAGATCAGCAAACTTCAAAAGGAAGCTAAAACCGTAAATAGGATGAAGGAGAACACTAAACGATGGAAGAGCAGAAATCTAAATCGCAAGGAAAGACTAAATAGGAAACACGAAGAACTAAAACAAAAGATAGCAGCAAAAGAAGGAAGATTGAGACGATACAGATACAAATCGGAACAGTACAAACAGAACAGGACCTTTGAAAACAATGAAAGCCAGTTTTACAAAAACGTAAACGGAGAAAGAACAATAACAGAACAACCGGATCCGACACAAACAAAACATTTCTGGAGCAAGATATGGGAAAATGCTGAAGATCATAACAAAAATGCTAAATGGCTGAAAGACATGAAAGATAAACTTCTAGAAATTGAAGAAGGAACGGAAACAGAAATTAATGAAGAAACTATTAAGACAACACTAAAGAAAATGGCAAACTGGAAAGCACCAGGTCACGATGGAATACATGCGTACTGGTTCAAAAAATTCACGACCCTACATGAAAGGCTAGCACAGAAACTGAGAGTATGTATCCATAAAACAGACGTACTAGAGTGGATGACCAAAGGAAGGACAACGCTCATACAAAAAGACGCCAAGAAGGGAACGACCCCAAGCAATTGCAGACCAATAACCTGTTTACCGACAAGTGGAAAATCCTAACGGCACAACTTAGAGAGCAAATTTACCATTCTCTGAACAGTCGTGGACTACTTCCCGAGGAACAAAAAGGATGCCAGAAAGGGAAAAGAGGGACGCATGATCTGTTATACATAGATCAAAAGATCCTGAAAGAAGTTAAAAGCAAGAAAAAGAACATATCTATGGCATGGATTGACTACAAGAAAGCATACGACAGAATACCTCAAGCATGGATAATTGAATGTTTAAAAATGTACAAGATACCCAACAGGATTATTAATTTCATCAAGAAAGCAATGGAAACATGGAAATTAGAACTGACAGTTGGAGGACAATACTTGACGGAGATAAAAATACAGAGAGGCATTTTCCTAGGAGACTCCCTATCACAACTACTGTTTATCATAGCCATGATGGCACTCAACTACATACTCAGGAAATGTGATGCCGGATACAAGTTCACAGGCAGAGAACAACGAATAAACCATCTCATGTACATGGACGAACTGAAGCTATTTGCAAAAAGCAAAAAGGAACTGGAAAAGCTGATCAATACGACCAGAATCTTCAGTCAGGACATTCAAATTAAATTCGGAATAGAAAAGTGTGCATTGCTAGCGATTAAAAAGGGAAAGTTGGAGACGACTGAGGGAATGGAACTACCCAACCAAGAGCAGATGAGGGCGCTAGATGAACAAGACAGCTATAAATATTTGGGAGATTTGGAAGCAGACACAATCAAATCAACAGAAATGAAAGAGAAGATTGAAAAGAATACATGAGAAGAACAAGAAAGCTCTTAGAAACAAAATTATATAGCAGAAACCTAATCAAAGGAATAAATACCTGGGCAGTATCACTAATAAGATATTCTGGACCATTCATAAGCTGGACTAAAGAAGAACTCAGGCACCTTGACCAGAGGACTAGAAAATTAATGACTATGCACAATGCACTACATCCAAAAGACGATAAGACAGACTCTACGTGAAGAGAAACAAAGGGGAAGAGGACTGGTAAGTATAAAAGACTGTGTGGACGATACTAAAAAAGAGCTGGAAAAATACATAAATCAGAACACAGAAAGGCTGATCACCGCAGCAAGAGATACCGTCCCAACGAACAACGCAGGAGCATCGAAACTGGATACAAACAGACAAGAAAAGAAAAGTGGGAAGAAAAACAACTACATGGACGCTTCATAAGACTCACAAGAGCAGAAACCAACAAAAATAGCTGGGCATGGCTAAGAAAAGGAAACTTGAACAGAGAAACGGAATCTTTACTGATGGCTGCACAGAACAATGTGATTAGGACAAACTACATTAAAGCTAAAATAGATAAAACACAGGAAAACAATATATGCAGACTGTGTGGACAAAAAGACGAAACAGTAAATCATATAATAAGTGAATGTAGCAAACTTGCTCAAAAAAAATACAAGAACATACATGACTGTGTTGGGAAGGTAATACACTGTGCAAACAATTGAATTTCGACTATGCAGACAAATGGTACAAACATAAACCAGAAACAGTACTGGAAAACGAAAAGTACAAAATCCTCTGGGATATGGATATACAAACAGATAAACTCATACAAGCAAGGAGACCTGATGTTATTATAATAGATAAAAAGGAAAAATCTTGTAAAATCGTAGACTTCGCCGTTCCAGCAGACCACAGAGTGAAGATCAAAGACACGGAAAAACGAAGTAAATACACAGAACTAGCCAGAGAACTGAAAGGAATATGGAGCATGAAGAAAGTTAGTATAATACCAATAATCGTAGGAGCACTAGGAACAATCCCACAAAACCTGGAGAAAAGATTGGGAGAAATTGGAATCAAAGGGACTATCGAAACCATACAAAGGACGGCAATGATCAAAACAGCTGCAATCTTAAGGAAAATCCTCGAATGCGGAAACTAACACACATAAGCTACAAAGGCTAACCAGTCACAAGGAATTTACAACGGAGAAAACAAGACCACACGAAGAACACCACAACAAGAGCCAAGGAACAGAAACTGCAAGAAACAGCACTTCATAATCTCCCCTCCCCCCAATAAATTACACCGGCCTCAACTATCACTACACAAATATGAACCAAGAAACAGAAATTACAAGAAACACTATAAGCTCCTCCCTCTCCACCACCCACCCACCCCCAAAAAATTAAAAAGAATTTTAAAAATTCTTTTTTTTAAATAAGGGAAGAGAAAAGGAAAAAAAAAGAAGAAAAGGAATTGAAGGGAAAAAATTTAAAAAAAGTTTTTAAATTAATTTTTTTTTTAATTTTTTTTTTTTTTAATTTTTAATTTTTTAAAGAAATATTATTTTATTCATTTATTTTTTATTTATTTTTTTAAACTGGTGCCGGCCTAGGCTGACACCAGACAAAATATTTGCATAGGGTCAAGGAGGATGAGAAGACCGAGGAGGGACAGTACAAACCAGACCTCCACTGGAAAAGTGCAGAGAGTGCTGAGACCTTGGGGAGGCTTGTTGCCACCAAAATCCCAGAGAAGACCAATTGTCCTTACCGGCGAGAAATCAATGGTAAGAGACTGTTGCGATACCGCATCGTTATCGAAAAGAGGTGAAGAACACTGGAAGTCTGCGGAGACTTGTTGTCACTCAGACTCCAGGAAATACCACTGGTTGTTGTCGGTGAGCAATCACTGACGATGATCTGTGTGAGAACTCTTAGTGAGTACAAATAATAATAATATTTAAGTCGAACGAACTAGATAGTATCTTTTACATGTTCGGTCGTCTCGCGTGACGTGCTTGAGAGAGCCACACAAGCCTAAAAGCCGGTTATCTTACTCTTTCTTTTTTGTATTGAGATTTGAATCGTTCAGCATAACATTTTGTTGAGACCCTACTTTTTAAAAATTAAAAGAACTTTCAAAAATATTTCGTGACTTTTGCTAAAAAAAATTCTAAACTTTTGTATAAATAAATTTTAAATGTTCATTATTTTTTACATCGAATTGCATTATTTTTATTCAAGTAGCCGTCTCCTGATCATTCATTCTCTTTAGAAATTATCAACGGCAGTATTGACCCAATTAGATAAGGGAGGAATAGCAATAATTAAACGAATTGCACCTGAAAATGTAACTGCAAGGTTAAATCATTATCAAAGTGACCTATATCATCTAGGTTCTCAAAGTAAGAGAAACACGCTCTTTCCTGTTGGGGTGGGGGTAACGAAGAAAAATGAAGCAGCAATGGGAGACATCAGCAGCATTTATAAAAAAGATTTTATTTAATATTTTTTACAAGATCTGTATTTACAAGATTTGTTCATGACACTGGAGGTCAATTAATCAGTTGTTTCGATGTCTCATCACATCGGGGTCACCATTTGTATCTTATAAACGTAACGCATTGGAGACAACGCACAACGACAAAACGAATTCACGTTAAAATGGCGGTTTTTAATTTACGTGAAATAAATCTCATGTAGGTAAAAATCTGTGTGAGACGAACGCCTGTCTTGACGGTGTACGAAACCGACTTCGAAATCTAGTGGGTTGTGTCCTCTTCTCTTCCCTACAGCCTCTTTCTCACAGAAAAGACGCTACTAGTCTTTTTCTACTCTACCGCTATTTCAATGGTAGGTGCTTGACTGATCTTCAATCTCTGGTTCTCCCCTGCAAAGAACCCGATTTCCTACCACCACTACAAAGGACTTTCCATTCTTCCTCTGTGTACCTAAAACCAAACAGAGGTTTTAGAACAGAGTTTCTCCCCCCAAACTTTCCATCTGTGCAACACATTGCTTCCCTGCAGACTACAACATAGTCGCCTTCAAGATCATTCTACCGCTCCAGAAAGTAGTTCACTTTGAACGCAATCCTCTACCTATATAAAAGCCAGATACATCCCAAGATGGAGTACTATTACCATATATGAGGAGGTGTCGCTCAGTGCACTCTCTCCTGCCTTGGCAGAGTACAAAATCGATTCTGAAATCTAGTAGGAAATGTCCTCTTTTCTTCCCTACAGCCTCTTTCTCACAGAAGAGACGCTGCTAGTTTTTCTGTTCTCACTGAGCTCCAATCTATAGTTCCCCTGTAAAATATTCACAACAAAATCTCGTCTCGCTACAACCACTGGAAATAATTTTCCTATTTTCCTCTGTGTACCGAAAACTAAACGGAACTTCCATGAGCAAAGTTTATTTCCAACAACTAATGTCCGTCTGTGGAACACAATACAACGGGGCTGTTTCCCAGTTGATTACCACATGGTAATTTTTAATTTCAATATAAACAAATTCTTGTTGAGGCCTCCTCTTAAATAATCAAACTCTGTCCAGTTTCGTCCATCGTTACTAATCCTGAATGTTGTCTCGCCGTCTACCTGGCAAACTCATTAATCCATATCCTCGAATGGCCTTTAGGTCTTGATAAGCTGTGATTGGTTAGTACATAAATGCTTCATCTGTTATTCACGTGGTGGCCGAGTTTAGGTCGCCATTTTGTCGTCTTCGTCGTTGTCGTATTATTATTATTATTATTATTATTATTTGTACTCACTAGGAGGTCTCACACAGGTCATCATCAATGATTTCTCACCGATAATCACCGGTTGTATTCCTTGGAGTCTGAGTGACAACAAGTCTCCCAAGATTTTTAGCACTCTCCACCTCTTCCAATAATGACTTTGTGTTATCACAACAGACGTTTACCATCGATTTCCTGCTGGCAACGACCATTGGTCTTCACTGTAGTTTAGGTGGCAATAAGCTTCCGCAAGGTCCTAGTGCTTTCAGCACTTTTTCAGTAGAGGTCTGGTTAGTGCTCTACCTCCTCGGTCTTTTCATCCTCCTTAACCCACAACGACTATTCTGTGTGGTATCAGATGAGGCTGGTGTCATCACTTTTGGGGAAGGGGTAGTTTATGAGATTTCTTGCAGTTTCTGTGCCTTGTGTACATATGGTGGTATTCTTTCTATGTTTTTTTCTTCCTATTGCAACTTCCATGTGACTGGTCTCAGTCTTCCCTTTGATTCCAATTTCTTCCAGTCTTTTTCATGGTTTTTCGGGACGAGTCCTAGTGCTCCTACGATTATTGGTATTATATTGACTTTCTTCATGCTCCATATCCCTTTCAATTATCTGGCAAGTTCCGTCTATTTGTTTCGTTTTTTGTCTCCTTGATCTTCACCCTGTGGTCAGCTGGGACAGCGAAATCTACGATTTGGCAGGATTTTTCCTTTTTGTCGACTATTATGACATCCAGTCTCCTTGCTTGTATGAGTTTATCTCTTTGCACCTCCATATCCTAGGTATCCTCTGGTTTATATTTGTAACATTTGTTCGCATGTTCGAAATGCAGCCGTGTGCATAGTTCCTAGTGTACTGTTCTCCCCATGAAGTTATGTCTGTTCTTGTATTTTTTGGGGCTAGTTTGATGCATTCACTTATATAGTGTTATGGTGACTTACCTATGTATAACATGGACTCTTCCTCTTTGCTCAATAAATGCTAACGGCAATTAACTCTCGCCGAGTAAGAGAAATCCAGTAAGATAGTCGAACTCTACTTACCAGGCGCATATTTCTTCTCTCTGTACTCTATTTTCTTAATACACTTGTTTCTACTTTATACTGTGTTCGTGTCTTCATTTCGGTCCCTTTAAACAGGGCCACAACATATAGTTTACAGTTTAGTCCCGTTGCCCACACAGTCTGCGTTTACTATTTTCTTGAGTTTAATATATTCTAGCTTTAATGTAGTTTGTCCTAGTCGTATTGTTTTGTGCAGCCGTCAGTATAGATTCCGTTTCTCGGTTCATGTGTCTTTTTCTTAGTCATGTCCAGCTATTTTCATGGGTCTCTTCTCTTGTCATTTTTATAAAACGTCTATGTAGTTGTTTTTCTTCCCACTTGTCTTTTCTTGTCTTTTTTGTTTCTGGTTTCGGTGCTTCCGAAGTTGTTCATTGGAGCGGTGTCTCTTGCTGTGGTGGTCAGCTTTTCTGTGTTCTTGGTTATGCATTTCTCTAGCTCTTTTGGGGGAAGGGTCGTCCACACAGTCTTCTATACTTAACAGTCCTCTTCCTCCTTCGTTTCTGTCACGTAGAGTCTTCCGTATCGTCGTTTGGGTGTAGTACTTTGTGCATGTTCATTAATTTTCAAGTCTTCTGGTCAAGGTGCCTGAGTTCTTCTTTAGTCCAACCTATGAACGGTTCAGAGTATCTTATTAGTAATACTGCCCAGGTGTTTATTCCCTTTACTGGATTTCTGCTATATAATTCTCTTTCTAACAGTTTTCTTGTTCTTCGCAAGTATTATTTCCCAATCTTCTCTTTAATTTCTGTAGATTTGATGATGTCTGCTTCCAGAACTCCCAAATACTTGTAGTTATCCTGTTTGCCTAGCGCCCTCATCTCCTCTTGGTTGGTCAGTTCCATGCTCTCTGTTGTCTCCAGTTTCCCCCTTTTTATCTCTAGCAGTGCACACGTTTCCATTCCGAATTCTATTTGAATGTCCTTGTTGAAGATTCTGGTCGTATTTATTCCTTTTTGCTTTTTGTAAATAATTTCATGGCGTCCATGTACTTGAGGTAGTGTATTCTTTGTTCTGTGTCTGTAAACTTGTATCCGGCATTACATTTCCTGAGTATGTAGTTGAGTGGCATTATGGCTATGATATGTAGTAGTGGTGATAGGGAGTCTCCTTGGAAAATGCCTATCTGTATTTTATCTCAGTCAGGTGTTTTCGTCCAGCTATCAGTTCTAGTCTCCATGTTTCCATTGCTTTCTTAATAATGTTAATAATCATGTCGGGTATCTTGTACATGTTTAAGCATTTAATTATCCATGCTTAGAAATTCTGTTGAGGCTTTCTTGTAGTCAATCCATGCCATGGATATGTTCTTTTTCTGCTTTTTACCTGCTTTAAGCTCTTTTGATCTATATATAACAAATTATGTGCCCCTCTTTTTCCTTTCCGGCATCCTTTTTGTTCCTCGGGTAGCAGTCCACGATTGTTCAGGGAGTGCTAGAGTGTTCTCTCAGTCGTGCCGTTAAGATTTTCCACACTTAGTAAACAGGTTATTGGTCTGTTGTTGCGTTGTCCTTCCTTTGGTCACCCACGCTGGTACATCTGGTTTGTTGATACATCCTCTCGGTTTCTGCGGTACCCTTTCATGTAAGGTCGTGAATTTTTTAAACCAGTATGTATGTATTCCATCATGGCCTGGTGGTTTCCACTTTGACATTTTTTTAGAGGTGGCTTAATCGTTTCTTCATTAATTTCTGTTTCTGTTCCTTCTTCAATTTCCTGGAGTTCATATTTCATATTTTTCAGCCATTTTGGCATTTTTGTTGTGCTTTCGAGGCTCGTCCCATATTTTTCTTCAAAAGTGTTTTGTCTTGGTGGACTCCGATTGTTCTGTTATTGGTCTTTCTCCGTTCACGTTTTTTTGTAAAACTGGCTTTCATTGTTTTCAAAGGTCTTGTTCCGTTTTTGCTGTTTTGAATTGTATCTGTATTGTCTTAGTCTTCCCTCTATTGCTGCTATCTTTTGTTTTAATTCTTCATGTTTTTTATTCAGTCTTTCCTTGTGAACCGGGTTTCTGCTCTTCCATCCTTTCCTATTCTCTTTTATCCTGCTTACAGTCTTAGCTTCTTTTCGGAGTTTGGTAATCTGGGTTTCCAGTCTGATTTCCCATCCGGGCATTGTCCGTGCATTCTTTTGGTCAGTCTTTTTTTCTCTTTTTAGTTTCATGCTGATTGATTTTGTTTTAGTTGTTCATGCTTTTTATTTAGTCTTTCCCTGCGAGTCAGATTTCCGCTCTTTCGTCGTTTCCTGTTCTCTTTCATCCTGTTTACTGTTTCAGCTTCTTTTTGAAGTTTGATCTGGGTTTCCAGTCTGATTTCTCATCCAGGCTTTGTCGGTCCATTCTTTTGGCACGTCCTTTTTTCTCTTTTTAGCTTTATGCTTATTGATTTTGCCCTCGCATATATCAAGTTGTTTAGGTATGTGATCTGTTTAAATGTACGTGAGGAGTCCGTTTACTTCCTATGTTTCTAATTTTAATTTCTTCCAATCTTCTTTCCTTAGTGATGGGAGTGTTGTTTTGTTCTCGAGCATAAACCGTTTGATGTTTGCCACTTTTCTTGTTTTTATCCCGGTGAGTTCTGTGATTTGTAGTCTTCAACTTTCTCAGTTTCAGTGTTCATGTTTTGCCAGTCTTCTACGTGTGAGTTTTCGCCAAGTAATGTTATTTGAACTGTTAAGCCATTTACATTTCGTTTGCTTCCATTAACTCTCTCTTAAGGATCTGTCTTGCTTTATCTTCTATCCTTTATTCCGTTACTTCGTGGTCAGTAGAAATATCCCATAGATGTTGCATTAGTTTTCGGTAGTCTCTTTCTGTGATGTGGCGTCTTTTGTAGTAGCATTCCATTACCAGTATATTGTACATTCAGACATTTGTCGTGATTTGGTGTTTGTGACAACACTAATCCCAGGCTTATTTTACCTATGATCCTGTCACAGGGATAGTGTGTATTTCTCATTTTCATGAGAGACCAGGTGCACTATCACATATACATGAAGGGACATTTACGATAGACAAGACAATTAAACACACACACACACAATATATATATATATATATATAGGTGTGTGGGTGTGTGTGACCTAACTGCTTAGTAAAATTTCTAGGCTACACCTAAAGAATAATAGGAAAAAAGACAATAAGTTCCCCTTCCATATTTACATGACAAATTGAAGCATGGGGTCAGCAGGAGGATAGATTATATTTAACTTATTTATCCTTCAAAAATGTGAATTTTGGTTATAACATATATTAGAGAATAAGTAGCATGACATAATGAGTTACTAGTTTAACACTTGAAAAAACATACAATTATCGATTTTGTCTTAACTGGTTGAGTATCCAATCTTCATCTGTGCCCTTCCAACCTACGAAGTGATAACACCTAGAACTTCCCTCCCTATCTCTTAACTTTTAAATTTAAACTTTTCTATTCGTGTCTACATTCAAAATAAACAATATAGATAGATAGATAGATATATATATATATAGATAGATAGATAGATAGATAGATAGATAGATAGATAGATAGATAGATATATGATTATTTTTATTTACACACACATGTACAAAATCTGCGACACTGGCATGTCCTTAACCGTAGATCATATTTGGAAAGACCCTTTCTTTCCAAATATGATCTAAGGTTAAGATCAGATTCTAACTCTATCTGATGAGATCTCAGTTTATAATAGCTGTTGATCGATGACATCGACATGCCAGTGTCGCAGATTTTGTACATGTCTGTGTAAATAAAAATAATCATATATAAAAGCTCTATTTTATATTGAGCACTTTTTTATAAACCCGGTTGAAATTCTTTGGATTACTACCCTGTGGATGTTTTACCTGGAGTATTATATTATATATATATATATATATATATATATATATATATATATATATATATATATATATATGCAAACATTGGTAAAAAATAACAGAATTACTTTATTGAATTATACCTTTTTTATTTTTTCAATTTTCTGATGGTCTTTTTTGTATTAAATTTTTTAAAAATTAATAAATATTCCATAGGTTTCACGGACGTTTTCGATTCTTCGTCGAATCATCCTCAGGTGTAAAAAGCAAATGAACAAAAAAGATGGAGAAAGAGGATTTTTAAAAAGATGGTGGAGAAACGCGCAAAGAACGTTTTTCACATTGTTCCAAGAAGTTGACGATTTTAATTCAGCAACGCTGGATGGCATCACAGAACAAAATCGCATTTCGTTAAGCATTTTAAAATGTTACCACTGGTTTCATATATGATGTTATTAATTCCTGTATTTTCTTTTTTTTTAATCAGAAGGAGAGCAGTTATGTTTTTGTAGATGTTGGTAAATTGAGCTAGAGTTTACAAGATGCATGGTGAGGCGGCGGGATAGGGTAGTGTTTGTAAAACCAATGTAGCTATTAGCTTTATTCTCATTATGGGCGTTACATTCTTCCAAAAGGCATTATGGGAGTTACATTCTTCCAAAAGGCATTTAAACTTATAAATAACATTGGTTTTGTCTAGTGGTTTTGGGGTTTGGGAGGAGTTGTTTTTACTACAAGATTGTGGGTTTAAAATTTCGTATAGTATATAATGAGTCTAATTTTATTGTTATTGTCAATTGGGGATATGTATCTGTGTATAATATTTTTCATGGCTTTTTCTTCTAATCTGAAGTTTGGTTGCATTTGATTACAATAGTATATGTTAATATTGTTTGAGTTGTGATGTTGAATATTATTATTATTTGTACTGGTATTTTTTTAAGTTTCGAATCATTAATTTGATTTGTTCATCAACGATATAATTAGTGAATTCGTTGTTAATAAGTACTTGTTTTATATTTTTAATTCAATGGATAGTATTATTTTAGGAGGAGATAAATTTGGCACGGTTTAATAGATTTTTAACAATTTTGTAGCGATAGGGACACTCGCTCTTGAAATTTAAAAGACTAGAATTTAAGCTGGTTGGTTTGTACATATATATATATATATATATATATATATATATATATATATATATATATATATATATATATATATATATATATATATACATATATGAACAGATTTTTTTGTGGTACAGAATTTTATCAAGCTTTTAAATAGAATAAATGGAGTCATGAAGAAAAAAGAGGAGAGGAAAATTATAGTAATATATTTAATCGTCGGAAGACATTCGATTAAAAACTTTTAAAAAGTATTAAAAAAAAGTTCGACTAAAACTAGCAAACTAAATCCCAAGATACCTTTCAACCGACACATTTTCAAGTGAAACGTCGGCGAATATCGCTTAAAAACGGGGAAAAGAGTAACGTGGAGAAAAAAAAACGGGGAGATTGAATATCGCCATTATAAACAGAAAAGGCAATATATGGACGTGATAGAGGCAAAGTATTTTTTTAGGTCTCTAAATAAGTCCAATTTGTGAGACAACTCTGTTTGCCTACAGAGCGATGGCTTTCGCATTGTAACACTTACTGCCTCCAAAACCTTAATATAGTGTTTAGAACAGGCCTTGTGTACAATGCGAAAACAACCATCAGAATACGCCTCACCGCACTTTTTATTATCAATGGATGTCTCGTGGACTTGTGAACGCCCGGATGTGCTCTGTAAACGCTCGGATGTTCTTTGTAGAGACCCGGATGCGTCCGTCGATATATTCTTCTTTACGACACGTGATCTGCGAAAACATGCAGGGATATGCTGGGCCAGTCTGACTTCCAAACGCTGAAGTGTACGACCAACATAGTCAGCTTCACACTGACATTTGAATTTATATATAATCAAACGTTTCTGTAGTGTAGGAAGTACATCTATCTGAAAGGCTGTGAAGGCAGTTCTAGTGCCAAACACCGCACGGGGCTGTACTGCATAAAAACAACGAGATACAACCGATGAAATCTTATCCGAAAAACCTTTACTGATAGAACCAATAAAAGGAAGTTTCAAATAGATGGGACATTTTGGTGGACCAAAGAAAATGTTGACATTAAATTTCGCAAGTTTTCGGATGAATACATTTGAAAATTAGAGCCTCAGGGAAACCATTGTTAGTAAGAATATCAGTTATCTTTCTAAGTTTAACCGCAAGTTTGCTCGCAGTGCAAATCATAAGTGCGCGGTGAACAAGTGTTTTGACCAAACTGATCTTTCTACTCATGGGGACAAAAGAATCCCAACTGATATACAGGCCCGTAAACGTCGGTTTCCTATATATAGTTGTAGTGAATTTGTTCCCCATCTTTTCCACTAAAACGTCCAGAAATGGTAAAGAGTCATTCTGCTCTTTTTCCATGGTGAACTGTGTGCTGGGTGGAGCGTATTCAATTTCAGGAGAAAATCACTTGCCTCGTTGCGGGACTCAAAAATTACAAAAGTATCGTCCACGTAACGCCAATAAGAAAAAGGTCTAGTAACCCGAGTAAACAGTAAGGATTCCTGAAAACCTAGGAAAATATTCGCTAGGATAGCACCCAAAGGACTACCCATCGACACCCCATCAATCTGCTGACACATTGTATTGTTAAAACTGAAACTGACCGACTTAGTGGCCATCCCCATGAGTTCCAGCAAAGCGCTTTCCGGAAAGGCAGGAGAGGTTCGTGTGTTACGATAAATCATATCAGCACATATTTCAATGGTTTCATTCAGGAGTACATTAGTGAATAGGCTGGTAACGTCAAATGAACATAGAAAGGTTCTTTGCTAATCACATTTCAAATCTCGAATAAATGAAGCGAAACGGAAAGAATCGGAAATACAATTAACTGAAAACCACTGTGAGACAGGATCAAGAATATCTGCAAGCCATTTAGCCAGCTCATGCTGAGGAGAACCAATCATAGACAGAATGGATCTCAATGGAACTCCCTCCTTGTGAATCTTAGGTAGCCCGTATATTCTGGGTCGTTGAGAACCAACAGAGCGGATCCTGTCATAGGTATCCTTATTAATAAATTTATTTCTATGTAACTGAAGAAAACGTTTTTAAAGTTTTACTTCAGTACTTAAGGTATTGTCAATTGACACATCACCAAGCTTTTTAAATATTGTTGTATCACTTAAAATGCTCAACATTTTATCAGTGTAGTCATTAGTATTAAATATGACTACACCGGCACCCTTATCTGGTTTGGTAATGTAGATCTCTTTATTTGCCTTTAGAAGTTTGACCGCCTGGTAGTAGATCTTACTCCAGGCAAACTCTCGGGAATTGATAGGAGAATTAGCGAACTTATGTGCTAGTTTAGCAAATCTTGACTTCATATAAAGAAGATCATCGTTAGACCTCGGCTCATGATGATTTAGTTGAGACTGTAATATTTAAAATTCGGCAATTATACTTTTTTTATCAATCCCAAGAGAGGGGAATACCCACATCCCAACATCTGGCAAGTACAGCTTTCTCCGTGTGAGAGAGAGTGGCGTCGGAGAAGTTGAACACATGTTGATCAACATCAATCCCCGTACCATGCCTCGCCCGAATGAGCGCGTCAAGGTAAAGCTGGTTCTTGGAACGAGCTTTGTTGCTGCGCATATTGTCACCGGCCGATAGATATTTTGAACATCTTAATCTATCAAAAAAAGAAAAGCTGGACCACGCAACAGACCATAAACGGTTGTATTTAACAACAATTAAATCAAGGAAACGACCGAAATTATTGCCTTCGTCCTTGATGAAAGTCCGTTCCAAGTTGAGTGTTCTTGGTTTGTATTTTGGCAATACGCCTAGAAATGTAGCCAGGGGCGACATGATTATCCAAACAGGACTTGCGAAACTCCATTCTGGTCCACAATGATGTAATCTTGCTCTTGATTCGGACCAGGTCGTTTAAGTTGTTTCTAACAACCTTTGTGTACGTACTCCTGAAATATTTGAACATATTTTTTGTGGTACAGAATTTTATCAAGCTTTTAAATAGAATAAACGGAGTCATGGCGAGTCGAGTGCAATATCACATGAAGAAAAAAAGGAGAGGAACATTATAGTAATATATTTAATCGTCAGAAGACATTCGATTAAAAGCTTTTAAAATGAATAAAAAAGTATATATATATATATATATATATATATATATATATATATATATATATATATATATATATATATATGGGGTTTATGTACTTTGCTTGAAGCATTGTGTGTAATATATACATAGATACTTTATAGGAATGGATTTTAATGCAGAGATGTATCGAATATAAGTGGATTGAAAGCAAAATAAGACGGATAAAAAAAGTGAAAGTAAAAATGTTTTTTGGTTTCTTCCCTCTTATTATTATGATTCCTTTTGTATTTTTAAAATTATATTTTTTTATTATTTTAATCAATTGTTTGGCATGGTCGGAGGTCGTCAAGAAATAAAAACAAAAGTTGATCAAAGATCAACTCAATCCCTTTTTATTTGGAGGTGAGTGTAGATCAGAGATAAATGGCCCAGCTGACAGGTAAACCGGAAAAGTTTTAATTAACTAACGCGAGGCAGTACCCGAGAGCGCGTACTTAGGGCGGTGGGGTTTACTGATTGACTGTCGGGCTGGTTTAAAATAGATAATAGGGAACAGAGTAGAGCCCTCCGAGCAGGAGGATGTTAAACAAATTCTCTAAAGTTATAATCACCCAAATAAATGAAAATAAGATGAGAATTAAGACATGGATTGGACCCATCTCAATCTAAACCTAAACTCACAGCATTTGCTGAACACGTTGCTTATCTTCGGTGATTTTATGGGAACCGGTGTGTCAACGTGATTAGGCTGTATATAAGCAACGTTGAGCCTGGTCAATACCGGACGGGTGACCATTGGCTTTGAATACGACCACATTGTAATATATGCGGGGAATAAATACGACTAGGGATCGTTTGTGGATTTAATATTTCCTAGAAACTTCTTAACCCGCCTAGGGTGAATGCAGCTTCGTTCGTTTGTTTTTACAGAATTCAACATAAACACGGAAAGAAACGTTTTCTCGGCTAAGTGGATAAAAGGCTCCGA
This sequence comes from Sepiola atlantica, assembly GCA_963556195.1. NCBI lineage: Eukaryota > Metazoa > Mollusca > Cephalopoda > Sepiida > Sepiolidae > Sepiola > Sepiola atlantica. The sequence goes on from OY744517.1 coordinate 134,288,004, forward strand.
CAGACACCCTCCTGAGCTTAGCCTTAAACCTAATTCACTACTCGCAAAATTTACCATTTGTCAATAAAGAAAGAACTTAACCAAAAATTTTTGCGAGAATTTTTAACAGAATCTTTAGTGTCGACTCTGATGAAAATCGGATACAATTTCTTAACGCATTTACAGTCTTGGAGAAATCATTTCTTTTATTATTGTCTTACATGTTGTATCGAAGTTCGGTAAAATGGGAAGTACACACTTTATTGTGGCCACCGTATCTGAAATCGGAAATTGCGAAGCGATGTTAATCAAAAAAAAAATCCCCAATTGCTTTAGGCCGCATCATAATTTTTTGGCGGAATGTTTATTTTTATGATTTATAAAAAGTTTGAATTTAGTATTTTTTAATAGTTGTTTGTTACTTTGTAATATTATATTTGGTTAATAATTAAATTATTTAAAAATATTTATTTTCAAAATAAATAAATTTAAAAAAATTCTAATTATAAAAATTTTGATTTTATTATTTGTTAATAATAAAACATTATTTGTCAAAAAAAAATTCGGCCTAAAATATAATTCGTGATTTCTTTTTTATTAACACCGGTTCACAATTTCGAATTTCAGATACAGCGGCCATGATGAAGTGGATACTTTCTATCTCACCCGAAGTTCTATATAATAATCAACTGCAATATTACAACTTGACATTTTTTCTTTAAAACCTTGTTGGTGCCCAGCGACCCATTCTGTGTCGCAACATCATTCAACCAGCAGCTATACCTAAGCAGAAAATGGAAAAACGTCTGATCCTTTAAGGAAGACTGCTTTTTATTATTTAACCCTTTCGAAATTCCGTATAAATTTCCGAGTTCGACATAAAGATTCCCAATACTCCAAATATACAAATTATCCATTCTCATCTAAAAAATTTCGAAATAATTATTTATTTGTCCTTTTTCTTTAATCATTCTTAGTTTTTTTATAATAAAAAAACATAGCTGTTTTAAAAAAAATAACATTTTTAAAATGCTGCGTGAGACGTTTTCATCTATACGCTCTTTCTTTGTTAACAATAAAATAAGTAAATGAAAAGTCGGCTTGTATATTAATGAATCAAAAGGAAAAAGGGATTATTTGTTCATATGTAATGTATTTGTTCGTATGTAATATAAAACGAAAAATGTTAACAATACTCACAGTTCAAAATTTACAACATATATTTTTTATAGATGTGGAAATTTTCTCGTGTATTTTCTCTCAAGTTTGCTCATGTTTTTATCAGCAGTCGATCAAATTTCACTGAAAAAAGTTTTATTTTTCGTAAAGAACTTTTAAGGCAGACGACAAATATTCATTGAAAAAAATAAAGTTACTTGTTGAGTGTCTGGCTACGGGCTTTTTTCTCTTTTTTTCAAGTAATAAATTTTCAAATATTACTTGTGAATTTGAAAATAAAATAATTTTTATCTCCTAACTTAATTAATACAATTATTACTCCTTTTTTTTTGTTAATATAAAAAATGTTAATTTCTGGACTGAAAACTTTTAATTAAATTTATGATGACTTCTTTATTTATTTATCCTTCGGATAAACACATATTACATTCAATAAATATTTTGAATAATTAGTCGTTTAGATTAAATAGAAAATATTTTGGATTCTTGTCCGATATTTTCAACAAATCTTCACTGATATTTGGTTTCAGTTTCCAAATATAACCTTTTAAATAGTGACATTGTGTCATAAGTTTCTTTTAACCAAACAATAGTTAATATTTGGGATTTCCAAATATAACTTTAAACAATGACTTTCCAGTCATACATATTTTATAATTTTCGGAATGTTTCCAATAATTATAGTTTAGATAGTCATCAAACTACTAAAAAATGTCTGCAGTTTAAAATTGACGCTCAAAACGTTAAGAGAACAATGTCTCATATCGATTACACTAATTTTAAAATTGTTTGAAAATAATTTTCGACATGATAATATCGATAAACTTAGAAAAGGAGTTAATTTACTTAACGTAGACGCAGACTCTATCCACGGAGATAAAAATATAAGATGTAGATAGGTCAAATCAAATTCTATCATAAAATCTGTCGTCTGGTTCAGTTTACTTTTTAAAACTGTCACGTGACTTAAATTAACCAATCAAATAATGACCCGAAGGTAACTATTGGAAAAATGGATAAAATCTGTTCTCTGCCCAAAATATTTTCGGCACGGTTAAATAAAAAACTTGAGTCCGTTAATAAACGAATCATACAAACTTTTATTTTCACTGAGCGTTTTAATTGAAAATGAAATATGGTTATTTAAAAATTAAATTCTAAAAGTTTTCATTAATCTAAAATTAACACGAAAAACATCTATTTTGATTATTCGGACTATTATTCTCAGCTTGTTTTTTATTTTCACAACGGTTTAGTAAGTGATTTTAATTAGAACAATGGCGCAACGGATAAAGGCGTTGAGTGACAATAAATAAGTCTCGCATCTTATATAACTATGTTCGTTACATTTGAACTAGACAAGTTCGATCAAAGTAAAAATTTTGACGGAATTTCAATTTCATATTTTTTTAAAAAATTGATGTATGGATCAGATTCTCTTTGATAACAGTAACCACCATGCAAAATGTTAGCCTGATCAGATAAATAATTTTCGAGTAATCAACGTTACCATGGCATAAATTCGTGAATCCTTCATACAATATGGTGAAGTTGTGCCGAGATAAAACTTTGGTCCATGCATGATACTATAGGGTGCCCAATTGCCAAAACCAGGACCATCACGAGAGATTAGCTAGGAGATGAATGACAATATAAAACCGACTGATCACTGGACTATTAGTGTAACAATTTAATTTCAGAGACAAAGCGACGCCATGGACAGTTAACTATTAACAGCCGGAGATCAAGGAAGGATTAGAAAGAAGGCGGACATATTTAGTTTCTGGTGGAAGCAAGCTGAGAAAGATTGGACATCTATGATTTCCATTGGAGAGTAGATATATTCGGGAAACACTGGCTGTTGAGGAAGAACTGCGACAGAGCCCGACAAGAGACGTTAAAATAAATCTTAGCTGAGATTTAGAAGGCGAGAGATAGAGTTGGCTCGAGAGGAAAGACTCTATCAACAGGAACATGACAACACACACATACACCCGTGTCTAACAATCAATTGTATACAATGTATGTGTGTGTGTATGCTAATTGCGAACAGTAGTTTCGCGCCCGGCGACCACCAACACTAGAATCCAGACAGGGCATAAAAAGAACAAGAACAAGAAGAACCACAACACGTGTGTTTGGGATAAGGTTGTAAGTCGGAGGTACGTGCATAGTTTTACGCACCCTTACGTTGTCAGGCGGGGGTATGCAGTCTTACGACTCGCTTATGTTTTTGGACTAGTAGCTGCATCGTTTCTAAAGAAATCGTGTTATCAATTTATGGTTTACTACATATTGAAATAAAATATCTATAAACTACAAAATGGGCGAATATATTATTTTTAAACTTCGGATGATGGAGTGGTAATATCGCAACACGAATACGTTTTTCATCACCCTGTAGGGGAAATGGCAATATCAGAAGAATGACAAAATAAATCCATACAAAAATATATTTAGTTTTATTGACAACAAATTGACATCTAAATCAAGAGTTAATAGCGGAAGGGTTGTCTTCTTTCATGTGGTTGGGGGCTGCAGCTATATAAAAGCGCGACTGCTTTCTCTCTCTCTCTCTCTCTCTCTCTCTCTCTCTCTCTCTCTCTCTCTCTCTCTCTCTCTCTTTGGTGGTTCAGTTAAAAGAGACAGACCCCCTGTTCATTCGTCACGTAAGACTGTCCGCTTCCTATATGGGTGACATCACTGCCGGGACACATAGCCTTACTCAAATTCTAATTGGGAAATTCCACATTTTTAAACTTTTAATCTTACCTGAAAATTTACCATATTAAGCATATTTTTACACACATGTTTCTGAACTTGTTATACTTATAGTCCAGTGATTCGTAGATCGTTCCACGTGAGAAGGAATTATTTATTCTGTGTAGTGTATACATGTTTGTTCTGCTGGCGCTGTGTGAGTTTTTGATGTTCAGTAGTTAGTGATAGTTTCTTGTTGCCTATTCAGTTTTAGTGACGTGCTCCCGTGCGTCAGGTCTGAAAAAAAAACTGCAAAATGAGTGGCTAGTGCATTTGTAATTTTATAATAGGCGTGAAATATTGTAACGACGGGTTTTGCAATAGCGGAGGCGTATGTTTATTGCGCTTCTGATTTGCTGATGCTGATTACGATCTTATCCAATTGTAAGTTTACATTTTTAAACAGCATGTGCTTGTTTATGTTGCTTCTATAACCCTTTACTCAATGAAGTGTGCATATGCTTCTTTTATATTGAATGGGGAAATGTATTAAACCCCATTGCTGAACTATATTCTTCTCCCGTCGTGATAGAGTATAAGGTACGAAACTCTATACGCATCTAATTTTCTGATTTCCTCTATTATCTAAAATTGTATGCAAGATAACGGTGGTCATGCTTTGATATTTTGTTATAAACTACAATACAGAGATAAGCAAAACGAGTTAACGATATGCAAAGTCATTCCTTGTTGCAATATATGACTGTCTGTCAAAGAAAGCTGAAAAATCGAATGAATTTGAAAGGTCGTCAAGTCAAAGTTTTCAATGAATTTCTCCAGATCTCTTTAATTCTTTCAATATGGATGTCATCCTTGTAACGTCTGTTCAAATACCTGAACTCCTGGAAAAGCTGAAAGCCTTCGGAGACCAGTCTTTTCAGGTTAGTTTTTGTATTATTATTATTATTATTATTATTATTATTATTATTATTATTATTATTATTATTATTATTATTATTATTATTATTATTATTATTTACTCACTATGAGTTTTCACAGAGGTCATTGTCAGTGATTACGCACTAGCAATAACAAAGGGTGTTACCTGGAGTCTGAGGGAAAAAGGTATCCCCAGATTTCCGTCATTTTCGATAACAATTCAAAATCATTTTGCATCACAGCAACAGCTGTTGATCGTTGGTCTTCTCTGGGATTGTAGTGGCAATAAGCCTCATTAAGGTCATGGTACTCTCCGAACCTTTCCAGTAGAGGTCTGGCTGATGCCCTCCCTTCTTAGTTTTTCTATCAACGACCATTTTGTTGCCACATTATTATTATTATTATTAGTAGTAGTAGTAGTAGTAGTAGTAGTAGTAGTAGTAGTAGTAGTAGTAGTAGTAGTAGTAGTAGTAGTAGTATGTTTTTGTTGTTGTTGTTGTTGCTGTTCACTTCTCACATTAGTCGTTATCAGTGATTTATCGCTGATACAAACTGGTGGATTTCCATGGGGACTGAGTGATAGCAAGTCTCCTCACATTCCCATCACTCTCCGTCCCACTCCAATATTATTGTAACTCACTTGGTGTTCTCACACCAGCCGCTTATCAATGATCTCTGAGTGACGTTAAGCCTACTGTAAATTCCAGTACTCTCTGTTCTCTTCCAATCGAGGTTTGGATTGTGGTATCTCTCTTCTGTCTACGGATTCTCTCAGATACTCCAAGGCCACTTTCCGTCGTACCAACCGATTTTGTCCCTGTTTTTTTTGGAGGGGGGGGTATGTTACGTAAGACCATACCTCGGAATGAGGGCATTTGTTAGCTCATTTTTTTTGTTGTTATCCGTCTTTTTGTTACGCACGTCTCTGGACAACTAGTTGCTGGGATGTAGCGACACCCGTCTTAGATAATAAAGGATTTATTGAGCCTCACCGATAATTAAGTTACAGTCAAGCCTTCCCATATGTGACGTCATGTCCGCCCACTTTATAAGCTTCCTGTTCTCACAGTATGACTTCTAAATTCTGAGTCAACTTTTTTATCTTTTCTGGGCTTTCGTCTACAGTACTTCCTGCATAATCGCTAATATGTACTGGCTAATATATCCACTAGTCAACCAACCCACTCTAATATTTAACCGGATTGGTTCTTAATACTGAGACACTCTTGCACCCTTTAATAAGTGCAAACAGATCTGATACTAAATTATATCAAATGCTAATATGTACTAGCTAATATATCCACTAGTCAACCTACCCACTCTTATATTTAACAAGTGTAACAGGATAAGTGCATAATACTGTGTACTCCTTGAACCCATAATAAGTGCAAGGAGATCTGTTACTAAAATATATCAATTGACCATATGTACCAGCTAATATATCTACTAGTCAACCTACCCACACTAATATATTTCACACTTGTAACAGAATGGGTTCATAATACTGAGACACCATTGGGCCCTTAATAAGTGCAAACAGATCTGATACTAAAATATATCAATCGCTAATATATCCACTAGTCAACCTACCCACTCTAATATTTAACACCTGTAACATGATAGTTTTATAATACTTAGACACCTTTCGACCCTTAATAAGTGCAAGGAGATCTGATACTAAAATATATCAAGTGCTAATATGCACTAGCTAATATATCCACTAGTCAACCTACCCACTCTTATATTTAGCACCTGTAACAGGATGTGTTAATAATACTAAGACACGATTAAACCCCTAATAAGTCTAAGGAGATCTGATACTAAAATGTATCGCTAATATGTACTAGCTCATATATCCACTAGACATAGGAATTGATTTATTGGGAGAGCGATTAATTACACATTGCTGGAGTATTTCAAGAATGCAAATAATGGGCATATTGTAAATAGTTCTAAAATAATATCGACTTATATTGTGAATATGTTATAAATAATGTACTAGTACTGGGAGTTTTCAGATGAGATTTTAGAAAGAATGTCACCTTACTGGGAGTGATACCGAAGTCTCTATTTATTTGCCTCCCGATGTGGGTAGAATTAGACACAATGTCGGAAAAACCAGCTCTCAAAAAGCAGCACTCTGAATTGGGATAAAAAATTTAAATTTCCTCAGTCTAGAAGGATTTCTCTTTCACTTACCGATGACAAAAAGATGAAATGTAGTATCAGAACACATACTACACTTTGCTCCTAGCTAAAAGTCTGATTGTCACCGCGCGACCAAACGACCTCACTATGGCCGGTCTCTGCTAGAAGAAAAATGTCCATGTTTATAACTGCTGCACAATTTTTTCGTTAATTTTTTATTTATTTATGTTTGCTTCTTCTTTATATAAATATATATATTAGAAAACTTTATTTGTGTGTATTTCTCACGTCAACGTAACTTTGATAAATTCACATTGAATTATTAGTTTTTTTTATTTACTATTAATCAAATATTTATTGAAATAAAAAATGCAATAGTGTAAAATAAAACTTTGAAAAAATATATTTTAGTTTTCGTTGTAAAAAAAGTCAGCCATTTTTATCTTTTCTTAATAGTCGGAAAAACGAATAAGTTTTTTGTGACCCTTTGAAATTTACAAGGAATTTGGAAGCATTTAAAACGTCGAATAGAAAATTACTTTTTGGCTTTAAAATAATTAGTAAATTTTTATACATAAATAGAATTAAAAGTTTGGAAGATATTAAAAACCAATAATTTTATAAATAACGATTAAAACAACATTATCTTAATAAAATTAATTATAATTTTATAATAATTTTGTTTAACTAATAATTTAATGACCAACAGATACCGTGATAATTAAGTTTAACTTTCAAAATTCTATTAAACTAAATGATAATTCGGGAAAAACGATATGGATTTAGTTTACGGTATATATTTTATATAGGCGAAACAAAAACAAAAGTAAAAAGACCCCTGGAAAATAAACCGCGTTCACACGGCTAGTAACTCACTTACTAAACAAATAGTTTTAATTTAAACTTGACTTTCACTTTACCTAAGTTCAGCCTACAAAAGTTATTGTTTTTTACTTCGAATAACCAGAGTTATTAGGGGTTCAATGGTGTCTTAGTATTATAAACACATCCTGTTACAGTTGCTAAATATAAGAGTGGGTAGGTTGACTAGTGTTATATTATCTAGTGCATATTAGCATTTGATATATTTTGGTATCAGATCTCCTTGCACTGTAGGGACATCAAGTTTAGAAACATAATCGAGTTTATACAATTCATTTTCCACGCTCGATTTGGAAATCTTGAGAATACTTATGATTTGTCTGGATGTCAAACGGCAATCTTGTATAACTGCGGCTTTCATTTGGTCACTGTCGATCATATTTGGCCGGCCAAAGCGAGGAGCATCTATCACTAAAACATTTCTTTTTTTGGAATCAAGCAAATGATTTCTGGCATACCCGTTCTGTAACAGCATTCTCCTCGTGCACATGGCATATCTTTATGCAGGTTTCTGTAGCTTTTTTTCCTTTTCTGTAGTAAAAAAGCATCAGATGTCAGTAGTGCTCTGCTTGATCTTCCATTTCAAGGCCTAAAATACAAGCAAAAATGTAAAAACTCCTCTGATCAGAGGCTTATTACACACTAACAGCAAGATACTCGCTACACCAAATACACGATTTGAAAGAATAGGAATATAAATCGATATTTAGTAGGCCGGTAAGATGAAATTAAAAAACGAACGAACTTTTTGGCCAACCCAATATTTATAAACTGAAGATAATGACATTTGTATGTTTTATTTTCATTGGTTGATTAAAAAATTAAATCGTAACCTACTTATTGAACTTATTTTTATTTTTATTTTTATCTATAAAATTAAGTCGGTCAGCTTTTTTTTATTATAGACATAAATAGCTATAAATAAATACATCTACCTAACAAATCGATATTTTTTTCGGCCTAGCCGATGTTTATTTTTCTGCTCTCCATCATGTTTGCAGAAAATCGGAAAGAGCGGGGTTACTGACATGCTGTCGACTGGTGGCGGTTTCCAAACACCGAAGGCGAAGGCGAAGAAGAAGGCGAAGGCGAAGAAGAAGGCGAAGGCGAAGAAGAAGGCGAAGGCCTCTTACTCCAAAGCATTTATACCAGTAGAGGCGAGAAGTCAGTCAATTGTTCTAAAGCCTTCCTTCCTTCCTTTACTACTGGGAAAAGTTATTTTTTACGTCAATTCATCACCTAATTGATGATTAAAGTTACTAGACCTACGGAAAACATTGTGAAGGAAGTTTATTTTTGCAACTTCGCTTGTTCAGCTAGCTCCACTCTGGGTCATCATCGAAGTATCTAAATTTTGGACATGTTATTTGCAATAATTTAATGCATTCCGATTCAGTTTTTTTCTAACAACAAAACAAAATCCCCTTAGGATTACGGTTACAATGAAGACCTTTTTTTCGTTGATGACCTTAAAATATTCTGATAGCGAAATCAGTAATAAAAAAGTGTATGCTGATTCTTCTAGTGATAAAATTGAATATTAAACTATCCCTTTCTAGCATATCATAACAGACGATGTAATAATTAGCTTTAATCAAACTAATTTACGATCTTACTTTTGTTTTAAATATAAAATCTGTTAAACAAACCATCACAGACGATAAAATAATTTGATTTTCCGTTTACGCAATGCAAAACAGAACATGTTCTTCGATAAACATTTCGTTCCGATTACTTAATAGAAAACTAAATAGGCCATCCAATAAACATAAAACACATGTTCGTTCATATATACGTACTTCAAAACAGATTATTTAAAATAAAAGATATATAAGCAATTTCTTTTATTCTGACAAGACAATACTTATTTATTCTTATTAGTAAATTGAACAATCGTCCACAAATTACCGTCAAGAGAGATAAGTTTGTTTCTTTTAAAAAGAATTAGCTTCCTTTCTATACGAACTCTATATGTTATTCTTAATAATGCCTGTGGAACTTGCCAACCGGTTGGTTTTGCATTATATAACCGAATAAAATAAGTGTAAATTTGATAAATTATATTCACATTTGTAATTTGGTATGTAAGAATTGTTTTTTTTTTATTGAACATTTATGAAGTGGAATGTAATGTGGTTCCAGCGAGAGAAATATATATATATATATATATATATATGTGTGTGTGTGTGTGTGTGTGTGTGCGCGTGTGTGTGTGTGTGTGTGTGTGTGTTATAATGAAATAATTCCAGGAGGAAATCCGGGTATGAGAGCTCAATGTAATAAACAGAGCAAGAATAAAATGTAGTAACACGAAATTACATAATCATCGATGCAATAATTTATTTCAACCTTGTAATGTAATCGTATAAATTGAATGCTTGAAAATACCACAAGGGTGAAATAAATTATTGTATCGATGATTATGTAATTTCGTGTTACTACATATTATATATATATATATATATATATATATATATATATATATATATATATATATATATGAATATTATCTTCAGTGAAGCATTGACCTCCCTTTCATTGTGTGTCGTACCCTATATATGTGGGGACGTCTATATACTGTTTTATTTATTTGTGTTTGTTTAATTGTTATTGACATTTATCCACCAATTTACGAAAATGTCTCTTCTGTATTTATGGGTCGTAGTTGAATTTAGAGTTTCAATCATGATCCCGGCATTCTTGACCACCACTTTTACAATGATGCAAACACGAATGTAAGGTTTCGACCCTGATCCCGATATTCTCGACCATCATCCGGACTTAGGGTTACTGTTTGAGCTAATGAAGGTCATGATTTTCGCCATCATCATTAAGTAAATCTTGGAGAAAAATGGTCATAATTACTGTCTCTCAATAATATGTCCAAGCTTGACCAGATGGTTCTCCATTGGTTACCTACCTCTGTTGTAGTATCTATTTCGGAAGGGGGTAATCATTAACGTTTGCTTGTCCGGATGTGGGTGATCATTCTACGTTAACTTTTTTATAGAAAAGTGAACACACTTCTAAGATAAGACAAATCAATGTTTGTTTTTGTTTTTCTAATTACCGGACTTGTAACACAACATTATTATGTGTGGGGTTACCTCGTCTATCAAAACAATCTTCAGACTATTCCTAGACTGAACAGAGCCATCACAGCCCAAATCACGACAGTACCAAGGTAGGAGTTTGTCAGAGATATTGGGGGGATACCCTGTATGAGATTTTAAGATTTATAGGGGAGGGGTAAAAGCCCTGGTTTAGAATTACTATTATAGAGAAATTAGTGTTTGATATTAATTGAAGTTGATACGATACATTGAAAATTGGACTATTAGGTGAAGACAGAAATTTAGAGTCTCGACTATGATCTCCAATCGATGTTACAAAATGGATAAAATATAGAAAGTTTTGAGTGAAAATCTGAAAGAAATTAATAATTCAGTTAAAATCTGAAAAGTGTGAGTGAAAATCTGGAAAGTTTTGAGTGAAAATTTTGAGTAAGAATCTGGAAACATTTGAGTGAAAGTCTGGAAACATTTGAGTGAAATTCTAGAAAGTTGTGAATGAAAATCTTGGAAGATTCAAGTCATTGAGTTAAAATCTGGGGAGTTTGAGTGAAAATCTAGTAAGTTTTGAGTAAGAATCTGGAAAGTTTTGAGTGAAATTCTAGAAAAGTTTTGAATCAAATTCTTGAAAGATTTAAGTCATTAAGTTTAAATCTGGATTGTTTCAGTAAAAATCTAGAAAGTTTTCAGTGAAAATCTGGAAAGTTTTCAGTGATTTTAAAATTGAAAGAAAATTAAGTTTTATAATTTTAATACATGTAGTTTTCCCCACTATGTTGTCTCACATAGATCAGAAGCATGCTTCTATTTCTGAAACGACATCCATCCAAGAAAAATCAAGTTTGGGTCGACGTCTGGCCAGAATTTACGTCCATTGTTATGACACAACACCTGCCGGTAAGTATTTTTTATTGTTCTTAAAGACTCGCATAAGAGAGGCAAGGATTTTCCACAGCGCTCTCGCGCCTAGCCGTTCAGATACGTATGAGTGTGTGGATGCTTATTTTGTTTATTTTATGTAAACTAAGTTACTAAATGTGTATTATTCGGATTATTCCGACTCAGAACCGATTATTATTTAACACTTTATTCATGGACATGTGGCGCAATGGATAGGGTGTTAAATAATACTCCGTTCTAAGTAACAATCTTCTGAAGGTTGAAGGTTCAATCACAGACGATACTAACTAAGAATAAAACAAAAAATTACTCAAGACTTCTACCCGGTCATGGCTGACGGAACGAAAACAATCTACCTCATGGATTAAATAAAGTTATAGGTCGAAATTCCGTACAGATTCCCAAGGTCGACATAAAGATTCTCTAGTTTGACAAGACGCACCTGAAGAAGGTCGGAAGTTAGATCGGCCGAAACGTAGTGAAAATAATATCCAAGGTGAGATCAGTAGTCCGAATTATCTAAATAATCCATGTTATCAATCCTCATCTCAAAAATTCTGAAACATAAGTTACTAAATATTTGCACTGCCTTTTATTTTAGCGTGTCGAAGTTATATAATACAGGGTTTTCGAAAAATCGATGGCATAACTTTAGGATTATGTTCTATATGTGTAAATAATCGAAAAAAGTTACTTTTAACATAGGTCCAAAAACGCTTGGTTTCCGAGTTATTAGCCATTGAATTAAATACTGAACAGCATTTTCTTCACACAGATGGCGTCTTCATTTTCTACTGATTAGTAACTGTTACTCGTTGCTTTATTGAATTCGAACCACCGCTGCAAAGTGACATGTATACAAATATGAACCCTAACCCTAACCCTAATTGTTTCTCGTTGGTTTATTGAATTCGAACCACCGGTTTATGGTGGCATGTACACAAATGAGGAGACAGCTGATATGAAATGTCTTTTATGATTTGGCGGATGGCAATGGTGTAGAGGCTCGTCGTCTGTACCAGGAAAGGTTTCCGAACCGATGATGCCACGATGGGAAAACATTCGAGAACATTCATCGGCTCCTGTATAGATAGGGAATCTTAAAACCTCATGGTAACAACTGGACGACCAAGGTCAACGACGCAAGAACGTCTATCAAAACAATCCCCAGACTATTTTTGAACTGAAGAAGACCACCACAGCCCAAATCGCGACAGTACCAAGATAGAGGTGTTTGTAAGAGGCATCTGGGTAAGGGGGGGGGGGCATGCTGTATGAGATTTTAAGATTCATGGGGAAGGGGGTAAAAGTTCTGGTTTTGAATTCCGTATATAGAGAAATTATGGTTTGATATTAATTGAAGTTGATACGATATATAAAATCGTCTTGTATGTATCCACGAGGTGAAGCCGAATTTATAGTCTCGGCTCTGATCTACAATCGATGTTACAAAGAGGCAAAATCTAAAATGTTCTGAATGGAAATCTAAACGTTTTGAGTGAAAATCTGGAAAGATTTAAGTCATTGAATGAGAATCTGGACAGTTTGAATGAAAATCTGGAAAGTTTTGAGTAAAATTCTAAAATGTTTTGAGTAAAAATGTAGTAAGTTTCGAGTGAAAATCTGGAAAGTTTCGAGTGAAAATCTGGAAAGTTTTCCTTGATTTTAGAATTGAAAGAAAATTTACTTTTATCATTTTGATACAAAGATACTCGATAGAGTAGAGGATATTCTTCAGATTAGTACATGACAGGTGACAAGGCCAATGACTATTAATCATTCGATTGTTTGGAAATGGTTTACAGAAAGAAGGTTTATACCATATATATATATATATATATATATATATATATATATATATATATATATATATATATATATATATATCATGCAAGATCCAAAAACAGTTTGTTGATCACTTTCAACTGCTCGTGTAAAATACCCGCCGACTCGGTATTTACAAAGTTAAATTCCTCCTAAAGTATTAGCTAATTCGTTGTGGCCGACGGGGGGGAACGCTCTTGACTGCGAATCAGTGGCGATTTGTGATCGGAGTTCGAGCCCGCTGACTGTAGAGAATTAACTTCCTGCACTGAAGATTGCGTTAGCATGAAACATCGATGTCTGTAGGTAATAAATAATTAATATTTATGTATAAATATATATATATATATATATATATATATATATTAATTAAGTTCAAATATATTGATGAAGTGAATTAAGAACCAATAATATTTAAATGCTCAATAAAAAGTAGAGCATTATAAAAAATAAACTTATATAAACATTAGAACAGCCTACGCGATTTAACTAGCGTTTCAATGTTAATACATCTCTTTAGAACAACGAGATCAACTGAATATTACATTTTAAGTGCTCTCAAAAGTAATCAGATAGAATGAAAATGGTCAACAAAGAAAACAAAATAAATTTTAAAAATCTGTATTAAAAGATGAACTTTTTACAAATAGCGTATGGTTAGGGTAAGACTTTTCTAAGTGTGTCAGTCTCCCCGACCAACTGACATTCACCCTTACCCGCCGCCCGTATACATTGGAAAGGTGTCTGTGTCAATTCATATACATGCATAAACTAAATATAATAAGCATAATAACGTTTCTACCACTCCCTCCCTTGTACGCCCAGACATTATGAGGAAAGCTAGCGTCATGCACATTTTTCTCGATGGCCAAACAAAAATAAACTCCCACCGCTCACACGTACATCTATTAACTGTTTACATAGACATATTGTAGACGAACAAGTTTGGATAGTGCACACACACATTTACTCAATTACATATTCAAATATGCCTATGAATTAATAAAATTATATATAGTTTAAGAAAGAATCTGTCTCTAATTGCAAAATCACTTTTAAAAATTTGGATATTTATTATATTAAATTTCATACTCAGGCCCGTTCATTAGAAGAATAAATTTGTGCTAATTAAACTTATAGATTTCATACTAAGAACGATAAATAAATGAATAGTTTCATAATCATGATTCTGTATAAATAATAATAGATATTTACATTCATCAAATAGTATATCTACAAAACATATAACACTTACACAAGTATACATGGAGGTAAATCGCCACAGACAGTAATTGAAATTACGGTACACTTACCCGGGAGGCGGAGGAAGTGTCTTGTTGTCTACAGTGTTCAACGCTTGAGTGGAACTATATATATATATATATATATATATATATATATATATATATATATATGTATATATATATATATATATGTATATATATATATATGTATATATATATGTATATATATGTATATATATATATGTACATATATATATGTACATATATATATGTATATATATATATATGTATATATATATATATGTATATATATATGTATATATATATGTATATATATATATGTATATATATATGTATATATATATGTATATATATATATGTATATATATATATGTATATATATATGTATATATATATGTATATATATATATATATGTATATATATATATATGTATATATATTATTATATATATATATACATATGTATATATATATATGTATATATATATTAGCTATACGTAGCCAGTGATGCAGTAAAGTTATTTAAATTTTTATTTGTTTGCACAATTTTAAACTTAAGATAGACAACTCCTACTCTATTCTTGAATTTAAAAGGAGTTATCCCCCTTGCTGAATCTTATTTTTAGGTAATTATTTTTTAAATATTTCATATTAGCAGTCGTATGGGCCGGAGTAAGTATTTCTTAAAATAAATTGTAGCTAAGTACGTTATTATATTGCCAATAAAACAGTACAACAACAAATGACATTTGCTAGTCAGAAACAAAAATGAAAGTATATTTAGTCACTTTTCATTTGTTATTGTTGTACCGTGTTATTGGCAATATAGTAACGTAATTAGCCATGATTTATTTTTAAATTTATTTGGTCCGGCCCAGACGACTTCTAATATGATACATTTTTAAATAATCACCTACAAAGAAAAATCAGCTTAAATGGTGTTTGGGTCTGACTTTGAAAATCCGGCAAGATAGCTTCATACGTTAGATTTAGTTGATGAAAAATGAATCAGCCCTATGTGAATTATAATAGGAATGCTTTTAAAATTTGCAGGAAAACCTTGACACTCTTTACTACTTCTTCACATTGGATAATGAAAAACTGAGGATGATGCTGAACGACACTGATATTGTGAAATGGGAAAACGCCATATTTAGAGGTAAGAATCTGATTATAAGTATGATTGTCCTTTAGATCGCACATGCATTCCCCATTAAGAAAATAGAAATTGTTAAATAAACCCTTACTTACACGTTGCAGAGAATTGCAATCTTAATTAAAATAAGTCCCCATTGCTCCAAAATAGGGAGTAGTTGAAAGTCAGGCGTATTGAAAAAGCGTACACTTGTCTTCATGGCCTGTAAGTGGGGGCTCGTTTTATTATGAACTAGGTGTCTTCACCCGGTGTTGCCCTGGAGTCTTTTCACTTTCATTTTTGTGTTGCTATGTTAGAATATACGTTATATTAATGCACAGCTCATGCAAAAACATATATCCCAAACATATCCATCATTAGAACGAAAGGCTAAGACCACAATTACAGTTAACACATTTATTATAGTTGACAATTACAAAAGAGAAGCAACATATTTTATACAATAAAATATATTTAGTTCTTACTCTACTTTTAAGATAGGATACTGATTACCGGGAGGACTTAGATTCTTCATTTTTGCGGAAGCTCCATGGGAGAATTCTTAATACTCTCTGGACACTTTCGGGCACAATCAAGGGGAAATCACTAGCTGTGCTAAGAACCGGTGTATCACCGGAATCGGTTCCATACAGCTTTTTTAACTATACCGTTTTATATTCACAAAATTATTATTTTCTTTAATAGGATTTTGACAATTACATTTCATTATTACGGTATGGTCTTTGAATTGGTAATTTAACAAAATTCTTATAAAACTATAACTACTTTTGTTAAGGTCATGTTGTGATGATCTTCTAATATGTGATCTACCGATGTCGTAGGATAGTTTTGATGAAGATTATCTTTGGGATAAGCCCATTGAGCATCATACTTCCTACTGATGAGACGATCACCAAAGTGTCCCAGCAGCCATTCCAGCAAGTCATTTGAAGTGTAGGGAATCGTCCCATCCTGTGTAAAACACTGTTAACCCCTCACAATACTTCCTTGTCTATCCAAGGCTGCCTAAAACTTCTTAGCAACCATAGGTGACTTTTTTAGGAGTCAGCCTGTATATTTATAAAACATAATAGGGGTCACAATACCTAACCTTGTGGAACACTAGAAGGTATATTGAGTGATTCAGGTTAATTGTTAACTTTTACTTTCATTGTTCTATCCGACAAAAAATATTCGCAATATTTATCATATTACTTGAAATACCCATTCTTTTTTAAATATTTATTGATAAACGATACAATATTATCAAAATATATCATAAAGTTCAAGTATAAAATAACTGCACTATCTACACTGCATTACCTGCACAATATGACTGCACGAGATGGCGTGAAAATTGTGCATGTTGTGCACTAAAGCTTTATATACGATTTTACTTTCTTAGCTTATGTCTTTATCTGGTGAAAAAAAATTTTTTTACGGATGACGTGATAGAGCAAGGTCGAGCTGACCTAATAAACATGCGAGAAAGTAAACTTAACGAATCGGAAATAACTGGAATTTATTACTACAAGTTGGGTATTCAATTGTTAATGAATAACATAATGCAGTTAAATCTGATTCAGGCGATTTAACTCTACCTACCCAAACAGATTTACACAGTTACATAAGAGGATCCGTGTTTGAGTGGAAACATTTAGAGATCAAAGGGGTCAGAGATTAATATTAGGCGGAAGTTGTAAAATCACATGATTGTTATACGAAGCTATCTATCTCTCTCTTAGCCAGCGAGATTTCAACAAGAGACGATCACCAAAGTATCTCTGCGGGCATTCCAGCGAGTCATTTAAAGTGTATGGAGTCACCCCATCTTCTTTAAAAAGAAACTAGTCATCCCTCACAACACTTATTTGTCTATCTATGTCTGGCAGCTTTCCCCGGGAAGGGGCGTGGGGGGCAGTGCACGCAGATGATTGATGTAGTTATCTGTCGATCTCTCTCTCTCTCTCTCTCTCTCTCTCTCACACACACACACACACACACACTCACACACACACACACGCATACGAAGACAACCTGTTTCTGTGAGTGTCCTGTTTAAAATAAATCTTGTTAAAAACTAAACCACCGGTATCGGAGTGAGTTTTATTAACAAACGAAAACAACCTGAGTTCACAACAACAACGGTGGCGGTGGAAATAAAGACACGTGTGCGTAACAGATCTTATGCATGCGCAGTAAGGCATAATACAATATTAATGCGTAAAAATATTACTTTTGCACCCTTTTCCCCAATTATGCTCATATATACTTATCGTACGACAAATGCGTCTTTGAATTTGAACTTAGCTAAGTTTATTTTATCAATTTATGCAATTAATTATCCCTAAGATTAAGATACGACTATTCATCATCATTATCAGCATATTCGGTTTAAAGTCTGTTTTACATGCTGGCATGTGTTGGACGGTTTTTAGAAAATTTACTTTCAAACTAAACTACCTCTGGTTAGGTCATTATTTAAACTGCATAACCTGAAATGCGACCGATTTTCTTTGTAAATCATTTCCTTAGTTAAAGCAAGATTTTTAGGCCAAATACCCTTCCTGACGCATACCCAGTGGGGTGATGGGAACCAGTGCTTTTATTGAGACGCCATCTCTAGATGACTGCCTACCAAGGCTAAAGAGCACTTCACCTGCTTTTCACTTCACCGTTAATGAGGATATAAAGGAAAGTTGTCTGCCTGTGTGTATGTCCAGCTAAAAGTTTTTAAAAACTCCACAAAACACACCCACAAAAAACTGATATATTTTTATTCAACATTGCTTCAGAAAAAAATATAGGCACATTTTCTTTTTAGTATTCATTCTTTTGGAGGTCAACAGGAACAGAATTAGTCAGAAGTGGGGGCCTATATTTAAAGCGATTTTTTAATGTTATTATGTAGTAATTCGTCGACGATTTTTTCCCAGATGCATGAGAAAGTGAGATGGGATGATTAATGATAGAGATAGGGGAGAATAAAGGGTTGAGGGAGAGAGGGAGAGAGGGGAAAGCGAGTGAGAAGACAGAGGGAAGGAAGAGGGTTTGGAGAGAAGAGGATGACATAGATTGAAAGGAGGATAAAGAAGTTTTAAAAGACAGATGTTACACACGCTTTTTAACTCTTGTATTTTATTGTCCATGCTTCCGGGCAATGCCGGGTAACGATGCTAGTCTGAAATAAAAGATTCTACCAAGGGAAGTAACTGTGTAGCTTAGCCTGTAGGATTTCTTTGATTTCCGCAGATTAGCCCTCGTTTTGTTTGCCGACAGAAACAGCTGCTCGTCTCTCTTTGACACGTAAATAGTTCGCTCATTTCATAGTGACGTCTAGTTGTAATCATGCTCTTATTTTTTAATGCTATCTTTCCAGCTTATCCATATGATATTCATCAAATAATCGAAGACGTCACCAGGAAACGCGGTTTGGGATTACGATGTCAAGACTTTCTTTATCGTTTATACAAGTTCAATACAAAGAAATTGAAACAAAGGTAAAAATTATGTTGTACTCGCCGTATCCGTGACCCGTTGAGTCAGAAGCACTCTCACTACTTATTCTAATTTGATTTCATTCGAAAATTCATAAACTGTGAGATATCTGTTAAGATATTCCTCTTGCATAACTAAAAATCCTAAGTCTCTTTACTTCTATATTATCTATATATTAATACAATAGCGTGTGTGTTCGTGTGTCACGCTTACATCAAAAGCTCTGCACATGCGTGCCGCACCTAGATTTGGAAAAGCATTCAAGTAACCTAATTTTCGTAATATTTTCAAGTATTTCCCTTTGGCACAATGACTAGTGATGTAAGATTTTGACGTCAGTTTGTGACATCGGCCCGACTGGTTTATAGTTCGATCTCAACCAACCTCTAAGCATTTTTTTTCTATATCGAAGGGGGGGGGAGGTAGGGATGGGGACGACCAGGAAGACACATATTAATACGGTAGCGTGTGTGTTATTTTGTGTGTCACGCTTACATCAAAAGCAACGACCTTCCGAATCTTTGTATGCTACTCATGAATTGGAGCCAAATTTATTTTAATCTAAAACATTTACAAAGTAAGGTTTAGTCGTTGAAATCGGAATTAGTCGATCGATAAAATCGAGAAAAAAGTCTGACGGACGGACGGACACGAAACCGCTTTTATAGGTTAGGAACAAGATTATATAGAAGTATTACTGTTCTTTATTATTATTATGTAGAAGTAATGACTAATTATTTTTACATCTAATTTACATACGTGTTTGTGGTGTATGCAGATATATTCGAACTTTGTGACCGAATTATATGGATGGACCAGACGTACCCGTGGCCCGTTGGGTCCACAACCACTTCCACTGTTTATTCTACTTTGATTTTATTCAAAAATTCATTAACTTTGACATATCTGTTAAGATATTCCTCCTGCATAACTAAAAATAATAAGTCTCTTTACATCTATATTATCCTTATTATTATATAGAATTATTATTATTATTTATTATTCTAATGTAGATAGAAGTAAAGAGACCTATTATTTGCCATCTAATTTACATACGTGTTTGTGGTGTATTTAGACGCACGTATGTAAATTGGATGGCAACGCTTAAAAAGGAAAGTTACTCGTTCTATTAATGCTAACAAGGACGTTAAGAAATACTAAAAAGTAGTTGAATCAACATAGAGCTAAACGAGGTGAGAGAAATACTTAAATAGCTAAGAGAAAGATTGCTAACTTGTTCAGTTAATTACAAATTACGGCTAATAAGAACAATTAAAACAGATTTTTTCAAACATAACCAAATCTTAGAACTAAGGTATATGTTAAGGAGTCTTAATATGGGCTATATTTAGTCTAATTTAGTTTTATTCAAAGGGGGCAAAGACGGCGAGTAGAAGCCCTTCGTAAAAATTCAGATACCTCCGATTTGGGGGAAATTTTAACAATAGGTATTAGATATCAATTAATAAATCTTCCCCAAATTTCAGTTCCTTCAGGGTATTTCTCCTCTTTTTAATAATATTCAGGTTATTTCATCTTCTAAGGATGAGGTTGATCTCTTTGCTCTTCTTTTTTTGCTGACAATTCTTCTCTTGATGATTCGGGTGCTCTTCTTCCTGATTTTCCTTTTAAAACTGATCTCTCTCTTGACATTCTCATTATCACTCCGAAGATGGTTGCTAGGGTTCTTTCGGATCTTGACCAGTCTAAAGCTTCCGGTCCTGATTCAATTCCTGTTGTTCTTCTTAAATGTTGTGCTCCTGAACTATTTTCTATCCTTTCTTAATTATTCAATCTCTGTTTGTCTCAGTCCTGTTTCCCTTCTTGTTAAAAAGTGTATTCTGATGTCCCTATCTTTAAAATGCTGGTGATAGATCTGACCCAACTAAGTATCGTCCTGTTAGTCTCCTCTCTGTTACTAGCAAAGGTTTTTAAAGGTTGGTCAATGGCAAGCTTGTTCATTTTCTGAAAAGTCTGGGCCTCTTTAGTGATGTTCAATATAGCTTTCGTTGTTTTCGTTCAACTGCTGATCTTTTAACTGTTGTAACTGAGCGGATATGTCGGTTTATGGATAATTCAGGAGAGGGTAGAGCCATTGTGCTTGACATTTTGAAGGCGTTGGACAGAGTGTGGTATTCTGGTCTTCTACACAAACTTCAGGGTTATGGAATTAGTGGTAAGGTTCTGGACATTAGATCTTTTCTTTCTGATCGAAGCTTGCGGGTAACTCTGGATGGTGTCTCCTCATTCTTTTTCCTATCATTGCTGGTGTTCTTCGGGGCTCTATTTAAGGCCCAACACGGTTTCTTCTCTATATCAATGATCTTCCTAAGAATATTATTCAGAAAATTAACATCTATACTGATGATACCACTCTCTGTTCTGATGTTGCTTCTCACCCATCTCCCTTGGATCAGTTGAAATATGCAGCTGATCTAGAAGTTGACCTGGGTTCAGTTGTGGATTGGGGTCCGAAATGGCTTGTTTTGTTTAATCCTGTTAAGACTCAGTTCGTGTCTTTCAATCGTAAGCGTGCCCCTTTTCTTCCTGAGATTCTCATGGATGGCTCTGCTTTTGAGGAGAAATCGACTCTGAAACTTCTTGGTCTTTCTTTCTCATCAAATCTTTATTAAAGTTCATACATTAGATCCATTGCTCTTTCTGCTTATTGTAAAGTCGGGTCTCTCTTCCGCTCCAAACACTTTCTCACACTTGAGGCTATTCTCTATCTCTACAAATCTGCTATCAGACCATGTATGGAGTACTGTTGTCATATTTGGGCTGTTGAATCTTTGTCCTATTTGAGGGTTCTTGATAAGATGCAGAAACGTATCTGTAATTTGATTGGCCTTACTCTTTCTACTTCTCTGCATCCTTTCTCTCACAAACGTGACGTTGCTAGTCTCAGTCTTTTTTATAAATACTATAATGGCATATGTTCTTTAGAATTATTTGATTTATTCCCTGCTCCATTTGTTCCAGTTCGTTTAACTCGTTGATCCAGTGGTATCTATCAATTTGCTGTTTTGATACCTCATTATAATACAGCTTCTTATTCCAGTACATTCTTTCCAAGAACTGCTGGTTTGTGGAACTCTCTTCCTGCTGACTGTTTTCCTCCTACATTTAGCTTTAGTTTTTTCAAGACTAAGGCCAATATGCATCTCCTGTCTTTACGATAATCATCTTTCGTTTGTGTTAGCTCCTTACATAAAGTGGTTTCATGCCTTGTCTGGAGCGATTTCCATTTTTAAATTTTTTAAATGTTTTTAGTCGGCATGATATGGTCACAACTTCCTATTTGAAAATTAAAATATTTCAGATTTGCCTTAAATTTGATCCATAGACACTAATTAAGAAAGATTTCATAAATTTAAATTTCTTCTTAAGACCCCTTAAATTTGAGACATTTTCTAGAATCAAAATCATGTAATCGATTTTTATCAAAATTGAAATAAGGATTCTAGACATAAGGTTTAGTGAACGAATCAATACAACGTTTTGCCAAAATAATGCGGCACTTTTTCCATTCACGTCCTCTGACCAACGCATCTGCCAAAATCATGTTTGTCATGTTTTTTATAGCAGCAACATCTCAGTTATGCTAATGAGCTGCACCATAAGCCGCTCGCTGACGTTTACTCTCATAATATTAAATTAAATTTTTCGTAAGTGAGTGTATCCGGGTTCGCACCGGCAGCTCTCCTTTGCGCAAGCAGAAAACCAAATGTTGTTTCTTCGATTGGTGCAGACAAGTGTCTTGGTTCAGTGCAGTCAGCTGCTCCTCCTGCTCTTTGCTACACTCCCACCTGATCTCATGATCACAAATGTGGCAACCCGGTACAGGTCTTTTTGCCTGGTGCTTCTCCGCGGTAGTACGGCTGTGACTTCCTCCTCGTTTGCGGAAGGAAAATACAATGCATCTGTACCAGGCCTGGGACTGTCCGCCCCTTTCTGCGGTGATGCGACCACAACTTCCTCCTCAGATGACTCGTCTGCAGAAGAATCATCTGATACATCGGTACTGGGCATGGGGCTGATTGCCACACTCATAGTTATCACTCGTATACTTTGAGAAGATGGCTTGCTGTCACTTCCACTTTCCGATCTAGTTTGCCCTATAACGGGGTGTAGGTCCTTACGTGCCAAGGCATCCCATCAATGAGGACATTCTATGGGATTATCATGCCCATAATGCGTCCTACTGCATAATAGGATGTACACCGTCCATTTGATATTCTTTGTCAAAACACAATCTTAAACCTTGTAACCCAGGTGTTGCTGTTCGGGCTCATCAGGGGGCACCATATCGATGCCTTTCAGTCTTACCTTGTAACGATGGATCATGTTGGCAGGCGTAGTCAGTGGTAACACATCATCTTTCGGGGTGACATTATACCAGTAAACTGCCTCCATCATTGAGCACAGTTTTCTTGCGGCAATCTGTTTCACACTTCGATTACACCGTTCCGTAATACCATTATCTGATGGTATGTGGGCACAGTGAAATTGCAGTCGAACTTCCAACTCATTTACACAGTCTCTGAAAGTCTTACTGCAAAATGCAGGCCATCAACTGAAATGCGGGCCATCAACTGAAATGTTCACTGATAATGATATCAGTGAGCATTTCAGTTGATGGCCCGCACTCGTAAAATATAACTTCCCATTGGTCGACGATGCTTGCTGCATCTTGCCGTCTTAGACGACGGCAAACAGAAAACCGTGTGGACCCACAGTCAATAAGCGACAGATAGTGCCTTCCCTGGTAGTGGGTTATGTCTATCCCCACTCGATACTAGATGGACAACGGATCAATTGACTGACACTCTTTACGACGCTATTCAACAGGCAACATCAGCATATATCGATGATGTTTTTATAGATGAAAATATAGGGTCTGCAGCTAAAGTGAGGCAGCACCTGGCTGCTTTCTTGTCATATTAAAGCCGAAATAGCTTGAACGAGTCAATACAACGGTTCGCCAACGCATCTGCCAAAATCACGTTTGTTGTGTTTTTATAGCAGCAACATCTCACGTATGCTAATGAGCCATAAGCCCCATGCTGCCATTTACTCTTAAAATATTAAATTAAATTTTTCGTAAGTGGGCGTTTTCCTGCACTGATGAGGTTAAAATATCCGAAACGATATCGTCTGTAGGTACAAAAAACACTTTAATACTTAAAAAATACTAGCAGAGCTACCCGGCGTTGCCCGAGGCGATAAAAAAAAACAAAGTAGTAGAAATTAAATAGTGTGTGTAACATCTTTATATAAAAACTTCAATCTCTCTTCCTTTCTTTAGCCGTCTCTCTTTCCCTCTTTCCCATTATCTCCCTCCCTCCCCCAACTTTCTCTTTCCTCTTTTCCCATCTGATTCTTCTCTAAAAGTTTAGGGATGCGCCCCTGTTGTACCAAAGAACTAAAAGTTTAGAAACGCACCTCTGTCGTACCAAAGAACTATTTCATTTCCGGTTAAATTTTAGGGAATTATTTGGATTTTGGGGGCAAAGACTTGTAGTTTTTTTTTTACAAATTACTGAATAATATAATTGTTTTCTATTTAAATTAATAATAATTAAACTGAAATTAAACTGAAAATAGCTGAAATAATCGACCCCCTCTCCCAGAGGAAATCTTCCCCATAGGTGGAATACCTTTCTCGGTTAGTCTTACACTTTTATATTTTATCTAGATTCTCTAACTTTTTTTCTATAGGCACACACACATACATACAGACATTGAGTTTTATAGAGAGAGATTTACAGTATATATATATATATATATATATATATATATATATATATATATTATTTATTTTTATTTTCATTATTTATGTTTATATTTACACACATAAAAGTAATCCGTGTAACTTAAAATAATATATATATTTAAAATTGAATAAATTAAATAAACTAAAAATATTTCACTCATTTTGAATTTAAAAAATAATAATAATAAAAATTATTTGAAAAGATAATACTATATTAATATAAAATAATACATTAACTAAAAAAGTATAATCCTACAATAATAAATAGCATAAAAAATATAAATTAATAAAGAAATAAAATATTTTATATATTCTGCTGAACCTCTATTTTCTGCGTACCAGACATCCTTTAAGGAAAAGTCGTCTTGGGACGTTTCATTTCTGTAAATGGAAAGAACGTTTGAATTTGTTTTTTGAGAATGGGTGAGTTTCCCTTGAAATATAAAAATATTTTCTATCACTCCAAATCTTATTTTAGTCAACATCAGACTATCTAGAGGGTTCGACGAACGTTATTGGAACATTGCTTATAGCTAAGTGACAGTCTGTTTGAATATCTCCGAACACTGCTCAACTTTAATCCCTTAAAGGGGCTTAGTAACAATATTTATGAAGAAATATTAAATTATTTGTACGCTCTCATCAGTGTAGGAAGTGACAATTTCAGACGGTCACAAAGCACGAACCTGGTTTACAGAGTCAACCAAGACTCTGAACGCTTTCGCTCTATCCCTGCGGCCATCGGACATTATCACGTGATACAAGTAAAATTAAGTTATATTTATGCTTAAATACAGCGAGCAGTAAACATCAGACTATCTAGAGAGTTCGACGAGCATTATCGGAACCTTGCATATAGCTAAGTGACAGTCTGTTTTTAATATCTCCGAACAGTGCTCAACTTTAATCTTTTAAAGGGGCTTCATAACAATATTTACAAAGAAAAATATATATATACGGAAAATGAAAAAAGGAAAACCAAAATTATTTATATATTCATCAACGTTTCGTCTTTATTTCAAGACTTCCTCATAAAGACAAAACTTTGATGAATATATAAATAATTTTGGGTTTTTCCTTTTTCATTTTCCATCATGTTGGAATATTATTTCCATCATTTTCATCATATATATATATATATATATGTTGTATATGTTGTCACTCTCTTTATATATATATTGAAATGGTGAGTGTGAATTTCTCTTTTTTCATTTTCAAAAATGTAATCATCTCGCTTGGATGCTTGACAAGACCATAGGGTCGAAATAAATTATTGTACTGGTGATTATGTGATTCCGTGTTATTTTATTTTTATTTTACTTTATTCTTGCTCTGTTTATTACATAGAGCTCTCATACCCGGATTTCCTTCTGGAATATATATATATATATATATATATATATATATATATATATATGTGTGTGGGGGGGGTCTGTGGGTGTGTGTGTGTGAAAATATATGCTTTTCCATATACTTTATATTCTTTATATATAACAACCTTTTCAAAGCGAAAGCTCGATGATTGTTTACATATAACAACAGAACATATACATATAAATAAACAACATTTTGCTACATTCAAAAGACCATCTTTACAATTATTTTTTACAAAACAAAAAACTTTGGTACAATTACGGATCCGTTTCGTTCAACAAAAGAACAACCAATATTTGTATGTCAATCCCGGATATTTCTTTTATGGACTCATCGGAAAACCAGAAAGTTCTCAATCAGAAAAAAATACATAGCAACACAACAAACAAAAATCTAAAAACCAAACAAATCACATCGAATTCAACTCTATTGAGATGAATCTTGGTCTGTGGAATGTAGCAAAATGTTGTTTATAAATATACAGGGTGTTTCAAAAGTCTTGGGAACATTACAAATGCGTATATCTCATGAACTATTCCAGGTAGAAAAATGAAACTGGTGCCATTTTAAAGCTTGCTTAATCAAGTTTTTGGTCATACTAATGGTTTTCGTGTTATCTTTCCAGGTGCAGTAATGGCGTTCTCTAAACAAGACAAGGCATTTTGCGTCCTCCAATTTGCAAAGACTGAATCGTGGACATGTGTTCAGCGTGCATTTCGCAGGAAATTTAAAAAAGAAGCCCCTGAAAGGAAATCCATTGTCAGATGGCATGCTAAATTTGTGAAAGATGGGTGTTTGTGCCCAAGTAAGCGAACAGGTCGCCCTTCAACTTCAGAAGATGCAGTTGAGCAAGTTCGGACAGCCTTTCAGCGGAGCCCCCGTAAATCAGTGAGAAGAGCAGCAGGGAACTTCAGCTTGCTCCAGCAACTGTCTGGCGTGTCTTAAGGAAACGACTGCAAATGGTACCTTACAAGCTCAAGTTGGTCCAAAAGTTGAAGGACACTGATAAGCCACTTCGCCGTGACTTTTGCATTGCAATGCAAGAGAAGTTGGAAGATAACGGCTTTGATGACCGGCTTGTTTTTAGCGATGAGGCGACCTTCCATCTGAATGGCAAAGTTAACAAGCATAACACTCGCATATGGGGTACTGAGAATCCTCATGAACTTCTTGAGCACGAGCGAGATTCACCAAAAGTGAACGTGTTTTGTGCAATTTCCAAGAAAGGTGTCTATGGACCGTTCTTCTTTGAAGAGGCAACTATCACTGGTGAATCCTATCTCAACATGCTGGAAGACTGGTTAATGGCTCAGTTGGAACAAGCAGAATCTGATGACTTCATTTTTCAACAAGATGGTGCACCACCACACTGAAGTCTTAGAGTAAGGCAGTTTCTTAACACAAGGCTGCCTGGTAGATGGATTGGGAGATCTGGGCGAGGTGATGACGTTCTCATGCCGTGGCCTCCTAGGTCTCCAGATCTTACCCCGTGTGACTTTTTCCTTTGGGGCTTTGTCAAGCAACAAGTCTATGTGCCGCCCCTTCCAAGAGATATTGACGAACTAAAGGCTCGAGTAACGGCAGTTGTGGGAACCATTGACGTCAAGATGCTGGAACGCGTTTGGCAGGAAATGGACTATCGACTAGATGTCTGCCGTGTGACGAATGGTGCTCATATTGAGCAACTTTGAAGATTCCCCACAAAACTTGAAACTTTAACCTTTCCAACGGTACCAATTTCATTTTTCAACTCCTAATAGTTTTTGAGTTATTAAAAATCGTTATGTTCCCAAGACTTTTGAAACACCCTGTATATATATATATATATATATATATATATATATATATATATATATTCATTCCATCATAAATGCCAGTATACTGACATCATATGCCTTTAATAGGGTTAAGATGAAAATTCATATAGACTAAATGTACAAAAGCTAGGAAATCCCCAAATTTTTACACTTTTATTGTCATTAAGGGTATGACTACATATCAACCAAACCATTTCATTATCACATCACTACAGTATAAATCTCTATGCATGAGTGGATGAAGTGTGTGAGGTGCGCTGAAGAAAAATTCCTACCAGTAAAATACATAGCCCTGTTGTGCTAGCATACCCTTAATGACAATAAAAGTGTAAAAATTTGGGAATTTCCTTGCTTTTGTACATTTAGTGTATATGAATTTTCATCTTAACCCTATTAAGGGCACATGATTTCAGTATACTGGCATTTATCATGGAATGTCACTACTTTTGTAAAGGCTATGCCTCAATACAATGGTCATTTTTAAAGTTTTTTGGAATTTTCTGGAAAACTAAGGTATATGGTAAACTGAAATTAAAATGCCATCAACTAGACTCTAGAACCTCTATCTCTGCCAAAAATCAGCTGAATCCATCAAATAGTTGATGAGATATAGGGTGGCACATACGTATGTACGTACGCACACACAGATAACACAAAATCATGCCTGACCTTTCTGGATCTCTGGGTTGCCATGACTAATGATGCTGTAATTCTACACACTTATAGAACCTATAAAAAAAAAATGTTGTGCAAAGTTTTAACTAATTTGGTTTATTGGTTTTTGAGTTATGATTGATCAAAGAAATGAGATTTCTAGCATAGCCGTTTTTGAAGTCTATTAAGGGATAGAGCGCTCTCGTGCCTCCCTTGATATATATATATATATATATATATATATATATATATATATATATATATATATATATATATATATATATATATATATATTATAACCTCGTAATTTAGGTTATAATAAATAATAACTTGTAAATAAAATGGATGAACTATCAAGATAAACGTTTAACAGATTTATTAAAACTGAACACAGAATGAAATAATGAATTATTTTGCCGTTGGACGCGATTTTGATATTAACAATCTGAGATCGTGATCTTTGTTTATCTTCTCTTTGGCCAGGACTCCCTTTCCAAGGGCGATAACTCTTAACTCCCGAATTGGTTCAAGGGGCGTAACTCGTTTTCGTTAGTTGTCCTAACAATATATATATACACTTATGTTAGAATATATATATATATAATGGAGGGCGGCACTTTTTTACTTGGCCTCCCCCACTTTACGGTCATCAATAATTAAGTTGATATGCATGCGTTTAATTTTATCTAATTAGCTTATCTATTAATTGATTGTTGGTCTTATGTTGTCATCATTACAATATAAGACCAACAATCAATTTCATCTCAAATTTGGCAAAAACCAAGCGAAATGGGTGAGTTTTTGTTAAAGGTCCCTATTCTATAGGTATATTTATGGACTTTCATTTTCTTCTTTAAAAAATCGACACCCTGAAGCAAAACACGTGAAACTTGAATTAAACTGATTTTGGCATTTCTTTAGTTTAGCTGTGAATCACAATTTATTTGCTTTTCTTTTTTGAAGACAGCGGCAGACAATCAACCAGAATAACAGAATTAGGAGTTTTCATACAAAATCTTCTTCTTTTCTTCTTTTTTTCTTTTTGTTTTATACATAAATTAGAGAGGAGTTTTCCCCCGTACATATTTGCTTAATAGGAAAATAACCCCATCCATCACAGGCTACTAAACTTACCAATTCATTACGCTTATTCACTCGAGCGTGTTATAGTAAATTTTATTATTTTTCACCAACAAACACTAAATATTACATTTAACCTACCATCTACGACTCTCCACCAAACCAACTCCATATAGGTGGTAGCAAAAACTTTTCTCTCTAACAATGGTGCATCCATTAACATACCGGTGATTTTTCGGATTGCATCGATACATTCTTTTTTCGCATTGTTGAGGATCCGCATAATATCTAAAGTTATTCATTCCGTCCTCCCTCCAGTCCTTCTGTTCACAGAACAACCGATACAGTATCTTTTGAGCAAAGTCCAATGAACACAATTTGAAGTGAAGAACAGAGAAACAATGCAAGTCTGCCTTGTTAATACGCTTCCAACGAGCTATTCCGATTCCAATACATACATTTATACTTTTATACTTAATACATTTAAACTTTTATACATTTTACTTTTCTACTTTTATATGCACCTTGTCAGTTAATACTTTTAACTTTATGTATTCTCTATATTTGATAAACCAATTGATTCTTGAATTTTGCCATTTTTACTAGAAGCAACTTGCTGATATGTTTCAAATGAGCCATCAAGCAGCGTCAGAAAATCATTTTATGTCTAGATTAAGTCCAAAAAGGTGTATTTGGCCCAAAATGACCAAATATAATAATCTGGGCCCAGGCCCCCCCAAAATTGAAATTTCTGTTTGTGCTTTTTTCACCAGAAGCGAAATATGCCCCAAAGTGATTTTTCCCCAATATGCCCAAATAAGGTAATTTGAGCCCAGACGCCAAAAAATTGAAATATTTTGAATTTTTCTTTTTCTATCACCAAGAGAATCCCATCCCGCTTCTAACGAGCTCTCAACCACTATCGGGCGATCATTTTTAGTCAAGATATTGAATTTATTCCCATATTTGGCATTCTGGGCGCAATGTGGGCCGGGCCCCCCCCCCCCACTTTTTAGGAGAACCCCCCCCCCCCACTTTCATAACTGTCCCGCCGGCCCTGTATATATATATATATATATATATATATATATATATATATATATATATATATATATAAATTTATTAATTAACTCAGTTCAAATATTTTTTTTAATTTCGGTTATATATATATATATATATATATATATATATATATATATTCTAACATAAGTGTAACCTCCGGTATTTGTTATTTATTTTCTAGAAACCAAGTGGCCTTTGTTTGAACATTATGCTTTTTATAAATGTCGTTTTGTATATTACTGCAGACCCATTCCCAAAGATATCACCGTTGGATCGCTGACTCCAGATATGGCTCACTTGATATCAACGACGTGGCCCGTGACAATTTTCGATGAGAAAGTCGTGCCCCTCATAAAATACCTAATTATTAACTATCCAGGCGTTTGCTTGTATGATCTGAAGGGTGCACCCGTAGCCTTCGAAATGTACCAGGAATATGCATGTTTGGGGATGCTGTTTGTCGAGCCGGCATACCGGAAACGAGGCTTAGGTAAACTGGTCGCGAGTCTCCTGGCGCAGAAATGTGCTGACCAAGGGTACCCAATGTGGGCTGGAGTCACTGATGATAACGAAGCATCAGTTAAACTCCATGTCGATGTTGGGTTTGAAAAGACTGATGTCATGCTTCTATGGTCAAAGGTTATCAAAAAAAAAACGTGAATTGCTAAGATGGGAAGGTTGCTTCGTTCATTTTTAATGTTTTTATGTTCAATTTCGAATAAAATTCTGTCTTTTCAGCATTCTTTGTTTTTATTGCTTCCACAAGTAAATATTTATAAAATTTCGAATACTTTAGTTAGTGACGTCTCTAATAACCTTTAATCTCGCACGTTCCTACAGCTCTCCTCAACACTGACCAAGTCTAGTAATACTAAATAAGCAGTGAGCAACTTCAAATGGGAAGCCACAGCCCACAAACACACATACACGCATACACACAAACACACAAACACACAAACACACATACACACAAACAATAAGATTTACTGGCTTGGCCGTGTGCTATGTTTCTGCAGAGCACATGTGTTTTATTTGAAAGAGATCAGCCATGCCAATAAACAGACCCTGCATTGAACAACACTTACCGCTTGATCACTGGTTGTCTGAAGCCTATCAACCTGAACCACTTGCATCACCTCGCTGGCATTGCCCCTGCAGATGTTAGATGGGAAGTTTCCAGCCGAGTAGAGATTACAGTCTACAATAATGAATGCCATGTCTTTCAGAGTGTGAACCCCTGCCCAATGACTGAAGTCAAGGAGAAGTTTCCTCAAATATGCCCAGCACTAACAACATACCAGGAAGAAACCAGACTACGACTATGGACCAGAAGACTAGAGAATGACCCAGCTCCTCTTGGCATGGGTGTACCTTTTTCTGAAGTCTTCCCTTCTAGCTCAGAATCAGCATAGTTCCAGTGTAGGGTACTCAACTGTCAGAGAAAAGAACGGAGTGAACAAATAGCTGCTATGGCCAGATGGAGCTACAAACCAACCCAAGGATTTGCAAATGTATAAAATAGGACCATTGATACAGCACTGCTTTTTCTGCTTTCTCCTACCACATCGGTATTTCTTGAAAGATCTTGCAGAGCTCAATGATAATGCAAAGGACTGTGTAAAACAGTGGGAAACTGTCGTATAATCACACGCATCAAAAATACAAAAAGAAGAAGCAGTGACAATCACATATATGTATACACTCAATGTTCTATACTAGATTTTTTCACTAAATCTTTTTCGCACAGTTTTTCCCCTCGTTCCTTCTGTCGATGGCTTCTCCTTGAAACTTACTATTTTTGTTCTGTTTTTCTATCTAACTCATCAACTGCCTTACCATCATATATTTAAATTTATATTTATATTCTATGCCTATATCACTATTGTCACTACTGGTTCAGTTTTATTAGACTGGTTTAGAAAGATAAAGTTATAGGTTATTGGAACTATTTGTAATTATTAAGTTCTGATTTTTTTTAATAATTACTTGTATATGTATATACAATTGTCACTGTTGTTTTAGGTATTATTCGAACTTGGCTAGTTTGCAGGAAAGATGGAGAGACATAGAAAATTAAGTCAGTCAGATTCTTGAAGTTAGACAACAATAGTCTTGAATATGATGAATTGATATTTGATTCTGAATAGCCATTCAATTACAGAAATATCCGTCTGTGTTCGTCAAAACAAAATGTTTAATTCCAATTGATTTCAGCAATTACATAGTATATCCGACCAGAATTCTTTGAGCAACAGACTTTCCCCGTTATTTTCTGGTTATTTTCATTGGCTAAACATCTATGTTCATTAATCAATGAAATCACTACGTTTGTTACAAATACAATTTTTCCCCTGATGTACAAAAGTTTGTATTTTATTTCCTTTGTTAATTCGTTTTCAGATGATTTCTTTATTCACTATTCTTGATTTTTTGTATTGTTGCTTATAATTAAATTTACATATTTACTCTAACCTATCTAGACTACATAATGAAACTTTTCATATCAATTATACTTGAGGCACCTCAGAATCAGAAACGACCAAAAGGACAAATTTCCGCTTGACGTCAGTTTATTTTTCTTTTACTTCTGGTTGAATTATAAACAAAAAAATATGCCGGCACACTTGGCTTTGCAGATTTTTCTTACAAAATGTTTTGTTTTGTAAATTTTAGAGATTCATAAAATAAATATTTATTTATAAAACTCTAAAGTTGGCAAAACAAAAAGTTTTGTAAACCATCTCTTTACAACATCCACTTATTTAAATTTGTTTATACATTTTCTTTAATAAAACTTTTGTAACTTTTTTTTATTAAAAAATTATTTTTATGAATAAGTTTAAAAAACAAGACGTTTTGTAAAAAAATCTCCAAAGGCAGGTGTGCATGCATATTGTTTTGTTGTTTATAATTCAATATAAAATGAAAGAAACCAGTGTCAAGCCAAAATGTCTCCTTTTGCTCTTTTCTGATTATGGAGTGCCTCAAGTATAATTGATCCAAACTTTCATTTTATTTACATTTGGACTTCATGACTATTTTGTGTTTATGACAAACATTAACCAGATGACTTTAAATACAAAAAAAACTTACAATAAACTGCATTATATTATAATTTGTATGCAGTCCAGTGTAACAGTTCTTTTAACTTATGCATCTTATATAAATAGGGATTTTGTCCGTTCGTCTGTTTGTCTCTCAGTCACAATTTTTTAAACATAATAAATACATTGTGAAATAATCGAGAATACAGAATTTAGCTAATCTAATATTCCAACCTAACCTAATTTAATCTAAATATGAATAAATGCGAATCTTTCCTAAGTATATTAACATCGAACCTCTCAGTCTTACTTAAATATAATGATACAGTATATATAGTATTCTCTAAACTCAGCCAAATAAAACCCTTTTTTGCACATTTTTTATTTTATATTTAAGTTTCTAATAAATTAATATTCTGTAATATATATTTATAATTGGTATTGTCAAATTTTATTATATATTTATAATATTTTCCTCGATTGTACTATTATTATAATTATTAATACAATTAATTAAAGAGATTTTATAAAGAAAATTATAAAACATTTAAAAACTTTCACTTTCAGGGAGATAATTACATGAAAACTTTCGGCGCCGATGTTAAGAGAACAGATACTCCACTTTGAATTATTTATTTGCATAAAATATAAAATTAACATTCCATACAAATTAGGCACAAGGACTTTGATCTTAGCCAAAAGGCCATGGAGCAATACAAAATTATTCTTTGTGTCTAGATAATTGTAAATGAATGAAAAAAAAAACTCGATTTAATGGGAATTTATAAGTGTAGTATCGGTTCTGTTGTCATAAGACCGTCCTCCCAGGAATTACCTCCTCCGTTTTTAAGGGTATGTGGGGGAATTCTTCCATGTATTACACCCTCCTTTATATTTAAAACTTTAAAAAACTTTTCAAATTACTGAATAGTTAAAATTAGAAACTGAAGGGACGAAAGGCATTTCTGTTCGGCGTTCAATTGTACTATAGGGATTATTTGAATATCTCGCTTATTTCGTTTGATTTTCGAACACATTTTGGATGAAATTTATTAATTAGTTTTACATTGTATTTTTTATCCCAAAATAAAATTCTAATTTTTTTTTAAAGACTTGAAAGTCGAACTTTAATGCAATGCCTTAATCGCCTGGGGCCATGTTGTGCCTTCCTATTATTTTATTTTGCGCTTGACATCTATAAAAAGGACTTAATTTTATTTATAAAAATTTGCATTTATTCTCATATCTATAAAAAGGAAATAGGTTTCACTTTATTTTATTTATAAAAATATTCTGGGGTTTACAGTCACGCTTGACATCCATAAATAAGGTACTTTACTTTTATTTTATTTATAACAATAATATGCTTATTAGTTTAATAGTCTAAAACAATTTATTTTGCTTTAACTAGGTATTGTATGTAGTTCTGTCACAATTATATAATAGTCCAAACCTAGCAAAAATATGCGATCAGAGGGAACATATTTTTGCTAGTAGTTTAAATTTAAAACAACAATTGCGTGTAAATACTACACTTTCCTTTTGCAGTCCATACAACGAACAACTTCAGGTTATTATTGACGTTACAGCAAAAACAAACCAACTGATTTTACATCATTTTTTTGTTTGTCCAGAATTGATTTGCGCAGGCCAGTCTAATAGTTTTCTTTTCTTTTAATTTACTTTCCTCCACAAATGTTTTTGTTTATTTGTTTGTTTGTGTACAGCTTAGGATCTACATCGCTTGACCAATCGTCACCAAACTTGGTCAAAATATCGGTCATGGTCTAACTTAGAACTGCTTTAATTTTGGAATATCTAGGCTGAAGGTCAAAGTCAATGTAACAGAAAAGGTGAAAATCACACTTTGAGCGCTAACTTCGAGTCTGTTCATCACAGAGACTGACTATTTGGCCCATATTGTAGCCAATGAAGTCCTGCATCTTATATTACATTAACCTTGAAAAGTTCGGTCATAGTCGTTTTTTTTTTCAAAATTTGATGTATGGATCTGATGCTCTTTGATAACAGTAAGTAAAGGGATCAATTATAGTTGAGGGCGACCTGAAGGCTCTCTTTTCATTAGCTATTACATCAAGATGTAGGGGAGGACACTACTCCTTTCCCAGGATTACTTCACTAAGCGTTGATCTTTGCCTTGTAATACTGAGTGTTTAGCAAGGGCATTAAGTACCATTTTTTAAGTCTTTGGTGTGACTCAACCGAATTCATTAGTGAACACTCTTACCCATTATACAAAATTCACCATGCAAAATTTCAGCCAGATAAGATAAATAGGTTTTGAGTTATGATATAACTTCAGAAATACTCCATACAATATGAATTAGTAAGACCCATATTAGAATTTGGCTCATCCTTACGTTGTCAGGCGAAGGTATGCAGTCTCACGACTGACTTATGTTCTTGTTAACTAATGTAGTCATCCTCACATACTCACTGCCTTTTTCATTTTTTTTTTTTTGCAACGAACAAATTCTTTTTGGAAACCAATAGCCGCATAGTTTCACTCGTATGTACGTTTCTTTTATTATTACAAACACTTATTCTCGACCCAACGCCACCCCAGGCAACACCGGGTAGCCACGCTAGTGCTAAATAAACAGAAGCCACTCTTAATCATAACGAATGATAGCCGTGTGTTTGTTTCACCGTGCCTACAACAACCAAAGCCCAGTCAAAGAGGAACTACTTCCAACAGACAAACGATAGTAAGAATGAGAATTGTCTCCCTTGCATCATTTTGATTTTATAATTTAGGCCAATTATAACTTCATCAACTCATCCCCAACCTTTGTTTCTGGACCACTTTTATCATCTGTGGACCCGATATATGCATATATAATTTCTTAATAATAAATAATAATATATATATATATATATATATATATATATATATATATATATATATATAATTTCTTACTAATAAATTTTTATTAACATATGCACAATGTGTTCATGAACAGAGAAATACATGTCCCTATTTACTTGCCTGCACACGAGGGCAAAGTTTTTTGGTTTTCTTCATCAAGACTTAGACGTTGCGGAATGACATGATGATGGACATGGTGTTGTCTCGGATGATAGTTGGAATATACAAGTGGTCTCTCGGGGCTCGTTCATACAAGTGGTACTCGTCCATTCAATATCATATATCGATGGTGAAGTATTGGAACCACGGACATCTGACATTGCAACTAAGATAGGCTGGTAAATAAAACGGTCAGTTTTTTCTGATTTCGGCGAACTGTGCTGCGGTGTCAGGATTGACAACAGATTCCACAATTCTTGATGTCTCATATAAGTAGTTTTCTGGTTTTAAAAGCAAAGTGTGTAACTTGTTATAACTTGCAAGTATCAACTTGTTATAACTAACTTATTTAATGTTATTTCTTTTAATAAAACATGATTTCATGTAAAAAAAAAAAAGTTGTTCGAGAGTAATGCCGAAATAAATTTCACTGCAAATAATAAGTGACCATACAAAAACATTAAAAACAGCAAGTTTCATCATACACATTGTTCATCGCAACAGTTAGGAGTGAATGGAGTAAGTTCAGGAAATTTCTACCATTACTAACCAGCAGAGCGTTACCACTGTTAACCAAGGAAAGAGTCTATCAGGCATGTGTACACAGTGTGATGATGTATGGAAGTGAAACCTAGCCAGTGAGGGTTGAGGATATGCGTTGCATCGAGAGAAATGATAGGAGAATGATACGATGGATGTGTAATGTGAGTGTTAAAGAGGGGCTTAGTTCTGATGATCTCACAGAAAGATTAAACCTGAACATTATAGGGAGAGGTGTGCAAAAGAGTAGACTTCAATGGTATGGCCACATTGAAAGAAGTGATGAGAGTTCTTGTGTTAGTAGATGTAGAACAGTTGAGGTAGCAAATTCAGTTCACAGGGGAAGGCCAAGGAAAACATGGGAGGAAGTGATAAAAAGTGCAAAAGAGGGATAAATAAAGATCAGGCCAGAGATAGGTTAGTTTGGAAGTTACTTTCTTTGTTTAGCTATCAGATGCTATCATGTAAAACGGACGTTAAACCAATAACGACGACGACGATGACGATGCTAGGAAATTACTTTGTATGTTCCTTTCTTCCGCCCCCTCCCCCCCCACATCACCCCATAGAGATATTTGCTTTCACGTACATGCCACTTTAAGAGGACAAATGTCGCTCTCGTTAACCATGTAGGTATGGAATCTCCAGTAGCTGATTTCCTTTGGAAGTTGAAGAGACGTTCATGAGGAGTGCAATTAGTGGAGGTAGAGAGCAATGAGCGGATGCTGTGGAGGGCTACATCTAGCACTTTTTCTCAATTGATAATAGGGAGATTTCTCGACCAGAGAGCCAGACTTACTGTTTGCCAGATGATACCGTTGTACCTCTCCACTTGTCTGTTACCTTGAGGATTAAAGGCGGTCGTTCGACTGGTAGCAATGCCTCTGGAAAGCAGGAATTCCTTTAGTTCGTCTGACATGAAAGCTGTACCACGATCAGAGTGTACAAAAGAAGTATTTTCGAAAACAGAAAATAGATTTGTTAGATGTTTCCGGACAGTTGCCGCTGAGACATCGGCACAAGGGAAAATGAAGGGAAAGCGAGAGTATTCATCAACCACTGTTAGTATGTAGCGGTTGCGAGTATTCGAAGGTAATGGTCCCTTGAAGTCTACGCTTAGTCTTTCAAATGGTTGACTCGCTTTTATAAGAGTCTGAGGTGCCGCATTAAGGAATCTCGGTTTTATCTCCGAACAAACTTTACAGACCCTTATTACCACTCTTACATCTTCCACAGAGCATGGCAGATTCTTGCTCCTGACAAAATGTAGCATTCGGGTGACACCCGGGTGACATAAGTCTGAGTGCAAGGTGTGTAACTTGTCAGCAGAGGTGGTAGTAGAGCAAATGCGAGACAAGGCGTCTGCAGCGGCGTTTTGTTTCCTGGAGCGATATGCAATGTCGTAGCTAAAACAGGCAAGTTCCAACTTCCATCTTGTTATCTTCTCATTTTTTATTTTGCTTTTGTTTTTAGGGTTGAACATGAAAGAGACAGATTTTTGATCTGTGATTAGCTTAAAATGCTTCCCGAGCAGTAAGTGTCACCATTTTCAGATCGCCTCGACAATAGCATAGGCCTCCTTTTCAACAGAGGAGTGCTTCTGCTCGGCAGACGTTAAAGTTCTTGAAAAGGAAGCCACATGCCGAGAGTTTTGGGTTAAAGAGGCAGCAATCGCATGTTCCGAAGCATCAGTTTCGACCTCGAGAGAGAGAGAAGAGTCTATGGCTATCAGGGATGATTTTGCAATTTCTTTCTTCAGGTTACTGAAGGCGTCTGCTTGTTCCCTAGTGAGGGGAAAATTGGTAACTTTGGTAAGGGGGTGTAGTTTTTCAGAGAAGTTCGATCCACCTAGAATAGTGAGAGAACATTCCCATTGCTCGGCGAAGAGAAAAAAGATCTTGAGGTACTGGCAAGTTCATCAATCCCTTGAGCCTATCAGGGTCAGGTTTTACCGAGCCCTTGCTTATTGTATACCCAAGCAAGTCTACAGAAGTAAGTGAGTAGTGACACTTGTCTTTGTTCAGCGTCAGTCCGTACTTCGCTACTGCATTCATGAACTCTTTCAAATTAGTACCATGCATAGCCTGATCTTCTCCACAAATGGTAACGTTGTCGATGTAAGCATAGGTTCCTCGAAGGTCTTCTCGCTTGATGATGTCATCGATGACTCGTTGAAAACTCGCTACTCCATTGGTTACTCCAAACGGGATTCAACGAAACTGATACAGAGATCCAGAAGCTTCGAAGGCAGTGTATTTTCGTTCTTCCGGCTTGATAGCAACCTGATGGTAAGCACTGGTTTGATCAGGAGTGCTGAATATTTTGTAAGTGGCAATCTCATTTACCATGTCCTCCATTCAAGGAAGAGGATAAGCGTCAAGGAGAGTAAACCGATTTATTGTTTAGGAGTAATCATCAAAAAGTCTTTTTTTGTGATT
Organism: Sepiola atlantica; assembly: GCA_963556195.1. Classification (NCBI taxonomy): domain Eukaryota; kingdom Metazoa; phylum Mollusca; class Cephalopoda; order Sepiida; family Sepiolidae; genus Sepiola; species Sepiola atlantica. The sequence continues at coordinate 134,328,358 of OY744517.1, forward strand.
TTCAGGAGATACCACAAGCGTTTGGGCTCGTCATAAGGATTGAGAGGGCTCTATGATATCTTCCTTTAGCATACGGGAGATTTCCGATTGGATAAATTTAGCATCAGGAAGGGTATGTCTCCTGGATTTAACAGCTATCGGGCGACAGTCCGAGGTTAGATTGGTAAACAGAGAGGGGTAAGGGATATTTTTAATGGCAGTCAGTCTACAAACAGTGAGAGGGTGTTGGAGCCCTCCAAAAGGTATTTCCATTGAGGAGTGTTGGCATAGAAATTTATGCCCGAGAATGATGTCACAGCATAGGTTGGCCATAATTGATAGTTTCACATTCCTGTACTCCCTATCTCTCAGAGTGAGAGACACGACACAGTGCCCGAGAGTAGAGGACGAATGAGAACGGCTAGCCATCAAAATCCTCTCAGAGCTTGGCGTGACTGCCAAACTGAGCCCCCTAACCATATCCGGATGAATAAAAATTTTGAAGCTCTCTGTATCGACGAATATCCGCATAGACTCACCTTTGATTTTCTCCCATAAGGACGAACGAGATAGACTCTCCGAGGAGTTAAAAGGAACCGATGAAGCAAGAAGGGACTCATCGTAATTGATAGCAGCCGTTGTAGGTGACCTGCAGACACGAGTAAAATGCCCTTTTTTTTTGCAATTTTTACAAATAGAGTTTTTAGCAGGGCACCTCGCTCTGTCATGTCTCGGGTTTCCACAGAAAAAAACATTTCTGTCCAGAGAGTGCCGCTATCGTGAGTTGCTCCTCGTATGTAGACTGATCGTCCTTCGATTCTTCTTTTACAGCAGTGGAGACCAAGGCAGCCAAGGAGTCCGACTGAGCATACGAAGTTAATTGTTTTTGGGATGTCTCGAATGTTAATGCCTGGTTGTACGCCGTGTGTAAGTCAAGACGTTTGTTTTCTAAGAGTCTTTGTCTGATGTGGGATGACGAAATCCCATTTATGAATGCATCCCTGATGTACTCATCCCTCGCCTGTATAGCTGTCACGGTCTGGAAATCACAGTCTTTAGAAAGTGTTTTCAGAGACTGTAAATATTGGTCCACGCTTACGTTGGCCTGTTGCCGACGAGTTGCTAATAAATGCAGGCAGAAAATGCTGTTTTTGGGCTGGATGAAAACTTCTTCCAGGACGTTCATAGCCGAATGATAATCACCGATGTCCGATATGTGTTTAAAAATTGACGGAGACACGAGGTTAATTAACAAATTCAGTTTTAACTCGTCCGTTAGTTGAGAACCGTTGACAGCGCCAAGAAAAATGTTGAAAGACCTCTTCCAGTGTCGCCACGTGTCGGCTGCATCCAGTTTTGACGGGTCTAAGTCCAATCGTTCAGGCTTGAACAACAAAAAAGCAAAAAATAAAAAAGCTCTTCTACAAAGTCATCCTTCGAGGCAATACTTTTTCTTTAAGGAGAGAAGTGGTATTGATAATCATCTAAAATTCCCCTGCCGATGGGTTCGTTCTCGGTTACTTTTGTACTTGACTAGAGTGCTCCCTCAGACGAACTGATGTTTCCCATCTTCAAACCTTGTTCGACATTCTGTGCGAAGCAAGTAAAAAACAGCTTGCTTGTTACTGAGATTTATTTTCCTTTAAAGAAGAGTTAGAAAAATGGAGATAATGCCAGATCAACAAAGGGAAGTAACTATGGTTTGTTATTGGGTTGGCCAAAAAGTTTGTTCGTTTTTTTAATGTCATCTTTCCGGCCTACTAAGAATCGTTTTATATTCCTATTCTTAAAATCATTTATTTGATGTAGCGAGTATCTTAACGTCAGTGTGTAATAAGCCTCTGAGTAGAGGAGTTCTTATTTTTGCCTTTCTTTCAGACCTTGAAATGGAAGATCAAGCAGATCACTACTGACATCTGATGCTTTTTACTACAAACAAGGAAAAAACTACAGATATGCTATGTGTATGTGGAGAATGCTGTTACAGAACGTGTATGCCAGTGTAGCAGCGTGAACCCTTGCTTGTTAAGATGTTGACTGAAATGTTATCTAAGAAAAATGTCAAGATACACGCTGACAATTAAATTGTTATAAAGGTATTAGAAAGCAAAAAAAATTAATACACGCAGATAAAAACATGAACGTTGAATGAAAGAATAAAACATTATTTAAAGAACACAAGATATTCATATAATACAAAATTACAAGACGTTTATGTGATTAATTGTTCATTATAAATGTTCAGTTCAGTTAGAAAGTAATAAAATGTATGTGTTTCTGCCTGTCATTTAGGATTATATATATATATATATATATATATATATATATATATATATATGCTTGCAACAGTGTCAACGTTTATGTGATGCTTTGCGTTTGAACGTGTAAGTGTATGAATGTGTGTGTCGCCTTTTATCAGGATGCGTAAGTGTACGAATGTGTGAGATTTGGTTGAGACAGTATAAGCATTTGTGTGTATCCCGCTTTTTGTCAGGGTGCGTGTATGTGGGTTGACAATGGATAATAGCCTCCTAAGCCCAAGGAGACGAGGGAAGTGGAATGTTGTCCTCTTATTAACCGTATTCTGACCTGTTCCCTTAAACAGAAATCTGAGCTTAAATTACATTTTATCAACTCCAAATGAATGGTTTTATTTTAGTGCAAAAAAAGGATTTTAATCGCTGAGGTGTGGTGGACGTGGTAGAGAGCACAGCATGTGACAACCATGTTTGCTTTTTCGCTTAATATGCGACTAGGAGCCGGTTTTGAAAGAAAAATCAAATTTCGTTTTTAGATGGAATTTTTAGGTGTGGCTTGTATTGGACAGTTGGGATAGATGTCAATCGTATATCAGAAATGGTTTGCTCGATTCCAAAAAGGAAAATTTTCAGTGAGAGATGCTTATCGCTCTGGCTGGCCAAAGATGATCGACAGTGACCAAGTGAAAGCGTTAAACAAGATTGCCGTTTGACAATCAGACAAATCGCAGACATTCTCAAGATTTCCAACCCGAGCGTGGAAAATGAATTGCATAAACTTGGTTATGTTTCTAAACTTCATGTTTGGGTTCCTCCTTCCTAAGAAAACGAACGAACGTTTTGGTCACCCCAATACATGCAAAGCCTTTTTTTTTAATTTGCAAACTACATCAAGTACTTAAATGTAAATATATGGTTATGTCAGAAAAAGATATGGTTATGTCAGAAAAATACAGGCTTATTAAATTATGTATTATTCAGATTTTTCTATTTTATGACTAATTTTATCGTATTGAAATTGAAAGTTCGCCTCAATTTTAATTACTCTACAAGTACGACTTAAAGTAAAAAATATATATAGTAGGAAACAAAGGTCGAATAACTTCTTACTAGCTTATAACAAAGGGGGAGATCACTTAGTAGATCATTATCTCCCTTGTTGCTGCTTACAGTAGTCTCCCTTTAGTCTTAGCCTTTAAAATATTTATAGAATTATCGATATATATATATATATCATTTACACACGGCAGTGTGTGAATGCTTACGGTCAACATTTACCCAATCATGACCAATTCTTGAGTTTTTCATTAATTCAGTCTTCATCCAGACTTGATGCGTTTTTTTTTGCACTAGAATTGACTCGTCCCAAGTCTTTTTTGAGCATAAAGAAATTAAAATTTGGTCCAGTAGAAAAAAGGTTTTTCTAAATATGTGTGGTTATCAGAGTGTAGGATAACGCCCCCATTGACTGAATTACCATAACTTTTTTTTATTTAAAACAAATATTTATTTTTTATATCCAAAATATAGCAAACAGCACAAAGAATCTAAAGAATATCGATATCTTGAAAGGAGTTTAAGATAGGAAAGGGTTGAGCAGCTTAAATTGACAAAAATGTAAATTGAGCAACGCTCCTCATGCCCTTTAACTCGAGATAACTTTTTAAATTTTAAATATAATTAAAGGATGGAAAATAGGAAGGTAGCATTCGATGAGCTCATTCTAAATATGTTAGTATTAAAATGATTGGGACCATAGAAATAGAACTGTGTGACTTTTAGTAGAATTTTTTTTTACAAAGTGATAATTGACTTTTGAAGCTAAATTTTTCAGGAAAAAAGGCCAAAAAGGCCAAACTGACAACTGAAAGAAAGCCAAAAAAATGCCAAATTGAAAATTCCGTTTATTAATGAAGAAAATGAAAAAAAAGATGAAAGAGAGCAACAACAAAAATGCCAAATTGAAAATTCTCTTTATTAATGAAGAAAATGAAGAAAAATTATCTATATGGAAGATATTAACCATTGGGTATGTTGAAGATGTTAACCCTCAAATATTTGTATCTTTTTTTTCTATTAGTTTCATATTGTTTTCTTAGCAGTAAAAGCAATGATGTTGTGGCAGATCGATGAGACGAACGGGCATTGAGGAAAAGTCCTAGCCTGTTTAGCTACCCCTTTTCTTTCTGGGTTCGTTCGGCTTACTCTCTCTTACTCTCTCCCTTTCTTTCTTTCTTTGACCCTTCTTCGCCTCTGAAGGGAGAAACTCGTGAAATCTCGCAGAATCATGTTGGCCGAAGGATTTCGGCCAGCTTGACCACGCGAGATTTGAAGTCGATAAAAGAACACGTTTTCCTTTCCTCTTCCTCTTTTCCTTCAGCGTTTTTGAGAAGAACGCACCAAGAACTCTCGGCGATTCCCCCCACCCCCCACCAGCTCGAACGAGCTGTGTGGAGGAGGATGGGGAGAAAAAGGTAATCTTATTCACATCTTTCAATTCGATGAACATATATTCACATCCTTCAATTTGACGAACATTTCTTCACACATGATCAATTACAAATTAGCCACACAAAAGACATTCACATGCTAGCATATATACACTTACAAGTATGAATCTAAGAACTCTTTAAAATGTTTCAAATATTAAATAAATTGTTTTGTTAATAAAAATGTTATTCTTTTCCTTTTTTATTAACCATTATAAAAGGCCTATTCGTATATGTGTATAGCTTCATAAAATCCTTCGCTTTCTTTAAGGTAAGTTTAAATAATGTTTTCTTCCTTCATCTTGGTTGTCTTAAACTGTTTTATTTAATCCCCACGTGGTCCGATGGTGGAAGCCCAATGGTGTGATAACATGCAGTTATAAAGGCATCTATCACACTACCTATGGTTGGGGGATTCATTATCGCAAAACCATTTGTCCGAAATCCTTCGCGACTGTGGTTAAAATCCAAAAACCCTTTGTTCTTCTTTTGAATCTCCCGCCATTAAACACACTTCCACCCCGGCCATAACTGGTGATCCTTGTAATCGAATCGGTCTCAATTCATCTACACAAAATCAATTGTTTAGTGTGGTGGCTTGGTAATCCCTAAAGACGCGACCGTCATCAAAAATACCAGACCCCAAACAGGGAACCACAGCCATCCCCACAATGTTCCCTATGAAATTGAAACTGTGTGATTTAAGTGGAAAATTTTTTTAAATATATTTGTATAATTATTGCGCTAACTAAATAATACTTTCTAAAGTATACATATTAATTTTTATATCGTACTGGAAGACTTTAAAGAATATTTGAACATGTTATATTTAAATAATTGTTGATAAATTTGTAGATAGATATCTTCAGCCCCATCCCACCCCTCCCCTAAACAAAAATCAGATTATCCTTTTTTAGGCGATTACGTGTTGGGAAAGAAAAACAATTATTTCAGAATTTAGAGTTTTGCATATAAATTTAACGTAAAATTAACAACCCATTTCTGGCCGATCGCTATCGAGATAACATTTTAAGAGCATATAACCATATTTTTTTGCACAGGGATATAAATTGTATTGTTTTTTGTTGGGAGGGGGGGGGGATAAAAAATCCATTAACTCTACCACTAACCTTAAGTGCATGTGGAAACAGTCACTCCCTCAAAAAATCACTTAACTATATCAATATCCAAGTGGCAACCCCAAAAATTTAACTAGAACGGTTACATGCTTTCTTGGCCTTTTGACTAGGAGCAAAATGTAGTATCAATTTTCGATAATTTTGTATTTTTTGCGCAAATAAATATTGCAAAGTGTAGTATCTTTTCTGATACCACATTTCATCTTTTCTGTCCTCGGTCAGTGAAAGAGAAATCCTTCTAGACTAAGGCAATTTTCATTTTTGTTACAATCCAGAGTTCTCCTTTTTAGAGATCTGGATTTTCCAAACATTAAAATCCGACCTTGTGTTTACCTCGGTGCAACGGAAAATTCGCAATGGAAAATTCTACAAAGGAAAATTTGTCAACGGAAAATTTGTCAATTTTGTCAAAGTAATAAAATCTGGTAATTATAAAATAAATATAGATTGAAAATAGATTTTAGAACCGTTCTTGCAGGTGATATAGTTTTAAATACGGGGCTACCCTCTTCTCTCAACCAAAAAAGAACACTTCTTGTATTATCTTTTTGGTACTTGTGCAGTTTACAGACCGGGTTATTTTTTAGATAAGATTTCAAGTTAAATTAAATTTTTCCGATATCTTTTGTTTATTAAATTGGTAGGTGAAAGTACAGAATCGTTAGGAAAGCCCCCATCCCCTACCCACGTTAAGAATGGCTTTCTAAATAATGTTTACAAACCGGGTTGAAACAACCCAGTTTGTAAACGACAAAAGTGCCGTGTTTTCCAATTATTATATTAATAAAAAAAGTAATAAATTAAAATCCTATTACGAGATTAAATCCACCATAATGCATTTCGGTTTCTTCGTAAACAAGTCAGCCATTTTAATATTTGTTAATAGTTGAAATAATAAATTCATTACTTTGTTTTCGACATTTGAAAGGAATGTGGAAGTATTTAAACTGTCGAACAGAAAGTAATTTAAACTTGCTTTAAAATTCTTAGCAGATAATATTTAGAAATATTCTTAGCAGATAATATTTAGAAATAAATCTTTGAGTGGAATATAGCTGTATAAAGGGGGTATAAAGGCTTTTACCTTTCGAACATAATCAAATTTTATCTTAAACAATTAAATAGATATAATGAAAATGAGTTAAAAATGAATTGAATTATATTTTAATTAATTCTGAAATTATTATAAACTATTTGAACTTATTTGAAACTCAGAAATTGAAATTTATTCTCATTATTCTGAAACTTATCCTGAAAATCAGTTTTTCTTGATTTATTAATATTTGAATTTAAAATATTCAACATATTTTTACCTTATTTTACTTTAATCTAAAAATTAAAATTCTAAAAATTTTGAAAATTTTTGCAAATCATTTAATTTGAATTGGAATATGGAATTAGTATTTAAAAAAAAGAAAAAACCTGAAATTATTAAATATAACTAATAAGTAAAATTGTATTTTATTATTTGAAAAATATGATGTTTAAATATAAGAAATATTATTATTTTTGATAATTATTAACTTATTAATAATTGAATCTCTAATAATTAAAAAGAAAAAAATGTTATTTAAAAGAACAAAATAACCACAAAAAGAAGAATTAAATAATAAGAAAATTTGGAGGGGATTTGAGAGGGTTAAAAGTGAAGGTAAAAGTTCTAAGCAACCCCATTATTTATTTTGCTTGTTTACTTATTTTTAATAACTTCACTTATTTAAGTAAAACTCTAAATTAATTAATAGAATATTTGTGACTTTGTCTCCGTGGGCAGTACTGAATCATGTAGTAGGGTTGTCCAGAAAAGACTGATGTATTTTTTGATAATATTCTAAAAATATTTTTTTAATAAATTACATGAATAAAAATATTTTTATTGTTTTTCATTTTATTATTTCCAAATAACTTCATATTAAAACTTAATCTCTAAATTTAATACTAAAGTATAGTCAATTGTGGTGTTATCACTATGAGAAGTACTGACTCATGTAGTAGGGGTGTACCGAAAAGGAAAATGTTTTAATTGACTATATTCTAATAATGTACTTTTACTTTTCATAAACTAAAAAAGTAAAGTTATTTTTAATTGTAAGCTTCATTAAGAAATTTATAATAACTTCATTTGTAAAATTTAAATTTTTAATGATTAGGGTATAGTCATTTGTGCTTTGTCTTTATTTGCAGTACTAAATCATGTAGTAGGGCTGTCCAGAAAAGGCAAATGTTTCATTTGATATATTCTATTAACATTTTTTTTTGTTTCAAAATATACACGTGAAGTTATTATTGTTTCTAACTTCATGTTTAAAGTTAAATTTAAATTTATCACAATATAATTTGTTGTGACTTTCTATGGGCAGTACTCCATGATGTAGTACGGCTGTCCAAAAAAGGTAAAGTTTTAAATAATTATACTAAGTATACTCATTTTTTCTAAATTATGATAATGAAGTTAGTTAGAATTTGTTATTATTGCTTTTATGCAGATTACGAAGGAAAGTTTGAATTAATTAATTTTCTTTTCAGCGGATAAAAAGTAATAAATCCAAGACTAGTTCACTAATGAATTAGATACTTTCATTATTGTGATGTCATAATGATTATTGGTTCAACTCAATTAGCAATTGTTACTAATATTCCCACCAACTCAAAGTATAAGTGACTCAAGGTGAACCTGGTCACTGATGCTTTGGGGTCTTGTTATTTGTTCCTTTTTTAAATTATAATAAAAATACATTGTACATTCTCAAACTGCAATGTCTTAAAAAAAGTGGACAAGCCTGAAAAATGCGGATGAAGAATTAAATGTAGAGTAAAATTAGCAATGTAAAGAGAATTATAAACAATAATGAATTAAGTGATTCATTAAATAAAGTTTAATTTGCTTAAAGCATAATTCAAAATGTGAAGATACCATGAGCGATTGCTGTTTAGCACATTACCTCGAGTGGAGTGTATTCTGTGGCTGACCCTTTCAGCTATGGAATCTGCCTGTATTTAACAATGTATCCATACTGCACAGGTCAGGAAATTTTGATTTGTTTGTGTTACATGAAAAGTATATGTGTTGTTTTATTTTAATTTTAAAAAAATTGAACCAAACTTTGACATAATTGACTTACATTCAACTCTTTAACTCTCTCTAATTGTCAGCACCATTTTGTTCCAAATTATATTTTTTAACTTTTCCTAATTGTAGTAATTTTTTGCATTTCTTTCGAGTGACAAATAGAGTATTTTTAAATTTCAAAATTGTCAAAAAGAATTTCCAACTTTATTTCAAAAAGAAAATTTTAAAATTTAGTTATAAAGTGATCAAGTGATAAAAGTTTAGTAATTAAGTCACTAAATCTTTGAGTCACTAAATCAAGTCACAAATCAGTTAGCCTAACTTGTTAATTTGCATAAGTCATCACTTTTTCTGTTTACTTGAGGTGGCTATTTAGACGAAATCTACTGTATAATTAAAGAAAAAAATATTTGGGTGTTTTATGTCATTCTTGTGTTAATCAAAATACCAATATCCAAGAAAGAGCCAAGAAAAACCATTGCATATGTCTGCCATTTTAGCAACCTTGTGATTAAGTGTGATTTAGTGTGATTTTCCTTTTTGTCTCTTCTAACTCTTCATGGATAGTCATAGCTGCTATCATAGATTCTTCATCCACCATCGTATCTGCAATGAGTTTTGCAAATATTTTTTAGCTGACATTATTAAACTTTCTACTAAATTAGTACCTCTCACTTGAATTATATTAGCTTTCTCTTTTCATGTGTGAGTCTTTTCTTCACTTTAAGTTTCAGTGTCAGGTATAGAAGTATGTGGCACAGTAAGTTCCAATGTGTCTGCAAGAAGTAATATATTAAGTGCACCATATATTAAGAAATGGCCTCTTTGACACTGCTTTTTCAATTAGATGGCCTATACACTCAATAAAACTCATCTCCATGTGCAACCCTCTAATTCTCAACACTACAGATTTCATACGGCTACTAAATGGCTTATTAACTAAAATAGTTTGAGTCTTCCGATACAGTGGATAGTCAAATATGGTAAAAGAAAATGTGTTGTTATAAATTACTTGTTCAACCAGGAATATCAACGTAAAATAGATGTATGACATATTTAATGGATGTAAGTCAATGAAAGGCAAAATCAAAATAGTTGCCATTCCCGGATGATTTCTTTTACTCACTTAAAGTATATAAGATTTCTCTGTTCATGTGTGAGTCTTTTCTTCATTTTGAGTTTCATATATGTGGCACAGTGAGTTCCAATGTGTCTGCAAGAAGAAATATATCAAGTGCACCATATATTAAGAAATGACCTCTTCATACTTTAACAAGAGCATTTCCGGTAAGCATATTTGACATTGAGTTGTAGCCATAGAATTTCTGACGATCCTTTTGTCGTAGTATGTATATACAGATCTCCGAATTTGTCCAAAGAGGAAGATTATAGATTAAAAGAACAAATGAGTGAGATATTATCTACGTCAGAAGAAGTTGAAGATATTATAATGGTCGGGGATTTCAATTTACCAAATGTAAATCAGGCAAAGGGTTTAGTTGTGTCTCCTATGAATTACATTAGTCAACACTTTAGAATGCAGAACGAATATTTGGAGTTATTTACAACAAACGGTTTGCATTGGTATATAGAAGAAGATACTAGATATAAACTAGTGGGAAATAGATTAGAAAAAGGTATAGTAAATCAGATGTTTTCAAATAATGAATGCATAATAGGAGATGTAAGTTTAAAAGCACTGTTAGGTAAATCTGATCATGCATGTATTGATATCAAAGTTAAAATGAAGGCAGAGTTTGATTATATAAACAGAAAACAGAGGAACTGGTCTAAGATTACAAAAGATTTTGTGTCAGAGAAAGGAGAAATATCGATTGGAATTATAGCTTGAAAACATCTGATGTTAATGAAATGTGGGAGGAATTAAATGGAAATATAAAATCTATAATAGAAAATATTCCAGAAGTTATTATAAAATTCTCCAAACAAGGAGATCCATTAGAAAAATTACCTTGGGACAATAATCGTCTATCTCGTAAAAGGAAAGAAAAAGATAAAGCTTGGAGGAAATTTGGAATTATACCAAGTATGGAATATTATAAAAATGCTGTAAGTAAACAAAATGAATATGAAACACTAGAAGTAAAAGAAAAGTTGAAACACGAAAATAAGATCGTTAGAAATATTAAATACAACTGTAAACCATTGTTCAAATATGTAAAAGCAAAAACTAAAATTCCAAAAAGCATGAGTACAGTAAGAGATGATGAGACAGGGGATTTAACAGACACACCAGTAGAAACAGCTGGTGTACTAGCAAGTTTTTTTTAATCTGTTTATTCTTGCGAAGAATTTGGTCCACTACAGGAGAGTTGTTATGGGGAGGATACAACAAAAATTATGGATGAACTAAAAATAGAACCTAAAGACATAACACTATTACTATCCAAGTTGGATGTTAGTAAAAGTATGGAACCTGATAAAATTCATCCTAAAATATTGAAATACTTATCATCAAATGAAGGCTTTATCAATGCAATAACCAAATTGTTTAGGAAATGTATGGAATATGAAGAAATTCCATATATTTGGAAAACAGCTATAGTAATACTGCTACATAAAAAAGGTTAGATACATTTAAAAAGTAATTACAGTCCAGTTTCTCTAACATGTATTTTGTGTAAGGTATTATTAAATTTTATAAAGGATGATATAAATTGTAACCAACATGACTTCGTCCATGGTAAATCAACATTATCTAATATTTTGGAAAGTATTGACATTATAAATGAATATTTGATAGAGGAGGATAATGCGGATATCATATATTTGGATTTTAGCAAGGCATTTGATACGGTATCTCATTATTGTTTACTAGTGAAAATGAAAACTTTTGGTATTACTGACAAAATGGTAAATATTTTGAGGATGTTTTTGAAGGATAGAACTATGAAGGTAAAAGTTGGTAACAATTATTCTGAATCACAGTACATACCCTCCGGTATTCCGCAGGGTTCAGTATTGAGTCCTTTGTTGGTTTTGATATTCATAAATGACTTACCTAATAATATAAATTCAGAAATAGAACTGTCGATGATGTAAAACTACTTGTGAGACCTTTATCAAAGGAAAAAACACAGATGGATCTAAATAAATTATCACATTGAGAGAACATTTGGAAATTGGTATTTAACCTAGATAAATGTAAAGTACTACACGTAGGATCCAGGAATGTGGGTGTTAAATATGTACTAAACAACAGAGAAATCAAAGAAGTAGATGGAGAGTGCGATTTGGGAGTGGGGTTTGATAATACATTTAAGGCAAATAATCATATTTTGACCATTGTATCGAGGGCAAATAGAATGATCAGGTGGATTGTTAGTAATATTATTTCGAGGGAGACAAATGTTGTGTTAAGGATATATAAAGCTCTAATAAGACATCATGTAGAATACTGCACCCAGGCTTGGGCTCCAGCGACTAGACATGGAAATTGGAATGTAATATTGAAGCTAGAAGGCATACAAAGAAGGGTGACAAAACTAATAAGTAAAGTAAAGGAGTGCAGTTACAGGGAGAGATTGGACAAATTGGGATTGACTACTTTGCTGGAGAGAAGAATGAGAGGTGATATGATTGAGACTTTTAATTAATGTCATTTCTAACTATGGTGGTGTGTTTTTAGTATTTCTCCTAGATCTGGAAGGTTATTGTCAAGGCAGTTTTCAAAAACTATATCTGTTAACCAGTTAAGTTTTTTTTGCTCACAGAGTTATATGTTTTTGGAATAAGTTGCCAGATCGGATTAAGAACAGCAATAGCGTGGATCAGTTTAAGATGAGGTTGGATAAATTCAGAGAAAGTGGTAGGAGGGAGAAATTGAGGGGGCACTTTTGGAAGTTGTCAAATGAAATATTTGACAGAATTTGGTCTAGATATTAATTCTGTACTAAGAGTTTAATTTCTTCTCTTTTTTTTTCTTTAACAGTTGAATTGAGAAGATAGTTAAAGGGGAGATGCCCAAGGAGGCATAACAAACAAACAATAATAATAAAATTAATTCTGCTTTTTCCATTAGATTGCCTATACACACAAGAAAACTCATCTCCATGTATAATCCTCCAATTCTCAACACTATAGATTTCAGACGGCTACTAGATGGCTTATTAACTATAATAGTTTGAGCCTTCTTATACAGTGGATGGTCAAATGTGGTAACACGAGTTGTGTTATAATTTTACTTGTTCAACCAGGAATATCAATGTAGAGTAAATGCATGACCTATTTGATGGATCTAAGTCAATGAAAGGCAAACTCACAACAGTTGCCCTTTCCAGATGATTTCCTTTGTATACCATTTGCATGAATTCTGACAACCCTGGGCATGGTCATTGCAGAACCAAGGAAACTGTCCACAGAATATCCAGTAAATATGGGGATTTAAGAAAATGATCACAAGGCTTAAGATGGGTAAGTTCACTAAAATGATATAGATTATCTTTTTGATAATGATAATGAACTGTTACTTGTCCAGGCCTAAGGATCTCATTAGTCGTTACTTCATGCTGGGAAATCACATGTGTGACAAATTTACCTGGTGTTAATATGGCAACCATACCCATCTGATGAAAGGTGTCATATCCATCAAGGGTTTGTATATTGTGGTCAATAGTGGCTGCTGCATATAGAATGAATTGATCTTCTCTAACAGTGACAGAACAGTTATAGAAACATGTTGCTGTAATTAATCTATCAACAAGCTAGAACCAAAATGGTGATGCATTTTTATGACTAACCATAATTGTAAAAGAGCAATCACCATAATTTGTCGAATAGCTTAATAGTAATTAATTAAAATTATTTAATAAATAAATTGGATAAATGACTAAACACCTTAAGTTTAAACTATTAGCACCTGCTACAAGCGAGGCATAAGCGAGAAGAGAAAGGAGAAAGGTGGAAGAATGCGGCTGTCTTGCTGTGACCTTCGTAAACTTATTTACGAAGGTCACGGTCTTGCTCGCTTTCTCTCTCCACCTCTCTCTCGCCTGTTTTTGCAGTTTTTACATTTTGCGTGAAAAAAAAATAAATGACTTTTTTAATAAATTAATTAAATGCCTTATTTTAAAGTTAAAGAACAAATTTAACAATTGTTTAATGTGTACAAACATCTTTTCATTATACTCATTGACAAATGGAAACAAAAGTTTAGTAGCACTGATCTGTCAAAATTACGCAAAAGAAAAGAAGTTTTTGTGACCTTGCAACTCGAACTCAGAGTCAGTGGTAAAAAAAAAGTTTACTTCCCTAAAAAGATAGAATGGCTCGGAAATTGGGGAACATTTTTCATTAAATATATATGAAACTGATCCCCCACTCTAAATTCTGAATTATTTATTTTTCTTTTTTTCCGTTTTCCATGGTGTTCACATGTAATCGTCCAAAAAAGCAGAATCTCAATTTTTGTGGGGGCGGGATTAATGGAGGGTGTTAATCTACAAATTTACTCATATTATATATTTTTTAATCTTACGCTTTTTAAATATACGTTCCTTTTTATATTTCTATTTTAAGCAATTGATTATAGTTGGGTTTACCTTTCCTGTGAAAATTAAATGAATAACTTTAAAATCATCTAATTAAATACCTTATTTTTAAGGTATAAATTAAAATGTTAAAAGTTTGGGTATTATTGTAGATTAAATCTTTCACCTACCCCTACCCCCACCTGATAAAATGAGATTCTACTATTTTAGGCGATTACTGAAAAACTTGGTGGAACGAGAAAACAACAACAGAATTATTTTAGAATTTAAAGCGGGGGCAGTTTCACATATAAATTTAATGTAAAATGATCCTCCATTTCTGGGTCATTCTAGCGTTTTATGGCAGTTAACCATTTCGTTTTTTCCTATTGAAGATGTATTCTGCGCGTTATTTTGGGGGGAGGGGGGTCCACTTTTATAGCTGATTATATGTGATTTCTAGGGCACGCCCTGGGTCGGAGGTTAGAACGTCGTGAATAGAGGGTATGGGCTGTAGTAAGTGGTTGTGCACGCTTAGACAATCTGTTAGTATGTGATCAGCCTTCTTATTACTGAGTCCGCACTTACTGCAAATTATATTAACTGCCCAATTGATTTTGAAGAGCCATTATTTGAGCTCTGGGTGGTGCTCCGACCGACATTCACAGCCGCTGCCTTGATGTTATTTGAGACCGAGAATGGAATGTGCTATATGAAATATAATTAGGTTTATTTCCATCACATATGCCAGTGATTACGTCTGGTTTATTTTTTGGAGTATATTGAATATGAAAATCTCTAATTCTCTCTCTCTTTTTCTCTCTCTCACACACATACACACACACATACACATATATATATATATATATATATATATATATATATATATATGAATAAGTTTTTATAAGCACAAAATTTTCAAATTGATCTTAATAATAATGACGAGCTAGCCATAATTACCAAGGACGGAGAGGCTTATAATACTAAAGCAAGAAATAAATTATTCCTTTAGTAAAGCGGTTAAAATATAAAAAAATTTAATGTGTGTGTTTGTGTATTTATTTCAAATTTTGTTATTATTATAACATTCTATAATAATTTATACCCAAAACAACACAATAGATTTACAATTGTTTTTAAAAAATCTGTATAGTAAACAAAATATCTCGGTAGTTTACCATAAAAAACAAATTCTTCTCTATAAAATCCTCAAATCAAAACATTAACAGGAGGCATGGAGGAAATTAGATTCAAAGAAAACAGAATATAAACCATGTTCATCATTCACTCCAAAAGCGGATATAATTATGATCGTGAAAAATGTTCAAAGGATCAAAATCTAAGGATGTTATTTGTAAAACAACCTGAAGAAAATATACTTCTAGTAATATATATATATACATATATTTTAGAAGAATACCCATTCCAAGATGAGTAGAATTAATTCATTGATGAAAACAGTTTTGCACCAATTTTATGTCCCCTTACGAAGATTAAAATCAAGATATAATGCAACTAAACCTTTTGTTTATAATCTTTATTTAAACTTTGATCCAAATCCATTTCATGATTTTGATTCTAGAAAATGTCTAATATTAAAGAGGTCTTAAGAAGAAATTGAAATTCAGCAAATCTTGCTTAATTAGTGTCTAATGACGATGGATCAAATTTAATGCAAATCTGAAATATTTGACTTTTCAAATGGGAGTCTGTAGCCATGTTATACCTCCTAAAAATGTTTTAAAATACTCCAAAGAAACTGAATTTAGGCAATATTTATTAATCAATGTCTAATACCTATTGCTAAAATTTCATAAAAATCGGAGGTTTTTGAATTTTCATGAAGGGCTTCCACCCCCTTTTTTCTCCCTTTGCATAAAACTAAATTAAACTAAATATATCCCACATTACCCATCATTACGCCTAGCAGTTGTATTCCAAAATTCATAATTATCAGTTAATTAGTTTAGAAGTGAATTCTATGCATAAAAATATATAAACATATACAACTACGTAACTTTATATAAATACTAGAAGAATAACCGTTCCAGGACGGGTAATAAAAAATGCCCCTAACAAAACAGTTTTGCATCAATTTTATGTCCTCTTACAAAGATTAACATCAAGATATAATGATATTAAACTTTATGTCTAGAATCCTTATTCCAATTTTGATGAAAACTCATTACATGACTTTGATTCTAGAAAATGTCTAATATTAAAGGGTTGAGCTTAAGGGGTCTTAGGAAGAAATTGAAATTCATGGAATCTAGCTTAATTGGTGTCTGACTATTCTGTCAATGCAAATCTGAGATATCCGACTTTTTGTAAAAAGTCGGATATCTGAATTTTTACGAATGGCTTTTACCCCTTTTTACCTCCTTTGTATAAAGCGAAATTAAACTAAATATAACTCACATTACGACCCCTTACGCCTAGCAGCCGGGTTTCAAAATTCATAATAACTGAATTGAAGTTTATAAGAGGCATAATATAGGCACAACCTTCCATTTGAAAATTAAAATATTTCAGATTTGCATTGAATTTGAGGCCGGATCAGGAAGCAAGAACAGCAAGGAGTCCTAAGAAGGAGAGAAGGTGAATTGCAGTAGTTGTTGAGAAAATTGCAGACGGTTGCTGCTGTTTTTGCTTTTGTGCTGAACAACTGGATGGAAATTCACAGTCAGACACTGGGGAGTCTCTTGACCCCCTAGTTGAACTAGTCACCTCAAGGCTGGCCACTGCTACAGTATAATCATTTGTCCTAAAGCATTTCATCTCAACCGCAAGTGCGACTTTGAAATATTTAGTTTAAAGAATATCTTAGGATGCATGCATTGTTCATTTGTGTAAACAAAGGATATGTTTTGCTGCGTGTGTGCAATTTGTTGTTGCGATGCCATGCTGAAACAAAACCCGTCAGAATACTTTCTTATATAAAATAATTTTAAAAAACTTGACAAACGTCACACTCGAAAAGAAGATGGTTTATTAATTCATACTGCTAATTCAGTTACACTTAATTATATCGTGGCCGGGGAGAAGACAGAGAGTGGTTTGGTAGTTTTGTTTTACGGCATATCAACCCTTTTTGGGTTATTTAATGCCGAATCTGGTCATTTTGGTGAAGGTTCTTATGCTTAAAATTCTTTATATGTTCAAATGTTTAATTATGGTTTTTGGTTTGGTTGTTTTTGTTTCACGGCATATTGACCCTTTTCAGGTCATTTAATGCTGAATCCGGTCATTTTGATGAAGGTTTTTATGCTTCAAGTTCTTTATATGTTTAAGTATTTATTCATGGTGTTTGGTTAAGTGAAAAAAGGGGGGGGGGAGAGGGGAGAGGGAAATTGTTATTTTTTGTTTTGGATTTTGCAGAACATGATTGTGTTTTGCAAAGGAAAAATACAATAAAACATCAGTATTTGGTGCATTTTGAGTCAGGAAGTCAATAACTTAAGACAGCCTGATTTGGTAGCGTCAGCAGGTTCTATTTGACCCATAGATGGGACCCTTACAGGTACTACCACTCCGGGCCAGAGTAACTAAGGGGCAACTCCACATTCCCCACAGCTCCCAAAATGGAGGCCTCATTACTTTTAAGGTCATACCCAGGACCAGACAGAGAGAGAGGCACTTATTGTTAATTTATTCTACCATTTTTTAACAAGTGTCGTCTGCCTTTTACCTAGGAGCAAAGTCTAGTATCTCTTCTGATACTACACTTTATCTTTTCTGTTCTTGATCACTGAAAAAATTCCTTATAGACTGAGGAAATTTTAATTTCTATCCCAATTTGTTAAATGTTAACAATATGTATTAGACAATAATTAATAAATATTCTTTAAATTTCAGTTTCTTTGGGGTATTTCAAAGGGTTTTAGTGGAAATAATATAGCCAAAACCTCCCATTTGAAAATTAAAATATTTCAGGTTTTCATTAAGCTTCCCTGAATTTAAATTTCTTCATGAGACCTATTTAATATTAAGCATTTTCTAGAATCAAAATTATGTAATAGATTTTGATCAAAATTTGAATAATCATTCGAGATATAAGGTTTAGTATCATTATATTTTGATTTTAGTCTTCGTAAGGGGGCATAAAAGTGATGCAAAACTGTTCTGTTCGAGGAATTATGGTTATGGTCTTCGGACGGGTATTCTCATACTAACGGTATTCACCCAGCGTTGCCCGTGTGGAGATATATTACTGGCCTTAAATAACTTCAAATATTGTCATGTTTACAATTTTTGCCGTGAAAGAAAAGTAAAATATAACATTTGGAATATGAGGTCAAGTAATAAAAAAAACTCTCAACAGAAGAAGTGTACAGATCAATGACAGCCGAATGTGACGTCAGCACTTTTACACCGATGCTAACTCAAAAGAAATATACTGGATTATTTGGGCCGTTTTTATTTTTATTTTTTTATTTTGGTAATTGTACAAATAATAAAATATTTTTTTTATTTTTGCGGTGTAGCATTACTTCCCCTTCTAAATATATTTACACAGACACTCAATTACTTGAGCAGTTACATGAGGGACCTATTTTGTTTGGATGGATGTGCAGTATCATACGTTAGATTTAGTTGTGGTTTGGCTTTGCGCACACGCATACGCACTCACACCTAAACTTATCACTGCGTGAGAGTTTAGGATGCAACAGCGCAGAATCAAAATCAATGTACAAATCAAATCTTGGCACCAAAAATACAATTCAAACCAGTTCCAGTTTTGATCACCTCTTGATAGGATGTGTTATCCTGTTCTGGTCCTTTCGTCACAAACGGTCTGTTAGAATGGAACTCCAGGATACAGTATTCCGACAAAATCCAGCCTACGAAACAATTCTTGTTATGTTCCCTTGAATAAAAGTGGATACCTATTTAGTAGTGGAGATGTTAGTTTTATTTATTGAAGATGGTGACCCTTTTCTTGTTTCAGTCAGATGCGGCCAGACACAACTAACTCTACCAAGTTACGTTCTTCGTCCTGACTTTCTTCCTAACCAATCTTCTAACCAACCACGTACCCAAACTAAATTACAATTTTTTCAAATTTTTATTGTGAAAATAAAATCAGTATTGTTTTTTTGTTCAAATAGTAATTAATTAACAAATAATAAAATCAGTGTTTTTGAAGTATATTGAATTATATTAGAAATGAATACCAAATACATTTATAAGCTTAATGAAATAACCAGAAACCAAAAATTTTGGAACTTTTTCATTATTTACCACCTTATTTCACCTTTTTTAAGGACCAAATTCTTTTCTTTTTTTCTGTGTGCAATTACCTATCATGTCGCTAGAGAATTCCTGGTTTATTATTATTAGTTTTTTCAAGATAATTTATATTTCAGAAGGGTGATCAGTTTCCTTTATATATTTAACATAAACTGACCACCCACTTTATGACCATTGCCATTTTTTGTATGAAAGAAAAAAGTGTAACTAAATGTAAAAATTATTTATTTATTTACTTCTTTTTTACAAGGGTCACACTTAATAAACTTTTTTTACAATAGTAAATTAACGAATTGGGTAGAATTCGCGCATCTGTTGAAAAATAAATTCTTTTAAATTTGTATCAAATATTTTAGATTTTAGAGTGAGGGATCACTTTCCTGTATTAATTCAACATAAAATAATCATCCACTTTCTGACCATCACCAATTGGACCAGTTTATTTTTGTGTACCTAGTATTAGTATTTTTTAGTATTTTTTTCACAATTTCTCTTTAAGAAGTTAAGGCATTGCCGCAGAAGCAATACAATTCAAGTGGGGGCATTAACGAGCTGTGCTCGTTTGCCAGTTTCTGTTGCATGAGCAAACTAGTGCGTTCGGGGTTCATGTGGGCATCGTTTCTGGTGGTATTCGAACATAGGGGCAAAGGCATACATTCAGAGGACGAGTGTTTCCAAATCAAACAAAATTTGTTTTAATGTTATGTTCACTAATTTACAGAAATTGTTGAGCCAAAAGCAGAAACTATTTATATCACTTTCACGCTGTATTGGAATTGTAGAAATTTTTTTTTAAATGGTCGATAAAAAATTACCCCCTCCTCAAAAAGATTGTTACTCTTGTCAAAAACGACAACAAAAATTGTTATTTTTGTCAAAAAACCTAACCCCAAAAAATTAGTTGCATTTTTCTTTTTACATTAAGTTTCCGAAAATTGGTGATGGCCAAGAAATGGGTGATCATTTCACGTTTAATTTATATAGGAAAGTGATCCCTCATCATAGAATCTAAAAGATTGGCTTAAAAAAACGGAAATCTCTAGTGACATACTCGGTAAGTTTAAATGGAAAAAATAAATTAGTCAAATTGATGATCATCATAAAGTAGATGATCAGTTTACGTTAAATTTATATAGGAAGCTGATACCGACTCTGAAATTTAAAATATTTGAAAAAAAAAGAAAATAGAATTCTCTAGCGACATGATAGTAATTATAAAGAGAAAAAAAAAAAGTTTGATCCGTAAAAAGGTTAAAAAAAAATGATGTGTGGTGGTGGTGGTGGAGGGGAGGGGGGTAAAAAACGAATACGCGCTAAAATTTTCCTCAATGCAATAACTCGAAACAAAAAAACTAGTTGAAATCTTTTTTGATCTGTTTTAATTAAATTTTAAAAGTTCATTTGGGTTACCGGGCGAAAATTATCCAGCATCATATTTCTTTTGGGTAAGCACCGGTGTGAAACTTCTTTAACATTACCTGTATTTGTAGGTTAAAAATTATGTTGGAATTTAAGATGTAGTAACAAAGTAAAATATATTAATAAAGATTTAATTTAATATCGATTCTTTTTTTTAAGAGAACGTGTTTTTCCATTAATTTAGTAAGTTTAAATTTTGAATCTATCGCCATTTCCTATATTTTTCCTAATATTAAAGTTAGCAAAACAAAATACTAAGTTCTCTTAAAAAGAATCGATATTAGATTAAATCTGATATATTTTGGTACTTCTTGACTTCAAACTCTATATGTAAAAAAGGAACTCTCTTTTTAGAAAGAGCTAATTAAAGGGGAGATAACAATTGATTAAAATCTACTGAATAGTTAACAAAGGCCCCCCCCCCTTCCCATGTTAAGAATGGGTTTCTAAATAATAACATTATTATTTCAGCACTGTCCGTAAACTGCAGAAGTACAAAGAAAACGTCACTGGAGAATGAGGAAAATACTTTTCGCCGCTGAACAATAATGAGAATAATTGTCACCATTATAGAAATTTTTTTTAAATCATCAATGGTTATCTCCCCCTTTAATTAGTTCTTCTTAAAAAAGGAGTTTCTTTTTTACATATAGGAATTGAACCACGGCCGTCGTAATATAAGGCCTGTTGACTGAGTCGAGTTTTTCCGGTAAAGTCATTGATAGTGGGAGTAAGAACCATTATCAATAAGGACCATAAGTGCTGAAGGCGCTAATACGCATGCGTCCATCTGTTGTCAACATGTAAACAGAGTGAGCAGACTCACGTCCATAGGATTATTCATTCACTTGGAAATCATTTTAAACTTGTTCCTGCTATTGTGACTTTATTCCCCTGCCATGAACACGGCTCTCCTCTTACGGATTATTCATTGAAAATCATTGTTAACTTGTTGTTTTTTTCAAACGTATTTTCTTTTTTATAGACGTCAAGCGCGAAAGAAAATAAGAAAATTGCAACATGGCCTCCAACGATTGAGGCATTGCATTAAAGTTCGATTTTCAAGTCTTAAAAAAATAAATTAGAAATAAAAAATACAATTTAAGACTAATTAATAAGCTTCATCCAAAATGTGTGCGAAAATCCAACAAAATTAGCAAGATATTCAAATAATAATATATTGTAAATTAACTGTCCGTTTGGAAAAAAAAATCTCCCCCTCAAAAAAACATGACTGTTTTAATTTATTACAAATTTTTACTATATTGTAAATAAACTGTTCGTTTTGAGAAAAATAGACACATTTTAATTCATTTCAATAAATGTTTTATTAATTAATTATTTTGAATTATTGATTTTGTGTTACTTTACTGAATTCGTAATTTTTCATGTTTGATTTACTTTTAAGTTAAAAAAAAACAAGAAACATCATTTATTTTTTTCGGAAATGAGAGCAACTTTTATCAAATTATTCAAAAGCAAAACAAAATTCAGCGAAGACTAATGATAATGAAATGTTCATATAAAGAATAAAACTGCCTTAGAATAGAGATTTGTCTTCTTGTATTTATAAACCAAGATATATAACTAATACTAGTCTTTTCATTCGATGTAGACCAGGTTGCCATAACAATCAACTCAAACATTAAAACTAATCCGGAAAGAATGAACTTATTTTAAGAATGAATATTAAATCAGACAAATTATTTTTCAAAGAAACATTTCATGTTTTAGAAATAAAAAAAATATGACCACACGATTTTATTATTAAGTATTAATTTAATGTTTGCTATCTAGCCTACGCAAATTACACGAAATAATACATTTACACTAAGATTTCTAATAAAATAATGAATTAATTATATTCCGTTATTGTTAATTAATTAATACTGAAAATTTCTTAAAAATTGGTTGATTTTCTGAATTTTGATGAATTTTTAAGTGAAGGGAGGGGTTAAAATTCCCATAGTCTGACTGTTCGACAGATCTCGTTTGTTACTTTAGAGCATGACGTCATTTTTCAGTGCTCTAGCCTCCCTTATGACGGCCGTGGTTGAACTCAAGATTCACCGATATTTGTTTTCTTTAATTACTGTATAGGTAAAGTAGAGTGAACTGCCCTTGTGTCAGGTACGACAGAGTTATTTGCCCCTGGCAGATAACTATATATAGAACATGGCGGCAGCCATTTGAAATTTTAGTATACACACATGAAAACGTTCCCCGAGATAATAGATGTTATACATAGAGATTCGAACAGGATCAACTTCGAAAGTAGCCAATTTGAAACCTATACTTTGGAGTCATTTACCACCAGGTGTAATGGGCCAACAATATTTGGAGCTGATAAAACAACTCGTGGAGTTGCGAAAAGAAAACATTGAGCTCAAAAAAGAGGGAATTCGCAGCTAGCCAGGCACATCCCATGTTAAAAAGCCAGAGCGACCGTCAATAGGCCTTGATACCACAGACGGTGAATGGGCGTTGTTACTGGATACATGGGGCCAATATAAAGACATGTGCGAACTTTGAGATCCAGCTGTAATCCGAAACGAGCTGAGAGCTATGTATACACCCGAAGCAAACAGACTACTGTTTGAATCAATAAGACCTGAGATGCTAAATTCTTCCACGGGGCAACACCTATGAGACCAAATACGACTCATTGCAGTCAACGGATTACATAAGGAGGTGAGTACGTAACACAGTTTTTAACTTATTTACGTGATAAAGCCAAGTTCTGTGAATTCAGGGTTAACTGCCCAAATGAACAGAGTTATGGGCAGCAAGTGGACTATTCGGGCGACATGGTTGCTGGGCAGATGGTAGCTGGGTTCACTGACCCGGATCACCAGAGTAAAATATTAGCAGAGGCCGCTACACTCACCACTCTAGAGCAGAAATTCAACAGATTGGTTTGCCTAGAGACAACAGACAAGTCGACCCCTCACTTGTATAAAACTGTGCATCACCTTTCATTCTTCAACGTGCAATGGTCGAGCCACGAACAACGGCCCCAGAAATCGAGACACTTACGACTCCCTGATATGCTAGGCCCTGTATAGGGTGTGGAAGGACTTCATACCCTAATGGATCAATGAATCAGAGAGATTGTCCAGCGGTTAAGCTGATATGTCATCATTGCAGATTGACGGGGTACTTAAAGAAAGTATGCCGGAACCTCACAACATCCAGAATGGAAGTTACGAGCAAAGCGTCAAGAAGTGAGTTGGTCATGTTTACTAACGGTATTCTACATAGTCATCCAGATTACAAAACCAACAGACATAACAGTACACCGGTGAACACGGTACCCTATCTTGAGTGGAAAGGGGGACAGTTTCAAATAAACCTCATGACAGTGGAAGTAATCATGATGCCCAGAATTCATGCTATGTTCGGACGCATACCGAAGGGTCTAATAAAGCATCATAACCGTCACATCCTCGCCTTTGCAGACAATGGAGCCCAGACTTGCTCGATTGGACCCAACATTCAAAAAATCCTTGGATACCCGGACGGATACCTCATGCCAACTACCCACCAAATACGAGAAATAATGGACAACCGGTTGCATGTAAAAGGCGTCTTATTCTTGCACCTAAAAGTTGAATCAAGAGAGACATAACAGACTGTGTATGTGTCAGACAGCACATCTGGTTTTTATTTGTCACAAACCGCTCTGAAGGATCTGGGTTTGTTGTCCTTAAAGTTTCAAAACTCACGATCACAGAACAGCTTGTCAAGAGACACAAATGAAACGGCTCCATGCAGATATCCACATAGGACGTTTGTTCCATCAAACCGGATACTTTCCCATTCCAACCAATGGAAGCCAACAGACACAAACTAGAATGGTTCATAGCGGAACCCTTCAAGTCGAGTGCATTCAATATATTCCTACACCAACTTTTACAAACTATGGCAGGCAAACCATTGGATATCACATTCGTCCCTGGCGTTACACAAACAGCAGTTCACACACCAATACCGGTCTCCCATCATTAGAAGAAGAAGGTTAAAGAAAATCTTGACCGGAACATTGCACTGGGCATAATAGAAGCGGTACCAGTAGGCACACCGACTACCTGGTGTTATAGGATGATGGTCACGCAAAAAATAGGCGGGTCTCCAAGATGCATGGTGAACCTACAAAAATTGAATGACGCCACCATGAGGGAAACGCACCACACTCCATCCCCATTAAACCAGGTTTTGGGATACCTGCCCATACCAGAAAAACAGTCCTTGATGTGTGGAATGGATACCACAGTCTACCGCTCTCTCCAGTGGCATGGGACGTTACCACATTCATTACTGAATGGGGTAGATACAGGTATTGTCTGACCCCTCAAGGATTCCATGGATCAGGGGACAGATATACCCGTCGGTTTGATGACATTACAGTAGATATGACATGGAAAACTCAGTGCATAGATGACAGCCTCCTATCCAACGATTCGATAGAGTCCTCGTTCAGGCACACAGTTCTATTGGGATGAGACACTGAAACACCTATTTCAAGAGACAAAGAGGGTGATCCTAAAGAAAATTGAGAATGGGGTTAAAACATCGAAATCAACAAAACTACGGGCCTGGCAACAGATTATAGTAAAGTATACTTCTTATTTCAGAAGCGTTGCAAATACATTGGTGAAGCAGACATGAGTTGCAGGGAGGGTCACTGTAAGTTCATTCTGGATGGATTTACCAATGATGCAGAATCGCGTTATGCACCAGTGGAAGGAGAAGCATTGGCCCCTATCTACGGCTTAGATTCATATCATATGTTTATACTCAGATGCCCAGATTTTCTGGCCAGAGTGGACCACCAACCACTGAAAACAATATTTTTTTGATCAGGCTCTAGAAAACATTAAAAACCATTGTCTCTTAAACTTCAAAGAACGAAGCCTGATGTACAAATTCCGGATTAGATACCGCCCGGAAAACACAATGCAGCACCTGATTGTGTCTCCCGACCCAGTAGGTATGTCAAAGAGCCTGTCCCAAATGATAGACACCGGGGTCAAAGCAACCTTCACGTTACTGTACGACAATGACCCTAAGCTGAACGCAATAACATGGGAACGGATGAAGAATGCCGGACCTTAGCAGACCTGGTGCAAAAAGATTTCCCCAAGTCAAGTAACGACCTCCCATCCATAGCTCGGGTTTTCTTGCCCATGCGTGAGAAATTATACTGCCTGGAAGGATTGATAATCAAAGACGACAAAAGTTTGATACCTCGACAACTTCGAGCAGAGGTACTCGCGTCACTTCATTCCGCACATCAAGACATAAACGGTATGCTTGCAAATGCAAGACAGCAGTTGTTTTGGCCAGGGCTGGGTGCTAGCGTCAGACAGACCAGACCCCAGTGCTGCACTTGCAACACGATTGTGCCATCTCAGCCGAAGGAACCCTTCATGTCACTAGCAGACCCAGGATTTTAATTTCAACAAGTTGTAGTGGGCTTTGTCGACATAGAGGGCAAACAGTACTTGATATACGCTAATTGGTATACTGGATGGAGGTGGCCCTAATGCCATCGAGGAAGGCTAAAACTGGGTGTGATGTGATGAGAACATTGTTTTTCACATATGATGCACCGGAAGAAATCACATCGGATGGAGGACCACCATTTGAGTCCCAGGAGTATGACTCCTTTCTGGAGGATACGGAAACAAATATCATCAGCACACTACTTTCAAAGCAATGGGCGCGCAGAGGTAGCGGTAAAGACAGCTAAGCATATACTCGCCGACAATACAGATAACTGCGTATGCCTATGCCATGATTGTGCTGCCCAGGCACTGCTGACCCATCGCAACACCTTCGTTCAGAACCATGATATGTCCACAGCTATAATGCTGTATGGGCGGGTTATTAAGGATTACCTCCCAGTCCTACGGGATAAGTACCAAACATGGAAGGAGTTGATAGGTGAACTAAGGGAGGTTGTGATGGCCAAAAGGCACATGCGGGACAAACGGTTATACAACCAGCATTGCCGTCCACTTCCGGAACAAAAAGTCGGAGATTTCGTCCAGATTCAGAACCAAGATAGTCCCAATCCCTGTCAATGGAGAAAGATGGGGAGGATTGTGGAAACATGTGGCAACCAACAGTACCAGGTGCAAGTAGATGGGAGCAATCGGATAATACTATGGAACTGTCGCTTCTTCCAGAAGATCTACCCAGTTGTTGATGGCCCACATTGCTCCACACCGAAAACCTCAGACCCTTAAATAAATTCCAAACCCCATGGCCAATGTGTGGAAAAACGCATGAGATCTCTAGCGCATAAATGAAAAGATGACCACATCCCTTCATCCCGTGATCATGGGAGGGAAGGGGCATGTATAAGTAAAGTAGAGTGATCTGCCCTTGTGTCAGGCAGGTCAGAGTTATCTGCTTCTGGCAGATAACTATATAGAAAACATGGTCTCAGCCATTTGCAATCTTAGGATACATACGTGAAAACGTTATCCGAGATAATAGATTATACAATTACTACATCTTCAATTGCAATGTTATTTTAAAACTACAACTCTTATGAAACATACAGAATGGAAGTCTTTTGAAAATAGAATTTGGGGCATTGAAAATGTAAAAATAAATACTTGTTGACGTTGGGTTTCTATTAAATGGCAAATGGCTCCAACGAATTCGTTATTATTTAATTATTTTGAATCTTAAAAATACCAATAAAAATAATTATTTAAATGTTTAACACATTTTAAAAATACATTCTTCAATGAGATATTCTTTGTTTAGTTTTATTTTTCTTTTATACACTGTTGTGGCCCTGTAAAGGGGCCAGAATGAAAACACGAACTCGAGGTATAGATAAAACAAGTATATTAGAGAAAATATAATACAACAGAAAAACAAGAGTGGTGGTAGGTCAGTTTTGACTGCCAGTATAGACTAGGGTTAGTTTAACACTGAGAAGCAGATACTTCCGGTATTTATTGTGAATGGAAGAGTCCAAAGTCCGTTATAGGTAAGGTACCATAACAGAAACGAAGAAAATCTATTTGTAAAAAGATTAATTTCGTTTCTTAATGTTCTAAGATATTCCATGATAAATGCCAATATACTGAAATCATGTGCCCTTAATAGGGTTAAGATGAAAATTCATATACACTAAATGTACAAAAGCACGGAAATTCCCAAATTTTTACACTTTTATTGTCATTAAGGGTATGCGAACACAACAGGGCTATGTATTTTACTGGTAGGAATTTTTCTTTAGCGCACCTCACACACTTCATCCACTCATGCATAGAGATTTATACTGTAGTGATGTGATAATGAAATGGCTTGGTTGATATGTAGTCATACCCTTAATGACAATAAAAGTGTAAAAATTTGGGAATTTCCTTGCTTTTGTACATTTAATGTATATGAATTGTCATCTTAACCCTATTAAGGGCACATGATTTCAGTATACTGACATTTATTATAGAATATCACTACTTTTGTAAAGGCTATGCCTCAAGACAATGGTAATTTTTAAGGTTTTTTTGAATTTTCTGGAAAACTAAGGTATATGGTAAACTGAAATTAAAATGCCATCAACTAGACCCTAGAACCTCTATCTCTGCCAAAAATCAGCGGAATCCATAGTTGATGAGATACAGGGTGGCACACACGTACGTACGTACGTACGTACGTACGTACACACGGATAACACAAAAATCACGCCTGACCTTTCTGGATCTCTGGGTTGCCTTGACTAATGATGCTGAAATTCTACACACTTATAGAACCTATCAAATGAAAATTTTGTGCAAAGTTTTAAATAATTTGGTTTATTGGTTTTTGAGTTATGACTGATCAAAGAAATGAGATTTCTAGCATAGGTCGTTTTTGAAGTCTATTAAGGGATAGAGCGCTATCGCGCCTTCCTTGATTTCAGTTATTTTATAGACCTAACCGATAATTGCCCTAATGACCTCAGATGGAATCAAAATAAATTTTCATGTTGTTATGCTTCTGTGAAAAATCTATGGAAATTTGTTTGAATGTTTTAACTGTTAACATATCAATTTCTATAACACACACTGAAACAAACATTAACCTTTTATATAGAAGATTCATTTTCGATTTATCTTCACTGAGATATTCTTTATCAATTTATTTTTGTTTTGTGAAACACACAAAGAAACGAGCATTTACCTTTTAAATATATACAAGTGTAGAGTGAGACAAGATGTCGGGATCGCCATTTTGTAATAGGGGTGAGATGGCTTCTTGTACCAAGGAAAGGGTTACCATCGTTTGGTTATAAGGACCAACTTCTTCATCTACAATTTAAATCAATTTTATTCAGAGAGCTTAATCAACACAACAGACATGCCCAGGAAAAAGTATTAAAACAGGAATACAAAATATGTTCAGTCAGTAAACATGCATGTACTATACAAGATAGATTGAATTCGGACTTTCATCTCACCTCTTGCACAAGTCATGGCTAGACAAGAAAAGAAATCTGACGTCTGCTCATGTAGACGTTTAAGCTAACTGTCCTTAGAGAGTGGGGAAAGGGTTTGGGCGGAAGCAAGAGTGACTACCGAACAACATATCAATCACTCCGCGAGTGAGAAAATGCTAGTGCAAAAAAACATAGATCATAATTATGTAACTGCTACAGAAGTATAGTATGCTTTTTATTTATACATTTGCTGGTGGTCGACGTGATAACTAAAAAAGACACAAGACTAAATACAGCAATGAGGTATGAGAGGTACCTCAGATACGTCTGGTTAGTGTAGACGTAAGCAAGGGCTGGAATGACAGGAGGACATCGGTTGGGAGCTGGAATGGCAGGAGGTCGGATAAGGAGGACATTTCAAGAAGTAGGAGCAGTAAGGAGATCTAGGAAGGAGGGAAGAGAATCGCAGTAGTTGTTGAAAATAGCTGTTGCTGCTGTTGTTATTGTTGTTGCTGCTGCCGCTGCTGTTGTTGTTGTTGTTGCTGATGATGATGATGATGATGATGATGATGATTATCATCATCATCATCATCATCGAGTTGGACTTTTGCTTCAGGATTGTCTGGTTTGCATGAAGTCCTCCTCGTAAGTCACAGCTATTCATTAACGTGCAAGATTGCAGGTTTTACTCTTAACACTAAAAGCAGTAAGGCTCAGTGATTGCATGCAAAGTCAGGGAAAGTTTGGGGCAGAAGCAACATTGACATTTTCACTCCAGTGATTTGTGGTCCTACACCTGGCACATTTTTTCTTGCCACACTGAGAAACAGAGACGACCATAGGACGACGGATCTTTATGCCACCTCCTCCTGGATGTTCACCAGATCCCTGTTAGCCGGGTAGTTCTAACACTACCACGTTGCCACTGCTCCTACCACGGTGAGGAAGGGTTGAACTTTAAGGTGTGTGGTGGGGGGGGGGCTGTTTTGGGGCTCAACAACTTAATCGAAATTCACAGTCGGATGCTGGGGAGTCCCCTGAACCCCTGATTGAACTCGTCACCAAGGACTGGCAACTGCTACAATATAATCATTTGTCATTAGCATATAATCTTAACCACAATAGCGACTTTGAAATATTTAGTCAAAACAATATCTTAGGATGCATCTGTTGTTCATTTGTGTGATCCTGCCGACCAAAGAACATGTTTTGCTGCGTGCGTATGTGCAACTTGTTTTTGCGTTACTGTGCTGAAACAAAAGCTGTCAGAATACTTTCTTATATTAAATAATTAAATTGACTTTCCAAACGTTACATTCGAGAAAACGATAGTTTATTAATCCATACTCTTAATTAAATTACACTTAATTATATTGTGACAGGGAAGAGAGAGAAGAGAGACAATGAGAGACAATAAATTCGTTAGATCATTTTTGAACACTTGTCATCAGCTTGATCGCTCCTACCAAGAATAACTTCAAACTCATCCCAGAATTCTGTCATTTCCACCTGCTTCATCAGCTCCTTGTTCTCATGGTCAAGATGTATCATAATCCCACTGACCGCTTTGTGGCCCATGTCTGGAATGCTTCCAGTTCACTAATTTAACTGTCAATATATGTAACAAGCAATATATCTACTAGTTAATCTACCTCCTTCGATATCTAACAATGAATATCCACTGAGCAACTACTTATTGTCCAAGAAACGAACAGTTTCTTATGTTGACCAAGAAAAGTCTTCATAGCTAGAGTAATGCCAAATATGAACAAGGGTCACCCAATCCTAGCATGTAGGCGATTCATACTTCACGTAAAAACTGTTATCAAAATTGAAGGAGACTTTAATTAATGAAACTACAATACAATCTATTTATTATTATCCTCAAAAAAGTTTTTTAATAAAAAGACCTGTATATATACGTGGAACCAACACTCTCTCTCTCTCTCTCTCTCTCTCTCTCTCTCTCTATATATATATATATATATATATATATATATATATATATATATATATATATATATATATATATGAGAAATGAAAAAGGAAAAACCAAAAGATGTTTTTTATGTATTCATCAACGTTTCGTCTTTATTTGTAAGACTTCCTCAGGATGATAATTTTAAGAAAAATGTCATGCAAGTACATAGAAATATTGGGTTGAGATGATGGGTTAATGAGAAGAAGTAGTAGCCACTACTGGGAGCGCAAGATAAGCTTCGAACAGATAAGATGGTAGAATAAAATTGTCCATAATGTCAACATTTGAATCTCCTCTTACGATATAATTACATCTTTGAAAAGCCATAGTTCAAGGAAGGAATAATAAAATAATTTTCTTATATAAGTCCCTTATTTTTAACAATTGATGATTTAATAGATATTGTTTTCTACACAATTTCTATTCTCATCACTAACTAATTTATATTATTGCTCTATCTCTTATATCGAGCATTAATTCTTCTTGATAGGTTATATTTTAAAGACATATTTTATATCTTTATTTTCCCTCTTTACACACACACGCAGATATATATATATATATATATATATATATATATATATATATATATATATATCGTACATGTATTGTATTAGTTTCTGTAAATGTAAATCCGTAGAAACTCAAGTGTTTATAAAAAGTGCTCAATAACAAGTAGAGCTGTTTATAAGTATAAATTTTTATTTATACAAACATTATTGGTTACATATGTGCATACATGTTTCGGTTGCACTTTCCCAGAAAGTCAACCTCATCAGACCAAGAATTTCAGAGAACTGGATGGATTTGAAGAATTTTCTCTCTAAAATAAATCTTTTTGGGGTTTAGTCATTTTCTATTTCTTATGAATTAGTATCGGATTACCTATTCCACTTGCTGACCTTTTTTGTTAGTGGTTGTCCTTTTTATTACTTTTTATGGCGTCTCCAAGTCCAAAGCTTTCAACAGGGTTAATCATTGCTTCTTGTCATCTGTTTTAGAGATTGCCAGTTTTAAACTAAACTTCCACAAATGGATTTCCATTCTGTATGGTGCAGGTGAATGGAAAACATTCAGAGTCATTTACTGTCTCTCGGTGGGCATGTTAGTTTTGTGCCACTGTTGCCCCTACTTTATGTCCTTGCATTGGAGCCCCTACTTCACAGAGTTAGGGATGGGCGGAAAATTTGATCCTTCACAGAATAGCTGTACCTGGAAAGGCATGAGCCAGGATTTCCACATTTACTGATGATATGACTGTTTATAAGTCATGCTTTGGAGACATTGCAGTAGTGACGGAGGTGTTTGAATGTTATGAAACGATTATAAGGGCCAAAATCAACTGCAGTTGATCGGCCTATGGTTAGGTGCCTGGAGTGGTAATACTTCACTTCTGGGTCTTTACCGCTCCTCAGTATGTGGTTCGGACTGGAACTGTATCTTGAGAGGAATTGGTCGGAAGTACAATCAAAGTTTGAAGCATTGGTTCAGACCTTAAAGTGTAGAGCTGAGATGTGTGCCATGTACGTTTTTCCTTTTATACTGGCTGTATTTTCTCTGCCTGCAAGCTACTTAACAGTCTTCAAGCAGCTTCTCTTCTCACTTCTGTGGATGAGAGGAAAGCTGTGTGTTCACAGACAAGTCTTTATTCAATTTCTGTGTGTGGAAGCTTGGTGATGTCTCATTTGGCAAGTCATTGACATGCTGAGAGACTGGCTTTTCTGTGTCGAACCTGTGGGGTTCTGCAGTCAAGAGTGTCTTTCCCGACTTCATCCTCAGCCCTATTGTACACCGAGTGGTGAATCGCAGTTCTCTGTCGAGTTGCACTCAGAAAGCTTTTTTGGTCCAATGACCTTCTATGGCCTACTAAGATACTATATAGAGATTTAGTAGAGGGTTCCACTTTGGATCTGCTTCGGGTGTCTGGGATGGTCAATGGAGGAGATCAGATCTTAATGGAGTTAGGTTCCAGGTTCAGAATATCTTAGCAACTCTGAGTACTCTCTGACTTTGTGCTTGGGTTGGAATACGTTTCCCCTCAATGGCATACTTTTTCATTCAAGCATGGCAGAAATGCCTGATTGTCCATGTTGTGACAGCACTGAGAAAGAAACAGCTGAGAACACCTTCTTTCACTGTAGTGAACTTTGGCTTTTCTGGAGGTATATCAATGAGTTGATGGCTCACATCGACCCAGCGCAGTTGGTACTGCTGGATGTTGCATACATGATTGACAATGTTGATCCATCATGAATTAAGGAGAAATCAATGGTGTTTCTCATGAACCTGACCATAGCTAGAATGGTGGTATGGGCGAGACATCTGAGAGGATTGTATAGGGTTTAATCTTTTTCTCATCAGCATCTGATTTTATTTTTCAATCATCAGCTTATGGTTAAAATTAGATGTGATAGAAAAAGATTACATTCCAAAGAATTCAACAAAAGATGGATACAAATTGCAAGCTGGGGATTGAGTAAACATGTTCTCTGCTTGATCATAGCACACACAGTTCTTGGTCGATTTGTACCTCATCCTGGTTAAAGAAGATTATTGCCTTTTAGCTAGTTGAGTGTTTGAGTCCTGTCCCCTTTTTATTTTTTCGTAATAGAGATCCTCCAAGCTCCTTATTTTTATTTTTTCTTCGGCCTCTCCAAATTATATTTATCTTAGGACACCATCTACCCCCAAATTCAACCCTGTTTTACTTTTCACCTTAAATGCTGCTTCTATTTAGAGATCGACCTGTTTGATTTCGGTTCTAAACAAACGGGAAAACAGTGGATGGTCTGTGTTTAGAAAGGGTTGGGAGAGTCTTACTAACTTGCCCCTGATTTTATTTGGTTTCTTTGTTTTTATTTCTTTTGGGGATTTTCTTTGTTGTTTTACTTACCATCATTTTGTATATATTTTTTTCAATAAAATTCGTTTGAAACCATTAGAGATATTTTAAGTCAGGCAGTTCATAGAGTAAGTGTTGTACTATGGTGATTGATGAAGTGAAAGTTATGGACAAATGATGAAAGAATGAAATAAACAATATTTGTGTCGAAATGCAACTAGTTAAGAGTAAGATATACAGAGGAAGGCTGCAGTCCTTACCCTCAAACACACTTTTAAAGTGATCTGTGCCTAATTTGTAAAGTTTTTTGTTAAATATTATGCGAGTAAAGGCACTAGTATATAAGATGGTTAGTCGAGAATGAAAGTTGAGTCGGGGTCAACCTGCTGAGCTTTAGGTTAGAATTACTGGGGCTGTGGGAAGTTATAGAAACTGATGTGACGTCACATGGCTCAAAGAGAGAGTGAGCGAGAAAAGTCGGAGTTCGTTGGGAGCAAAAATGTCATTTTAAAATGATCTGTAGAAAAATTTATCATGGCGGCTGAATTAAATATTTGGTGAAGTAAGTAACATTATAAAACCCCTTAGAACATGTAAAATTCTCAAATCAAAACTAGGTAAAGGAGTTTTACACAATCCTCCATGAAACAGCTGTTTTAAAATCACACCATCAAGAAAAAGGCATAGAAACTTATCCCTGGAAAACCCTATGATTTTCTGATTAATTTTTTTACCTATCCGCTACCTTCTCGTATTTACTGTAGTTTCTGAGGATTATTAGCTGAAGTAGCCCCATCTTTTTTAATATCGACTAGCAGGGCTACCCGACGTTGCCCGGTGCATGGATAACAAAACAGAATAGTTAAAGAAAAAAATTTCCTTTAAAATTATTCTCCACCCTCTCTCTCTCCAGAAGTCTCTTCCTTCTCTTTCTCTCGCCCAAAAGATGAAGAATCGAATGAATGTATGTTATGTAGACTTGTTATTGTATAGAAAAGTAATATTCCAAATTTCTGAATTCGATCTTTCACTTGCCATTCTATGTCTGGTCGGAGCGGATCATTTCTCTCTTTCTCCCCCTCCCTTTACACATCATCAGTCATATTACTTTTTATACACACCTCTGTCTTTGACTGCCCTTACTGCCTGCCTGCCTGCATGCTCTCTCTCTCTCTCTCTCTCTCTCTCTCTCTCTCTCTCTCTCTCTCTCTCTCTCTCTCTCTCTCTCTCTCTCTGTCCCTGGTTCAATATGATAGAAAGCAAAAAACAGAAAGAAAGAAAAAAAGAAAGGGGAATCTGACTGATTGATTGTTTGACCTACTTTTAGTGATGTTTTTGAAACAATTACCAAAAAAAAAGAATTATATTCTGACCTCCTATGCATTAACTTGGTCCCTGCTGATCCACAAGCGTATGAATATTGCAATATTCTTACACTATAACCAGTTGGGGATCACACTGAATCCGTTGAACTAAGGTTTATAAGTATATATCGTGCAGTTTCTGAGTTTTATCCCCCCCTCTCCCCCCTCTCTCTCCCTCTGTCTCTCTCTCTCTCACACACACACACACGTGCATGGGGAAATATGACTTTTCCTTATACAGGCTGGGCAAAAAGGTCTGATACATTAATATGGTTTAGTAAAAGTAAATTAGAATAAATAATGAAAAAAACATTTTATTTTCAAAATGTACAGATGATGTCACAGTGAATGTGTGTCTGTCAAAACTATATGGGTAACCTGAAACCAAATAAAACAAAATGACATAATATGTACATTTGAAAAATAAAAATACTTTTTCGTTATCTATTATAATTTGCTTTTATTAAATTCTACAAATGTGTCAGATCATTTTGCTCCGGCCTGTATAATAGATAATGACATGGAATAATTTACGTAAGAGACATATTTCGGTGTAAGACCGGTAAATCAAGGGAAGTAACCGCGTCTGTCTTTATTATTAGTGTAATGTATACTCAAAGTTACACCCGTTCTCTTATCGGATCTTTCACAACCGACTTAAAATCTTTTGTAAAAATGGAATAAGTTTGATTTCTCTAGGATATCATAGTGTAAGATAAGAAAAGGAACCTTTTTGAAAGGTCGATGGCGGGCGAGAAAGGCAGGACCAAGCTAAAATATGGCAATTATTCAGGGTCGTCGTCATCTTCTGCTTTCCAGAACTCGTCTCCTCCTCCTCCGACCTCTTCGGAGATGTTGATGAAACGACCCAAGGCGGACGAAACTGACGATGACCTCCTCGAACTGCAACGTGATTTTCTTTCTTCGAAATGCCAGCCTTCTGCGAAAGTCGTAAAGAATACAGGGAAGAATAAGACGCCAGCTTCAGAAGGCTCTTCCCCCTCCTCTCGCCCACAAGATGAAGAATCGAACTCGTCGTTACGGCAGCAACAAAAGCATTCGGGCATATCGAAAAGCTATCCTTCGACGACCAAACGAGATGTCGTCCACATGGACACATTCCCAAGTCATCCTAAATCCACTTCCCCTTCTTCGGCGACGACGAAACCAACTCAACAAATACCACCAACGAAGAAATTAAAAGCTGAACAAAAATCAAGGTAAACTCATTTTCATACCACACGTGGATTCGATGGGGTTTTTTTCTAGAATAGTGACTCCGAAATATACTGGGTGATTCTTGAAATAATAACCCAATCTAATAAAATCTGTAAATACGATTATAACTGTATGTTATGCAGACTTGCTATTGTGTAAAAAAGTAATATTCCAGGTTTCTGAATTCGATCTATTATTTGCCGTCTTATGTCTGGTCGGAGCACATCATAACGAACGACCCAGGAGACTATGTTATGTTAGTTGCATTTGCAGATTAGTACTGGTCTTCGACTTACAAGGCCATTAGGACCAGGACTTACTGGGGGGGGGGGATCTTGAATAATTGCCAGGGTCGGAAGTAATGGAGAAAGAAAAAAAAGGGTACTCTTCTATGTATCCACTCGAATGTTTCCGATTGCGATTTCTGGAACAGACCGGAAATCGACGAACAGACAATTAGTACCGACACTAAATGAAAGAACTTTTTCATTTTTCCCTGACTTAAGGTTAGATTCACCCCCCCCCCCCTGTTAAGAATGGGTTTACTTTCGGTACTTCTTCAAATCAGTAAGTGTGTGTGTGTGGGGGGGGGGGGCTAAACATTGGTTTAACTCTGACCTAACCTGGTTTTGCATTCGTAGGCACTTTAGTTTAGCTGTGAATCAGAAATCAATTTTGGAGAGTTACATTCACTCCTAACCCAATCAACCGGAAGTAAAAATTATTTTTACCATTATTTTTAAATGATAACTATTCGTTTTATAAAGTTTTAAATTATACAAAAAAAAATCAGATAAACTTTTCGTTTTAAAAGTTTTATATTATACCCCCCCCCCCCCAAAAAAAATATCACTGTTGACTATTAAAATCGTCGTACGACGATTGTGTCTCATTGTTGACGTATGATCGGCTAGGTGCCGAAGGATTCCATCATTTGCGTGTGAATCACAAATACAATTTTGTTGATCTACTAACAGGTGCCACAACCAACCACGTAGAACGAATGTTGAATGAGGCGAAGAAAAGAAACAAGGTTGAATGTGGCACCCACACGCAAATGGTGGAATCGTACCTAGCCGAATTTATGTGGAAACAAAAATTCCGAAAGGACACTGCACTTTGAACTGTTTTCCAACAAATTGCCGAATTTTACCCAGTGTAAAACTGTCATTTATTTCAAAAACTTTTTCCCGTGTTTCATGTTTTTTTTCCTTCTTTGATAATTTATTTTAAAAAA
The DNA here is from genome assembly GCA_963556195.1 of Sepiola atlantica. Taxonomy (NCBI): domain Eukaryota; kingdom Metazoa; phylum Mollusca; class Cephalopoda; order Sepiida; family Sepiolidae; genus Sepiola; species Sepiola atlantica. The sequence continues at coordinate 134,366,536 of OY744517.1, forward strand.
TCATTTTGTTTTTTGAAATCATTTTATTTTTCATTTTTTTAATAATTACAATATAAATAAATCGTGGTTGAAACTAGAGTTCTCTCTCCCTTATTTGATTCTCCTCAACTTAAAAATAAAATACATTTTTTTTTCGGACCTATAGTTCACAAGCACCGTATGCTTTAATATCGTCTGTCTATTTACACTTTTTTCGCGGCTTTCAAAGCATAAACTACTTCGGCTATTTCAGGTTTGCTCTGTAAGTTGCAATCGAAAACATTCGGGTCGATATGGGTTTTCTCCTATGGAGGCACCGAAAAGGCAGAAAAAGTAGTAAAAGGTGGATTTCGTGGTTGTTGGCGAACGTCTTGTCGAAGAGTACCTGAAGCAGTTTAGTGTCGGGCCCAGGACGCATAATACCTGTCAGGGTCACGTCACTCTGGGTCAGAGTGAAGCTGGGTTATTCCAAAATTTTGTGAAAACAAATCGGTACTTTTTTCTTTCTTTTTATTTTATATTTTCATTACTTTTTAATTGACCGAATTGTTACTGCCATTTCTAACAATAAACAAGAACGATAACTCTATCCGACTAAATCCAGATGTTTAGTCATTTATCTGGATAGAATTTGAAAATCTCAAATAAAAGCACAAATTATTTGCTTTTTATTTACGAGTTTCAATTTTTTATTCTGTTTCGGAAAAGACGACTAAAAAGTTACAGGCGTGACGTAAGCATGACGTATGTAAAACGAATTCTACGAAAACGAACGGAATAAGACGAAAGAAGGTACGCCGTTCCGAATCCCCCCCCCCCATATCTAATTTTTTTTTCCAGCTTTTTTCCGAAGCATACGACTTTAATGAAATAACATTTTTAATTTACCCTTTTTTTTTTTTAAAGCAAACGACTTATAACAAAAGAAAGATCATTTTTATTGTATTTTTCAGAGTTTTTCTTTTCTTTTAATACAAGCAATTCAGTTGTTTTTGTTTTTTTACTGTTTGTTTTTTTTTGGGGGGGTCCGAGTTTTAGGGTTAGAGGTTAGGATTAGTGCTGGAATTATAGTTAGGGGTGAAATTAGAGTTACGGTTTGAGATTTTTTTTTGGGGGGGGGGTCCGAGTTTTTTATATACAAGGAACTCCAATCACACTGGAGTTGCTCTCGAAATATTGACAGATATCTCGAAAAAATTCTGTGTATGCCTCCCGTGAAGTAATGAGATACTCACATCGTATGTCTTTGTAGTTGTCATTTTTGGTGGACCACAAATACAGAAACATCAATATCCGCTTCAGTTTTATTTTCGACCTTTGAAAAAAGGTGCCGTTTCGTATTGATATAAACCTCCTGCGCTGAGGACATCTCCAAGCGAAACCGTCAGCGGTGCGTGCATTCACATGCCATTTGTATGCATGCCACATTACTTCGGCAATGTGGACAGATTAATGCTTTTCTGTAGAAGGCCTTTTTCTTTGCAGAACAAAATGCAACATTCAACTGAGTTTGACACTGCATGTAGTTTTGCCAAATTCATTTTTTCAGCACAAGGGAGAAGAAATTAGTACATGCATGCAATTAAACTTGCCATGAAAATTAGTACATGCAAGAAATTAGTACATGTATGCAATTAAACTTGCCATGAAAATTAGTAGATGTATGCAATTAAACTTGCCATGAAAATTAGTACATGTATGCAATTAAACTTGCCATGAAAATTAGTACATGTATGCAATTAAACTTGCCATGAAAATTAGTACATGTATGCAATTAAACTTGCCATGAAAATTAGTACATGTATGCAATTAAACTTGCCATGAAAATTAGTACATGCAAGAAATTAATACATGCATGCAATTAAACTTGCCATGAAATTAGTACATGCAAGAAATTAGTATATGTATGCAATTAAACTTGCCATGAAAATTAGTACATGCAAGAAATTAGTATATGTATGCAATTAAACTTGCCATGAAAATTAGTACATGCAAGAAATTAGTACATGCATGCAATTAAACTTGCCATGAAAATTAGTAGATGCACGAAATTAGTACATGCATGCAATTAAACTTGCCATGAAAAAGAAAGAAACCGTATACAAGACTGTTTAATGTTTGTTTTACATGCTGGTGTGTGTTGGACGGCTATTAGAAATTGACTTCCAAACTAACATATCTCTGCCCAGGTCTTTATTTATCCCTCTTTCTCTCGGGTCCATTTTTATCATTTCCTCCCATGTTTTCCTTGGCTTTCCCCTGTGAAAAGCACCTGCTATCTTAACTGTTCTATATCTACTAACCCAAGAATTTCCATCAATTCTTTCAACATGACCATACCATCGAAGTCTCCTATTCTGCACACATCTCCCTATACTGTTTAGAGTTAATCTTCATCAGAACTAAGCTCATCTAAGCCTGACATTATACATTCATTGTATCATTTTCATATTATTTCTCTCCAAGCAACACGTTCTCAACCCTCACTGACCAGCTTTCACTTCCATACATCATCACATTGTGTAGACATGCCTGATAGACTCTTCCCTTGGTCGACAGTGGTAACGCTCTGCTAGTTAGTAATAGCAGAAATTCCCTGAACCCCATCCACTCCTAATTCTTACAATTACACTAGCACCTGTTCCACCCGACTCTGTCTGTTTATTTAAATATGCTTTTGTGTACACAGTTTTTTTTAATATATTTTTATATATTCTATTCAAAAGCAAAAAAAAAATTCTGATTTATTAATAATGTTTTTTTTTTCTTTTAAATAATCAGAATGGCACCTGGAAACTCTGACCTTGACCGAGAAAGTTTATCAACTGTGCTGACCAGCATCATTGAACGTGACACCAAAAACGCCAGTGTATATACCCCACCTTTCTCAGTGGACGGTTTTCCCCGAGCAGTTCATCGAGGTGCAGTGAACGCCAACAACTCTTCCCAAAAGATGACGACGACGGCTGTTAATATGAAAAAAAAGAGTTTATTTGCACAACAGTTTGACAAATCTTCTTGCATTGATTTCAGTTTATCGGGCAAACCTCAGCGTTCTACTTCTGAGCCAAACGCTTCTGAATCCAACATGGATCTCTCGGAGTCATCAGAAGCTCTGACTTCGAAAATCATTACAGGGATGGGCCTTAGCGCCAGTCAAGCTGACTTAGAGGCTCAGGCGATCCATAAAGAAAACCTTTCCAAAATCAACCAGATGGATCAAGAAAATATAATTTCTGAGCAGCGCCTGTTGATGTCTACTCTCGACGAGAAGTTGATAAACTTTCTTAAGAATAAGAAAATGGTAAAATCTGATGCCAACTCTGTGGTGGAAAAAATGGAGACTGACCAAGCTGTTGATGTAGATCCTATGCAAAACAAGCCCAAACAAGAGGTAGGAATTACTCAGAGAGATATTCCTATTAAACCTAACGATAGTCTGGTTAACATGGATAAAGTTGAACTTGAAAAACTTGCCTGGCTTAAAGATTTACCGAAACCCAAAGCCGATTCTAGTAAGGGTAATGCGGCCCGGTTTGATTTTGATGGCTGCCTTGTGCCTATCGATGCAGATATCCCGGTTAACCAGGGTCTTCACCACCATGGAAAAGAAGCCGAAAGAGCTGGTTACACGTTAGAAGAATTATTTCATTTATGCCGGAGTTTGAACTCCCAGCAACGCAGTTTGGCACTTAAAACCATTGGTCATCTGATTGCGAATGCAAAGTCAGGAATGTTTGAAGAATCTCTTCAGAGCTTAATTCTCCCATCAGTCATTAATGCTGGACTGGTGTTTTTGTTACGATGGGCGCTTGATGATAAGATTGATAACGTTCTAGTTGCGGCCGTGTTCTCTCTGCACGCACTGTTGAGTAATGAAGCAGATGAAAGAAGCCTTGACTTCACTTTCTGTTGGTATCGTGGCAGGGAAGTTCCCGCCCACTCGACTGTCGATAAAACTTCTAAAATCTCTGAAGAAAAACTTGATTTTCTGGAAACGGTGGAAGAAACTGATGCCGATAAGGTGAAGGAAGATGTCATTCGAGCTCTTGTGAATGAAATGAATCTACTTCAACGCCTGCGGTATCTGCTCGAAGTCTGGCATCCTCCGCAGCAGACCGTCAACTGCATTTTGGAGATTCTCATCAGGGTTGCACGAAACTCTAAACAAGATGCCTACAGTATATGTAAGTGTCCGCGGTTGCTTGAAGTCATTTTTAACAAGTTTCTGCCATTGTCGTGGCCAGAGGATGAACATCAAGACAATATGAAAGACTATTCCATGGTCAGTGCTATGCGATTAATGAAGGCCATTGTACAAACTGGAAAAAGTATGTCTGCTGATCTCCTCTCTCGATTCCACCTCTCGGAAAGAATCTTTCGTTATATTGCCCAAAAACCGCACGAGATGAACCTATCGGTAACGGTGGCATACCTGTTACAGATTGCTTCTCTGCACACCTGGCAAGTATGTTTGGCATATGGTCTGGCGGGTGAGGGCTACTCTGAACTGTATCCTCTGCTAATGTCAAACCTCCAGTCTATTGTCTCCATGCCTGAAGATTCTACACGCATCCTCTCTATGTCTTGGGACACTGCCGTTTTAGGGGTCCTCGAGACGGTCGTCCAGCTGGCTGGATCACATTCCCGAATTCATGGAAAGTTTCATTGTACATCAAAATATCAGCAACAACTAAATAACCCGGTTTCTCCTCCGACTCAGCTACCTTCTCCACCCATCAATTGGTCGCAAGTTGTCGGCCTTCTCGAACCTGTTCAACTTCTCTTGCAGCGTAGCCTAAAACGTGTGGCCGAGAAATTCCAGTTTGACAAATACTGTCTAAATCTTGCTGTCGCAAGTGTCAATTTTGTAGCATCTTTTTACAAAATCTGGTCCCTGCAGTCTGATTATGACACCATTAAAGTGTTACCTCAGCTTGAGAACCTCTGTGAGTTTCTGGTGTCCTTGTTTTGGTCTTCAATTGGGTTCCGGAGCGTCATTGGTCGACTAATATCTCACTCGCTCATTTTGAATGGACATAAATATATAAGGAAGGATATTGCTCCAAACTTAAGAGATTTGGGGTGTAAAACTCAGGCTGGCACTTCGGAGGCTTTACCTATTCTCAGGACAGAAACGCCTTATGGACTTCTTATAGCAATTCTTCGACTTTTCAATGTCACATGTAATCTACATAAAGGCTTATTCAATAAACTAGCGCCATTAGTGACCAAAGATGAGTGTATCAGAGGTTACGTCAAAGCGATAACTCAAAGTTCTTCCCTTAGTTCTTACAATTGCCCATTCCTCAAATTTGAAAACCAATTTCAATACTACGTTTTAAAATTGGTCTCAAAGAGTGGTTCCGGCTTTGCTTCTGATCCAATGTTTCATCAACTCGCCCTCTCGCTAACCACCAGGCTGCACCATGGTGATGAGCATTTAGCTCATACACTTTTGTCAACAATTATCTTCAACAAAGAATTTCTACCGCTCGATTTCCAGTTGGAAGCATCGATTAAGGACTTCTCTTTGCTCAATATATCCAAGCCTGGAGAGAAATCGTCTCCATTGTCAAACAAAGGAACCAGCTTGCCCCATCAGGCAGTTTCGTTGTTGAATAGTGTCCGGGCTTCGTACATGATCGCCTTCGGGCAGCGCGAACTGGCAATGCTGCGGTCAAAATCTCGCTGCTTGGCTCATTATGAAGAAATCGAAAGTTTCCTAACTGAAAAGCTTGGAGAAGCACTGCTGCCCTGCGACTGGATGTTTTTGCCCCTGATCGAGATGTATTCGCTGGCTAACTCTCCGCAACATGATGGAAAGTATATGGAAAAGCTTTCAGAGACGCAAACAATGCAGATTGCTAATGCTCTTCGGTGGATCTTCCTTCTTGAGTTTAAAAAATCTAAAGCCATGGCTATCATACCTGTGACCCTCAAACTCTCTCGTCTTATGTGCGTCTTTTTGACGGGTAATGAACTTTTCCTTGAACATGTCATACACAGCCACTTGGCGGCACTGCTACATCTTTATACAAGCCATACATCTCTTGAACAAATGGATTTTCAGCAACCGATTCCTGGATTATTATCGTTTTACGATTTCTTTATGTCTTTCCTGCAACAGTACGAGGCCGTCTCTTTCGGTGACCCTGTTTTCGGTAGCTATGTCCTTCTCCCCTTACAGCAACGGCACAATTTTATGATGCGGAAGGCTCTCTGGAGCGAGCACACCGCAGCCTTACGTACTCTACGAGTTCCTATCAAGGATCACTTAGTACCTATCACGAACTATCTCTTGCCCGAAGAAACCAATACTGAAATTTTAAAGCTGATGATGCTTGGACTCCTGATGGGTACAGTGAAACAACAATGTGCACCGGTCATGTATCTGGTCGCAGTACACCATGTAAATAGGTTTTTGTTTCGACAAGACGACCAGAATGGTAGTTTGAGAAAGTTCATGTTTGATCAGATCATTCGCTGTCCAAATCCGCAAGTTAAGGAACATGTGTTGTTGTACAAGCTCCACAATATTGAAAAGGAATTTGGAATGGAGTTTTATACTGAACTTCCATGCATTCGACACAATCTGCTTGAAAAACTGCTTGGTATGAAGTTAAGGTGAAATCAGACTACTCCTGTGATATTACTAGGAAAAAAATACCCTTTTCGATAATCATTACTATTACCGACATGAATTATTTAAAAGGAAATACAGTTGAGAAATTGGTCAAAAACAAATTATTTTATGACCTATTTGTATTAAAAAAAAAAAAAATTATTTAATAGAGAAGGATGTTGTAGTTCGCTTGAAGCATTGTGCGTAGTGTGTAAGACGTTGGATCTTTTTGAAGTTTGTGACAATGCAGTTCGTTTGAAAACACACAGTTGGATACAAGACAAAGTAAACAGATCAAATGACAATATTGAAGAATTCAATAATTTTCAAATAAATATTTATTTACCAACATGATGTGTCAAACCAGATTGTTATAGATGATGTCATATTCTTTATACTTTCGAGGTAAACCTCCTTTTCAGAAAGAAATAACCACTCAACTGAAGTGTGTTTTTGCCTGAAAGTGGGGAAATATTTAATATTTAAAAGAAATTTGGAGCAATTAGATTTGCCATAAATAGCAACTGTGAGTAAAAAAATCTTCGTTCAACCATTACAGGAAGTAAGTGCATAACCGAATTATTTTAGTCACATTTACTTAGTATTTAGGGCAAATTAAATTACTTAAAACTTCTTTTAAATATTAAAATTTATTTAACGCAAATAGTTCACAAATGAATATGTAAAGCAAAATAAATTGTTTTTAAATAATTTCCCAACGGTATTGCCTTCAAAATAATTTGTCTGTAATAGTAATCATTACCCCCTTTTCTTGAAGAGTTCTCTCCCCTTTTACACTGTATTTTTTTTTCTCCATTAAAAGTTTCGACGCTACGTTAGATTCACACGACTTCATAGTCAAACAAGTGTTGTTTTGTTGATTACTTATTGTTGTAACGTTTCGACTGCTTTTTTCTCTGTTTTTCTTCAGGTATCAATTACCAATACTCTGGGATGATTGAACAACTCCATTATTTACCAACATGACCGCCATGGAGTTTTTATTACATCAAAAATTCTCATGCAAATGGAATCAGTTAATTTCTTAATAGCGGCAAGTTGAACTGTAGGCTTCCTATAGGGTTTTTTTTTTCAATAAAAATTGACATCCATCGGCATAAATCGTTTGATCATGTCCCAAAAGATTTCAATTGTGTTTAAATTTGGGGAAGCTGATGACTAGATCAATAACTTTTCACCTTGGATGCTCAAACTGGCTAAGAATGCTTGGGTAGCAAGATTACAGTGGGAGGGGCATTATAATGCATAAAACGGGTATAAGAGTTCTCCGCTTTTTAGAAGAATTCTGTTTCTTTTTTTTTATAAGAAAAAGCCAAATCGCTAAAGCTTTCAGTTCTTATTTTTTCCATATTTGGCTTGATTTTATTACTTTTTCTCTTTCTTCTCTCTCGCTTTATCTTTCTTTCTCTTTTCCTGGTTTTTCTCTCTTCCTTTTCCTGTCACATTTGTCTTGCCTTGCTTCGTCTCTCTTTCTCCTTTCTCTCTCTCTCTCTAAAAATGTTAATTTTGCCATACTTCAAACGATTCACGGGTAGAGGGGGTAGAAGACATTTGTTTCATCACTGAATGTCTTCTTATTTTCTTTAAAACATGTCAGTCGATACTTTCAGTATGAAAAAAAGGTATTGTAGATTAACATCCTTCGCTATCCCCCCCCCCCCCTCCTGAAAAACAAAATGAGATTCTACGTTTTTTAGGTGATTATGAGTGAACACCCTGGCCTCCTAGATAGGGAAATTGGTAAACTCATCTCGATTTCAGATTTTTTTGCCATTGGCCACTCATATTCCTGATAAAAAGAAAGTCCTGTAATAGTGAAATGGTTATGCTATCGAACTGAGGCACCAAAGATTCTTTCCGGAAATTGCAATAGGCGGCAGATTTCACTTTTACTCCTACTTTGATCGGATCAACAAGTCTATCTCCGATGATGCCTACACATATTATAACTCTTTCACCCTGTTGGTGACGTTCCTCTCTGAAATATACCAAACCATTTACCCAGCCGTCAGGTCCATCAAGGATTGCCCAGGTCTCATTGGTGAAAAGAAGGTGGCTCCTGTCCATTTTCAAATATTAATCAATTAACAGAGGCAGACAATTTTTGTTTGTTTTTTGTTTTTTTAATTTCTGGCAAGTAATATACAACATCAAAAAGATGAAGATGTAATTAGTGATTTCGGACGACTATTCTCGTTTGGTTGTTATTTTCACAATGTTTCTGTACTTGTAACCTCCGACTTCTTCAGGTGCATCTTTTCGAATTTGGAACTATTTATGTCAAACTTGGGAATCGTTATAGAATTTTAAACTGAACCCTTTATTTAGTTCACAAGGTAAATTGTTTTTATTCTGTCAGCCCTAACCAGGTAGAAGTGTTGGTGCTTGTGTCAAAAAGGTTGATAATGCAGGAGGGATAGTCGGGTTTCACTAAGAAAATAAGCATTAAATGAAAAGAGAATTGGGGATGCTGAAAACGTACGCAATTTATTAGACGAATCAATTGAACGTATCTTTATCTTTAATAATAAAAATTTGGGGATTTCCTTGCTTTTGTACATTTAGTGTATATGTATTTTCATCTTAACCCTACTAAGGGCATATAATTTCAGTATACTGGCAATTTTTCATGGAATATTTCTTAGAACTTGTTCATCTATTTTATAGTTCTGATGGAACTGGTTACGATAAAATAGTGTAACAGTTGTGTTAAGTGGAGAATTTGATTTATTATTATTATTATCGTGGGAATTATTTTTAAACAGTCGAGTTTGTTGGTCGATTACATAGTTTGGGAAGCCATTATTAACTAGAGTTTTTTTTTATGTTGATAAGTTCATGTTGAAAGATAGTAGGGGGGGGGGGCAATTAGTTTTGCTTGAGTTAGTAAGTTTTAAATAATGGCTATTTTATATCTAAAATGGCATTCACTAAGGAAGTTATGGGTACAGGAGTCTTTGTTAGTGGGTTTTTGATAGGTAGATGTAGAGAATTCATTGTGATTAGTGTCAGCATCAACAAATATTCATGTGTACATATGTTTCAGAATATTTTAATAATGAATACCTCTTCAGAAATCACCTGAGTTATAATATATGAACTCTGTGAGACCTAAAGTAGTAATCATTGAGCTAAATTACACCTGCAGTTTTCACTATTATCTTAACGATTTGGATGGCTTCACTTTTTATATTTGTAGAATTGAGGTGAGATATTTTTTTTCTCTCAAAGATATGACTAAAGTTAAAATATTTGACTTTCTTTAACATATATGTATATATTTGGAGGTTACCTCGGCTGAAACGTGAAAATAACAACTAAGATGAGAATACTAGTCCGAATAATACAAATTAATCTTCATCTAAAGAATTCTGAAACGTAATTGCGTGACTTTAGATGATTTAAATTTTTGTTTTTCAAACGAAATAAATGAGAAGAAAAATTTAAAAGATCTAGATATAAGATTGCAATTATTTCTATTGTTTGTCTACTGACTATTGTCCAAACATTTTTATATATTTTTCCTACCACATTTCGGCCGATGTGCCTTCTAAACCTCTTCAGGTGTTTCTCTCATGGCTACATTGTTGGGGTATTTTATATGCTGATGTTTCCCTACATACTTAATTCATATTAACTGGTTATATTTATGTTAAACTAGCACAAAGACTTGACCTTGCTCTGAATTTAATGAGGAACACTATGTCCATTCTCTTTTTTTTTGCTCATATTTTCTCTCTAATATAGTCAGAAGAAACTGAAATTTTGAAAAACTCTCTGAATTAGTGTCTTATACATATTGTTTAAATTTCATTAAGTTTTAAGGGGTTTCTACCCCCATAGCTCTCTTAAAGGGCCGCATAGAGATTCAGGACTGCTTCCATTGTCTTCCTGGAAAATTTTACACGTGAATACACATGTAGTTTTTATGTAGATTTTCTAATCTTTCTTTCTGTACGGAAAACAGGAATATTGACATTTATATAGAGAGATTTTAAATTCATGCCGTCATATAAGCAATCATTTGAAGCATTTTCATAAACTTGTAATTTAATTTTTTTTTTTTCTATCTCGCTTTTTCCCTTAGAACAACGGTAACGCTGCCAATATGTATGCGCTAAATCAAAGGGAGGTAATCCATCTGAAGCGTATCTAGGAACATTACTTTTCTCAAGTAGGTTGGTCTCAGCAGGATTGCTCGTTCAATGAGGCCCCCGGTTTATTTCAAACAAAAGACAACCTCTGTGTGGCCCAACTAGAGATATTTTCAATTTCTTCTACGCCCTCCCCTTTTTCCTTTGACCGAACATCTATCACCTGCAACGTCTGCCATTCGCATGCACCACCCAAACATGCAGACTAGTGCATGTTTACACAACAAGCAGACGACAACTGATGTTCTTTTCCTAAATTAATTTATCAAGTCATTCCATTTCAATTAAATTAATATTCAGAATTTTGTTAACCATTTTATGCTTGTTTTTTCCATTCTGAACATATATAAAAAAGGAATTCAAAAGATGGTTTCTGTAGATGAAAACAACGTGCTTGCTACTTAAACTTCCTTACGTAGTATACTCTTCTCCAACAATACCGTTTTCAATACTAATATCTGTCACTATATGATCTTAGCCCTGTTCAGCACTAAAATACAACTGACAACTTCGATTAGGCTCGTCTTTTATTGACGAAAAACACTCCGGTCACACATGGTCGATACGCATAAATACTCTTGTTCCAGCATGAACTTGTTCTTTCTCACATCCAGGTTGTACATGCCAGGCAGAGATGAGCTCTTTTATCATGGCAATAAGGTAATTCAAGATTATTTCCATTACTTGATGCAGAATTTTGCTTTTAACACCCATAATGCATTCTGTGCCCCCATTTGCTCCTTGGATACTATTCTGTATTCACGGCTTTCAACAGTGAAATTTTATTAGGTTGTTACAAAAATAATGGCCGATTTCAGAAACATACATTTATTCATGAAAATTTTTTCACCTTTTCAATACTCTGTAAATGACGTGAAACTGTTGCAGTCTTGACGGAACCGTTGACGTGGATTTTGCTCAACATGTGTTTGCAATTGTTCATTGTCAAGATTACACGGCCATCCTCTACCTTCTTCATCTTCAAGGCTCTTATCTCCATTACGGAATTTTCTGGAACGACCTTCGCACTGTCCGATCGCTTGTGGATCCAGCTCCCCGATGCTCTATTGCTATTGGCAGAAGTTTCAGAGGCATTGTGTCCAAGTTTGAACTCGTGCAACATAAGAAGGCGAAGGTCATGCTTTGGCATGTTCATCATTGAGGGTCGTCTATGCTTCAAAAATACTTTCTATCCGAAAAACGTTACAAATTATTATTGAGAACACATTAATTATTATATATGTTAACATTTACCAGAAATAAACTACAAATTCTGTGTTAAAATGACTTTTTAAAACCCAGCGCTTCAGGCGGACATTATTTTTGTAACGACTTAATATTTACTTTTTCCAGTGAAATAAAATTTTATAAAGTTAAATGTGCCCAATATTTTATATATAAATATTTGGTTTTATTAGACATTCTCATTTGCTATTGAGTTTCAGAGGATTAAAATCCGGACAGAACTTATGGGATGACCTAATATTTACAAAAGTTTTAGGGTAAAGTACAGAATAGTTAACAGCCGAGAAATCGTAAACAAAAAATAAAAACCTAATTTATTGCAAACGCAGTAGAATGAAATTCTCTACCTACCTGTATACTTTGTATGTGTGCAAACTCTTTGTAAGATGTTTTATTCTTAAGAAAGGTATGCTGTGGTGTAACTTATTGTCGCTAAACTTAAATAATTATGCATGGTTTTATGAGTTTTTGGGAGGTCTTCTTACTTGAACTTAAGGTTGGTTGTAAGTAAAAAAAATTTCTTAGCATGAATTTAATCAACGTAAAGCAGTTACCTTCAAAATATGAGCTACCATTTTTTTCTTTTTTACATTTGTCGATAAGACATCGTCTATCAGAATCAAATTTTGAAGAAAAAAATCTTACAATTTCGACCACATTAAAAGTATACAAGTTGGTAGATATTTTAATTCTACTGCATTTGCTTAAAATTATTTGTTGTTCCTATTTACTTGTCTCCCCACGAGGACAGAGTTAAACACAATGTTGGTTTTTAATTTGGGGAAAATCAAGCTTCCTAAAAAGGGGCACGGGATTGAAACAAAAATTAAAATTGCCTCAGTCTAGAAGGAATCATTTTCACTGATGGAGGACAAAAAAGATGAAGTGTAGTATCAGAACAGATACTACACCTTGCTCCTCATCAAATGGCCAAGAATTTCTTGAATGTTAACTATTCTGGACTTTTAGCAATTTTTAACTGGCAAAGTTATTTACTAAAATTTGTAGAAAAAAAGCATAAAACGAACAGTAGAACACAAAATTAGAACTAAATGAAAATGTATTCGTTTTTGATTTACAAGCAGATGTGTGACTCAAATGTGGCCATATGTGCCGTGAAGGTTACTCAGTGTCGTATTCGTCATGCTAAAAGTACCATATGCATTCCGGAAGGTTGCTCTGTCACTCGTTCTACACTCACACTGTGTTTAAAGATCCGCAGAACTTTAGTGTTGACGCAACTTTTTGGTAAGTAGTTGGTCTGCAATTTCTCTCTGCTTTGGTCCCAGAAAACATTTTCTCAATCCATGGACAGGCCCCATCGTTGTGCTGTGTCCGACAGGTTGTGAGCAAACCAGCTGGAATAAATGTTTGCATAGAAAAAGGACAAAAATATACTTTATTATAACTTAACGAACGCTGTGGATCCATTACTGAATTAAGATATGAGATAGACTTAGCTTAAAGCATAGAATATTTATGTCCTTCAATCTTCGTGCCAGCTTGATACTGATTTTGCCACCAAACAAATATCTCCCATACATAAAACACCCCTCCCCACGTCTCATGACCAATTGTAACAAACCATAGGCGTTATACATTTTGAAAGTTCACATATTAAAAACAACCCTGGAGATTTGCCTATATAAGGCAGCAGCTAGGATTTTTTTTCATTGGATTGCTTTGAAAAAGGGATAAATAAGTGAAATAAAACGAACAATTTTGAAGTTAACAGCTTTGTTTTTTTTTTTTGTTTCTGGGTTTAATTTGATTGGAGATAAAGATTCACTGAGTAAGTCTTTTGAAAACATATCTTGAAATTATTATTTGGAAAAAATGTGTGTTTTGAAATGGGCAGAAACAATTGTATAGTTATCTATTTTTTAAAACATTCAGAACATTTATTAAATTATTATATATATATATATATATATATATATATATATATATATATATATATACCCAATATATATTGGTGTTTGCCTAGATGCTTGCCCTCTATATTTATAAAGTTAGGCATGTGTATATATATATATATATAATGTACAGGGTAATCTAATAAACGGATCATTATGAATTTTGGAGTATATATTCTATAAAATGCAATGAGTAACATGGGCACATTATTTTCTTTGTAAATATTAACATTTAGGGGATGTATATATATATATAAAGATTATTTTTTATGAACCGATCACTATGAATTTTGGAATATATATTCTCAGCAACCTGTTGAGTAACATGGGCACATTATTTATTTTGTAAACTTTACCATTTAGGGGGAGGGGGGTGTCCAGCCAAACTCACACCCGCCCCCCCCCCCTAAAAAATTTTGTTTTAATAAGTTAGATACAAAAAATTTAATAGAGAAAAGAATTGCTCTATATCAACTTTTTAATTATTTTATTTTTCGAAAGAATCTTTCGCTGGCCTATTTAATCTTTTTCTCTTGCCTACTTTACTTCCCAACCCTATCGACTCCTTAAACTCTGACTGTCCCAAGTTTATCCTGGGTATATGAACTTCAACTACATTCGGTATGGAGGCCCCAATTTTATCCTTAGTGACCATTATTAATGTTAAGAAAAAGAAACAGAGGAACGCACTATCCATTGAGCAACAACTTACAGCGTGTCAACAAAACAAGTCTTTAGCCATTTACTACAAGACACAGTCCATGTTTTCTTATGGAATGGAATCAAAGAATTGGTTTACTACAGATGTTTTTTGATAAAAAAAAGAATAATTAAGTAGCAATTCCATGTAGGGATAAATAATATTTGGAGACTTCTGGTTTAAAATTTAAACAAAAAAAGACATCACAATGAAAAGTGTCAAATTCATTTTTTCACTTTGTAAAAAAATATTTTAGAATTTAAAATTTTAAAGCTAGAATATATAAAGAATGTTTTGTGTTTATGTCTACATTCATATTTAGCAATAAAAAAAAGAACAAGAAAAACGGCGTCATGTTTAAAATTTTCGCTCCACTTTGAAAACAAGGAAGTACATCTCTATCGGAGATTTTCAACTTACGTCTCCTTTATAATTGTTAGTGGTTTATCTTCAGACTAGTGATTTGTCCCTGTAAAATATTCTTGCTTCAAAAGTATGCCAAATTCAAATGTTTATGAAAACGATGGATCATGTTGACTGCCTCATACGTCTCGGGACATGGGAGTACCTAGTCTTAGTAAGTCTAATGATCTAAGACCTGTTAGGTCACACACTATTTCATTACTACTTTACGGTCAAGGATTATAACATAAATAATAATGACGTTTTCTATAAGATAAATAAATATGAGCGACATGTAGAATACAACACTTTGCAATTAATAATTATGTTACCAGTTAATTTTTGAATGTTAGAATTTAAATTAAAAATAAATAATTTTACGTTTAAAATATATGAGCAATGCTGATTTTCTGGTCACCTTGTTTCCAGAGCCTTGCCGGACGATCCGATATCACCATAGTAATAATTCATAACGCACTTCTAAACGACGAAAGCAACATCTACTATATCTCAAAACTACCTAGGATTACTAGAAATTTACACAAGCATTAAATGCAAATAAATAAAATGAATGATTAAGTAAAAAAAATAATTAAATGGTTGTCACTTGAATTTACCTGAAGCCATTCTGATTATATTTAAGCAAAATAAAGTATTGTCTCAAAATAAAAGGCGCTACAACCAACAGGTGCAGTGTAAACAAACAAATAAATTGATGGTGCGCTACACACAGAGCCATCTGTTGGCCGCCCAGTAAACTAGCACGATTATCAAGTTCCCTCTCATAATTTTGTCTGGATTAAAAGACGTGCTGTTACCATCAGTTGCCAAAAAATGAAATTTTTTTTTAAACACTTTTATTCACCCCAAACAAGGCATATTGCTACTGAAATGTAAGAGACTATTGTGATTAGAGACCAGATTTAAATGGGGGCATCCGAAGTGGGAAGGTGTGCAGCAAGGTTTTTGCCCACATTAGATTCATTTAAATTTCTGTATGTACAGTCGGGGAAGCAGGGAGGGAATTACAAAGGCAAGCGGGCCAAGAAAAAAAGCTATTAAAGCATAACATTTTCCAGTATCTGGGGACCGCAACACTGAAGGGTTCGATTTTGCTGTTAGTCGGGGGTATTTATGTTGAAGGGGTACAAGTGTAGTAAGTTCATTGAAGCCCGTTCCGTGGACGTACTTGTAAAACAAACACAGTGATTCAACGTTGCGGCGATGGGACAGACGCTAGAGCTTAGTAGACAGTTCAGATCCTATTAGGTTAGAGACGCTTTTTTGCACCCTGTCTAAGAGGGAGACACTAGTGGTTGGTTCACGAGCCCAGATGTGACAACAATACTTCTTGCAAGGGTGAATGGTGGCTTTATGGAAGTGTACTATCAGCCATGGCAATCGGTGATTTGGAAATGTTTCTTATAATTGTTAAAGGAAATGAGCTTTGTTTTGGTAGTTTTGAATGTTACTATCCATTTTTGTCCCCAATCTACTATAGACTGGATTCTAAGGATTCAGCTATTGCCTTGGATATGTGTGTGTTCGATTTGCTCACATCTCAAGGTGGTGGTGTCATCAGCAAATATACCCATCTCGGAAGAAATCGCATTATTTTTAGCACAGATAACAACATCGTATTAAAGAACAAAGTGTTTCCAGCCATACAAAATAAAGGCAGTTGTGGCTCAAAATTATGAGTTATCCCCCTTTAGATTTATATCCAAGTTATCTCCCTTGGAATTATTCTAGCAAACTGTAGAGAATGTGCTCTCCTACAAAAGAGTCTGAAATCTTATTCACCCCACATGCAGAATTAAATAAATCAGTAAAAGTACCATATAACATGATGATTTGCTTTCCACAGGTAGGATGTATGTATGTAGAAACATTTATTGGTGAGTGTGGTAAAAACGGAATTCTCTATGTGAGTTTAGATTAATCAGAAAATTCCACTATAAATCTAAGAATATGAATTTAAGTTAATGTTTCAGAAAGTTGCATTACATGACAGGAAATCTACAGTGACACGTAGCAAATGAGCGGATCATATTCTTCTCTCTGACTGGTGGGCTGATCGGATGCAGACGTTTTTTTTTTAAATGCTATCTCTACCCTCTCTCCTGCAAGAAGTGGGCAAAGAGGAGTTTATGTAATACGTGTGGCTCTGAATCAAATTATCTTTGACAAACAAAGGGAGGTAATTATTAACTCTTCCATGCATGATTTTTTACAGAAATTCTACGTACCTAATCTAACTTGTGTTTGAACCATGTGTCTTCAAGTTGAGCTGACTTCAAAAAAGGCCCGTAACAACTAATGATGGAGGCAAAAACAAATATAATTGGCCAAATCAAAATTTACGATAATTTATGACAACTTTTCTATTTGTTGCTGTGGAACAACAGTATGTATGAAAGGGTTACTCTTGTTACAAAGCTTTGTTATAAAATACTCATGAACGGGTAAGTAGAAAAGTGGAAAATTTCACTAGAAATCTAACACTATGAACTTTGAAAGTTTTTTTAACTAGTTTTTAATGGAGGATAGAAGAACCAATTGTACTAAGAAAGGATTTTGAGTAGATATACATTCTGTAGGCCTCGTTTACTCAGAAGAAAAATGGGTTACTGTATACTTGATTATAAGGACAAACCTCTCCATTTACATTTTGTATCAGTTTTATTCATACATAGTTTCATCAACAAACAGGCAGGGACTTAAAAGTGTTACATAGACAAAAATACAAAAGCCTTCTTAGTCGGCAGAAGTGCGTACATTTATTATATCCTAATATATTTCCAAAGTAAATCCTTACACAGTAAGATTATCAATTATGGCCAAAAGAGTTTATGTTCAAATTATGTTTCTAGATTTATCATAGCGTGCATTTTGAGAAGGTGATTTTTTATCGATGCATACAATTTTGGATTACTTCTGATTTTTTATTAATTATTAATGATTTTTCATCCTTAGATGATATAAAATAAAATGATTCCAGATTACATAGTTTACATTTCTTAAATTTTCCAGATCAATATTTTTTATCCCTACCTATAATTGACCATTTCAATTCACGGGGAGAATTTAAGCTAAGCTAAGAAGTTGGTGCTTTGTTTAGTTAAAGCCATACTGATGAGTCTCGTTGGTGTTAATATATATATATATATATATATATATATATATATATATATAATTTATTATTATTATCAATTTTTAGATTGCAAGGAAGATAAGAATGTAATCATAATTTTAACAAAGGGAGGTAATTATTAATTAGAAAAGTGGAAAATTTCACTAGAAATCCAAGACTATGAACTTTGAAAGTTTTTTTAATAGTTTTTAATGGAGGATGGGAGAACCGATTGTAATAAGAAAGGATTTTTAGTAGATATAAATTCTGTAGGCCCTGTTTGGTAAACAAAAATGGGTTAACTTGATTATAAGGACAAACTCCTCTACATTTTATATGAATTTTATTCATACATAGTTTAACCAACAAACAGGCAGGGACTTGAAAGTGTTACGTAGACAAAAATAGGAAAATAGCAAATAATAATTTTAATACGAAACACGAAAATTTCTCCAATTTAATACATCAACTGCAAATTGAAAAAAGTGAAAATCCAAATTAAACTTTAAAATTAAAATAACTGAACTTAAAATTAAAAAAGAAGCTAAATGAGATTTTTAAAAAGCTGAATTTCAAACTTCAGCTACTTTTCATCTCTTTTTAACCCCCCCCCCCCCCCCCCCGCTTTGATTCTTCAATACAAACTAAATCATCAACACTGCTGCTATTCATCGCCAATCTTTATAAAGTTAGGTATGTTTATATATTTGTATGTAAAGAGTTATGTAGAGACAAAAATACAAACGCATGCTGAGGTGGCGAGAATGCGTACATCGTCGGGTATCAGTCCACTTGTTTCATGCTCGTTAAGTGTTGGTTTGGAGACGAGACAGGAACATCACTGTCACTACACTTTGACGTCAAAATACCGACTAAAGCAAAATGTGGGAAAATGCAGGATACAATAGTTCAGCGATAGTGCTTCCCATGCAAAGTATTCTGATTGGACAAAGTACCAATCACCCCACGTCTGGGAGAGTGCCACACAGAACTCCCTTTCCTGCCTTGACAGAGTGCAAAGGCGACTTCGAAATCTAATGGCAGATGTCCTCTTCTCTTCCCTACAGCCTTTTTCTCGCAGAAGATAGGTTGCTAGTCTTTCTCTACTCTATCATTATTTTCATGGTAGTTGCTCGACTGAGCTTCAATCTATGCCTCCCCTCCCCGTAAAACATTCACAACAGAACCTCGTTTAGCTACAACCACTGTAAATAATTTTCCTTTCTTCCTCTGTGTACCAAAATCTAAATGAGGCTTCCATGAGCAAAGTTTCTTTCCAGGAATTATCCGTCTGTGGAACACAATACCATGGGGCTGCTGTCCAGCTGACTACAATATTGTCGTTTTCAAGTCCAATGTTAATAAATTCTTGTTGAGCCGTCCTTTTTGATAATCAGGTTCTGCCCAGTTTCAACCATTGTTACTAATCTTCACTGTGTTGTGTCACCGTCCATCTGACACTCATTAAACCTTGTCCTCGAGTAGCCCTTGGGCTTTGATAAGCAGTGACTTGTTAGTACATTAAAAAAAAGAACAAACCTGCGTAAAAGAAAATAGATGATAAACATATCATTGCTAGTTTTTTTTTGTAAAACATTTAAAGATTATAGTATATTTTTTACATTTATAGCAATAGTGGAGCAGGTGCTAGCCTGATTGCAAGAGTTAGGAGTAAGTTATGGGAAATTCTGGCATTACTAACCAGCAGAGAGTTACCACTGTCAACCAAGGGAAGAGTCTATCAGACATGTGTGATGATGTATAGAAGTGAAAGCTGCCAGTGAGCGTTGCATAGAGAGAAATTATATGAGAATGATACGATTGATGTTTAATTTCAGTCTTAAAGACAGGCTTAGTTCTGATGACCTCAGAGGAAGATTACATCTGGACAGTGTAGGGAGATGTATGCAGAAGAGTAGACTTTGGTGATATGGCCACATTGAAAGAATGGATGAGAGTTTTGGGGGCAGTAAACTTAGAACAGTTTAGGTAGCAGATCCAGTTCACAGGGGAAGACCGAAGAAAACATAGGAGGAAATGATAAAGATAGACTAAAGTGAAAGAGGGATAAATAAAGACCTAACAAAAGATAGGTGGGTTTGGAAGTCAATTTCTTAAAGTCGTCCAATACATGCCAGCATGTAAAACATACGTTAAACCGAATATGATGATGCTGAACAATGTTATTTTTATAGGTATATTGTGTGTGAATAATGTTTTGAAATGAAAAGTCGCAACTTTCGAATTTATTTATCAAAATTAGACTGTTCGTTTTATATTATTATAAATTGAGCTAGCGTTCCGTAGAAATGGATAAAAATTATCGAGCCCTCTGTAATTATAAATTTAATAATATTAAACCAACACTGATAATGCATCTCAAACAATATATTACGTTTCTGCTGCAAAATTAACTCCCTCGGACAATATATCTTCACAAGACATCTGCGCTGACTGAGTCATGCCTTCTGCCATTAACTGGAAGAGTTCATCTACAAAGCAATTGCCTCAGCTCCCCTCTCAAGGTTGGAAAAAACAATGTGGTGAACAACAAAAAACTTGGCTGATTACAATTTAAGCTGACCTTTAACCCAACCTGGACCTCCGTGTCTACGGAGTTCACCGTTGGAACAGTGAGTGGCTAGAGATCACCCAATCGTTGACTTCAAATCGTCAGACTTGGTCAGTGGTCATGAGGGACACAGTGGCAAGGATGAATGCAACCGGCTCAACTCATTCCGGGTGAATACTGTTTCAAGTACAAATACAAGTAAATAACAGTGATAATGAGGCTGTTGGCCCAGAATATTTAGGAGTTATTTCCCTTGAACCATATTTAAGTTATCTCTCCTGAAACATTACGAGGCTACAAGAGAGTGCACTCTTCTATTTAGAAATACAAACACTTGCTCTACACATGTGTGAGATTCAAAACGAGGCCTTTCCTCTTTCTGGCTTTGGGCTTTAAGCTAGTTGAACGTGTCCGGCCTAGATTTATTTTTTACACGATTTTCACACATATGACATAGTTTTGTCACATCTAGTTTCTGGTCGCAGTTTAGACGAGGCTCCCAGACAGCTAGACATCTTAAAATTGCAATTCTACTGGTTCCCAGATAATATCAAAGTAAGTCATATCTAATTTTACAATGATGGGACGTATCCAGCCTAGCTCTATATTTTTCACAGTTTAGAAAAGACTTACAGATATCATGACTCTGGTCGCAGGATTCGTTCTCAGAATAGTTCCCAGATAATATCAAAGTAAGACATATGTACTTTTACAATGCCCATGCATTTCTCTATAAATTGTTTACCCTGGCAATTCATGTTTATTTTGATTGCGTTTAGGGATTATTAACTCTTTCGTTAATAGATATGTCTGATTTTTCAACCCTTTTTATGTATCATGTTTTATTATGTCTCTCTTAGGTTTGTCCTTGACGATCCGTCTATGTGAGAAATAAATAAATCTATATGTAAATTCAACCGTTTCTTTATTATTCAAATTTCTTCATTATTGTATTATTTTCCGTTTATATTCTGACCTTGTGCTATCCACGATAACACAACATATTCAATATGGTGGTCGCGGATTGGAGAAGCACATTTTTTTTCCGTTGTGGTGATTGAAGATCCCCATCTTTGGTTTTGTTTTTAGGGTGAGTTCCAAAATCATAAAATATTTTAGTTGAAGGATTTCATGTTTTACACAAAAAATCATTTAATTTTTAAAAAAATATTTTGTCGCTTAAAATTTGTAAAAATATTTTTTTCAATTTTAATTTGTAAAAAATATCTTTTCAATTTAAACTAAAAAAACATTTTTTTCAATTTAAAATTTTTATTAATATTTTTAATTAGAACATTTATTTTTTAAAGATATGCATATAAGGAAGATGAGTCTCAAATTTTATGAGCTCGGGTGCCTCTTAAGTTTTTAATCCAGCCCTGTATGAGTTCTTTTCACAGAATTATTTCTATTGTAATAATTTATATAAACAAAAGAGGAAGGTTTCATTCATCTCCATATTCAAAATGTATCAGAAACAATAAAATAGAATATCAAATATCAAATAGAATATCAAATATCAAAACTTTCATAAGCAAACAATATAAAATATAGATTTAAATAAGCGAAAATAAGACTTTTCAATTTGTGGTATTATTCTTAAGCGAGACAACCTGAAACTTATTTAATTTAGACGACTTTTGGAATAGAGGCCGCATCGATTTAAAATTAGAAAACCTCATATTGACTGTATTTATTACTATACATAAAACAATTCATCACCATCTTTAAAAAAATTTATAAATTAATTTTAAAATTCGATTTAAAAAAATAGGAATTTGATTTATTAACAGCATCTATGAATTTATTAAAAAGTAAGTGTAGTATCTGTTCCGATGGATACTACACTCCATAGACCGGTATTGTCTTGGCCTTCGAGGCTTGATTTACGCCGGTCTATGGGTTTGTCCTGTGTAGTTCTTGGAGGTCCACCCTCCCAGGCTTTGCCTCCCCTCTTTGGGGAGGAGTAAGTTTATTGCTTACTGCATGAGGCGATCCTACCAGGGAATGCCGACGGGGCTGCCCAAGCATTTTTTGTAGGCCAGAGTGCTCAAATTCTCGGGCGCTGGCTTTTCAAATTCCACTTTCCGACCTTGTGTCACATCTTACCGCTGTGGGAGGTAGATAAATAACTTAACTCCTATTTAAGTCACATAATCATAGTGTGACATTCGACAAATGAAAAATAAAAATATGTAAGGAAAAGAATATTTAAAACATGTTTCTTCATTATATGAGTCGTATAACGACGAAACACGTGTCTGTGGATAATTATATCTAAAAATAAATATATATGTTTCTCCTCATCTGTGGGCATCACATTGGTGAGGGAAAATTATTCCTAATTAGCATTTAGGGTTATTTCCAAGATTTTTATGCTTTTGTGGTTTCCTGTTTAATCTTGCAACAAATACTGCGTAACGTGACGTACGGATGACCAGAAATGAAAAATAAAACGTTTTTGTTAGCATTTCTTGTTTATGAGAATTAAAAAAAAAAAAAATTAGTTCTCCTTTGAATTATAGTTTAATAATAATAATACATTTGTTTAATTATTTTTTAAAAGTTGAATTTAATTTATTTACATTGAAAAAACACATTTTATTATTAATGTAAGTGTTTAAAATAAATAAAAACATATGCTATAATAATAAGACATTTTATTAAATTAAGTTTAAGAAACAAATTATCAACCGAAAGTTATTTCTTTTTACATTGAAAAAAAAAATGGCATTTTATTGAATTAATTTTAACAAACAAATTATCAACCGAAAGTTATTTCTTTTTACATTGTAAAAAAAAATGGCATTTTATTGAATTAATTTTAACAAACAAATTATCAACCGAAAGTTATTTCTTTTTACATTGAAAAAAAAATGGCATTTTATTGAATTAGTTTTAACAAACAAATTATTTTTAGTTTTTTCTTTTTTATTAATAACATTACTTTTTATTACACTTCATAACATTTTCTAATCCCATATAAAATGTTTCCAAAAAACATTAATTTTAAACTTATCTTATGAGAAGATAATCAATAATTAGAAATTAAAAAAGGAAGCGGAAGTCGAAATTTAAAAAAAGAAGTTTTATAAATGTGAAAGTGTAAATAGTAATTTTTGCTATTCAGAAATGCTAACAAAAACGTTTTATTTTCCATTTCTGGTCATCCGTATGTCACGTGACGCGGTATGTGTTGCAAGATTAAACAGGAAGCCACAAAAGCATACATTTTTGGAAATAACCGCATTTAGGTAGAGTGCTTTCCGTTCAAAAGTATCGAAAACAAAATAAACAAATTACATTTACAGAAAAGAATAAATATTCAAGTTAGTAGAACCAAGGAAAAAAAACTGAAAAAAAAACTAGAGTTATCTCCCTTAGACTGGTAGAATTGGAGCAGCAATTTTGTTTTTTTTGAAAATGTTTAGTGCTTCGTGTAAAAGGAATAATGAAATGAATAAAGTTAAAACAGCAGTTAATAAAACATTTATATATCACAAACGTAATCGTTGGAAAATATAGTTGGAAAGTAAGAGTCATTTTAATAAAATATTTTCATCGTTTTTGTTAATAAAATATTTATCTTTTTTCCACGTTTTCGTCCATAATAATTATTTTTATTGTTTTAGTAAAAGAGTGAATGTTACCAAGACCAAAGTAATGATCAGTGGTTGTAGTGTTCGAAAGCTCCCAGAAAAGGGAAAGTTTCCCTACTCAGTTGGTGGCAAGGGAGCCGGGTGCAATTTTGTTGTATAGTGAGCTAATCTTGAGAAAACTATAAGACAAAGTCCTATAATAATTTGTTACAAAAGAATTGTCCAATGAAAAGAAAACAAAACACTTTTATAAATAACAAATATTTATTTGAATGACCTACACTGTTGGGTGTAGGTTGGCGAAAGTTAAAATATTGTCACAGTGAAGGAAGTAATAAAATAAGATAGGTCGGCCATTGAAAATCTTCAAGCAGTATATCTTCCAGTGGAGAATAGCCATGCTCAGATATCAAGAGAAGACATCTTTCTTTCTTGGTGCCTGGAAACTCTCTGTAACTGCTGCGTTAGTCCCAATGGGTCTGCATGTAGTCCTTCAAAGGTTCGGGCGAAATTAATACACCCTGAAGTCTGAATGGTTCTTGTGTGACCAAACCACCTTGCAGGGGCTGCTCTCTGTAAGAAGAAAGTAATGTCAATGACTGTTACAGTGGTACTTGTCAGCGTTAGGACACAAGAAGTGCAGTGGAATTACTGGAAGATTGAGAGAGGACAACCAGTTTGTGTGCAACAATGGAGATAGATCACAACTCAGATGTGGATAAAGTATTGTAGCAAACGCTACTATGGGCCAAGCGGATATTCAGAAAGCAAACGGCCTTTATTGCAACTCCTTTTCTTTCTCTGTGTTGAGCAACTCTTTCTTCGTCTCTGAGATAGAAGAAGAGGATATCTCATAAAAACACGTTGGTCAAAGATTCCGGCCAATCCGGGACCGACATGGCAGCTTGACCACGTGAGACTTGACCCCATATAAAGAGAAGCAACAAGTCGCACTTTTTCTCTTTTTTCTCTTTCGCTTTCCAGCCGACAGCACACACAGGAGATCGTCGTCCACGCCCCCCCCCCCCCCCCGGCTCGATCGAGGAGGGGGGGGAGGCAAAAGTCAAAAGGTAGGTAATCCCTTTTAATTCCTACCACGAATAACGAACTATTTCTTCAAACACTCACACATTACAATTGCAACAAAAATACATATACCACTTTACATCAATCATGCACACACATACTAACACGAACCCTATGGCTCGTAGGTATTGAACTTTTACAGCGAACGTTTCACTCCTTAAAAATGAACTCAAACATTCTCTGTAACTGATAGCTTTACAAAATGTCTTATTCAAAAATAAATTGTTTTTTGGTATAAATGTTTTATAAAATTTGGTATATTCGGACTACTGTTCTCATCTTGAGTGTTTTTATCACAACGTTTCGGTCGATGTAACCTCCGACCTTCTTCAGGTGTACCTTATCGAACTCGAGAATCTTTCTGTCGAACTCAGGAATCTGGACGGAATTTCGAACAGAACCCTTTATAAAATCCACGGGAGTAGCATGCTCTAGTTCCATCTGCCATGACTGGGAAGAAGTCTTCAGTAACTCGCAATTCTTCGTATCAACCTTTAGATGACTGTCACTTAGAACGGAATTTTACTTAGTACTATATCCACTGCACCAGTATAGGAAGATGTGTGCAGAACAGGAGAATTCAACTGTATGACTATGTTGAAAGAATAGATGAGCTGTAGAACATTTAATGTAACAGGTCTACTTCACAGGGGAAGGCTAAGGAAAACATAGGAGGAAGTGCTAACAATGGAGTTGAGAGAAAGAGGGATATATAAAGACTTTGCCAGAGATAGGTTAGTTTAGAAATCAATTTCTTGAAGTCATTCAACACACGCCAGCATGTAAAACAAACGTTAAACTGATGATGATGATGATGATGATGATGATGATGATGATGATGATGATCATCATCATCATCATCATCATCATCATCATCATCATCATCATCATCATCATCATCTTCTTCTTCTTCTTCTTCTTCTTCTTCTTCTATTAAGTACCACGTGTTTAGATTGTAAAAAAGAAACTTAGTGAAATCTATGTAGCAAATGGATTCTCAATTTTCATAAAACTTAACTTTTTAATTCTAAACCCATAAATACATAATTTAACATTTCATAAAATATGAATATTAGATTTAAATTTAAAAGTTCATGAAAGTATTTTTCAATAATCAAAATTTTAAAAGTCAATATTCAGGAATGCATGGATGTCCTGCTAGCTTGGCAAACTGAAAGATTTAGGCATTCCCTCAAATCATGGTGGTGAAGAAAAGTGTTTATAAAGCCATGTTAATTCATGATGCTCCTCGATGTGATGTGTCATTAATAGTTCAAGGCAGTTGAAGAACATCTCAAGTGGTGCGGATAATAACTCGACTAGTCTTGGATACAAATCTGTCAAAAAAACAGTATATTTTGATCGCTGACGCTGCTATATTTACCTTTTGATTGTTTTCTTCATTGTATAATTCTATTTTGTCTGGAACAAATTTTCATATTCACTGCTACTGAGTAGTCACATACAGCATATGGGGAGTGGTTCAGAACAACAGTTGGAGTCAGACTGCTTTCTGCTACAACCTTCAACATATTCTTTGAGATATTCAGGGTTGATGCACTAGAAGAACATAAGGGAACAGTCAGCATCAGAGGCAATTATGGACTTAAGTTTTGCCGACAACATCGATGGACTTGAAGGGACTGAACAAGAACCGGTCAACCTAGTGAAAAGCCTAGACATGACCTCGACAGCCTATGGCATGGAGATCAGCATAGAAAAGAACAAAGTGATGACCAACAACACCACTGGAATCAGCAAGAACATAAAGGTCAGAGGTGAGAAACTGGAAGTCGTCAACAGTTTCAAGTACCTTGAGACAGTTGTGACGGATGATGGATCCAAGCCTGAAGTCCTTGAAAGAATTGCACAGACATGAGCAGCACTGACAAAACTAAGGTCCATATGGAATGACAGAAACATCACATTCAGTTAAAAAAAAACAGATTTATGCATTCCTGCTCATGTCCATATTTCTGTATGCATGTGAGTTGTGGAGCGTAACTGTGGATCTACATAGAAAAATACAGGCCACAGAGATGAGATGCTTCCGAAAGATCCTCAACTTTTCATACAAAAACCCAATCACAAATTAGGAAGTGAAGAACAGACTCAGACAAGCAGTCGAGCTATATGAAGATCTTCGTACCACTGTTAAGAAGAGAAAACGGAAGTGGACAGGATTGGCGCTGAGTAATACTCGCAGGAAGGCAAAAAAATCGGGGGTCTGAAGAAAACTGGTTGCCAGGTCATCTTTGGTGCCCCAACGATCATCCAGACCATGGGGCAGATTAAGATAAAGTCACACATACACACATACCAAATAGCATTTATTCACAATTTCCATTTCCTTTTTACACACATGATGGGAGACAAGATCAGAAAACTGGTGTTGCTAATGTTGTCATGGTTAGGGTTCATTTAGGAGAAGCTGTACAAAAATGCAGAATAAACGCCAATGTGAAATGCAGCACGGAATGGTGGACAGCTATCTGCGTAAGTTTATGTGGAGGCATAAATATAAGAGAAACGATCTTTTATGGAAATGCTCGCTGACATGAATGGATTCCGTCCTTTTGAGTAAGTAATAAAACGTTTTTTGTCTATTACAACACAAAGAAAACTTTGTAGGAAACCATCTTCTTCTCTCTGATCCCCTTTGAAGGACTCTTTTGATTTTAGGTTTTTGTATCTGTCAAATATTACTGAACATAATGTCCGAGTAGTTAGATCTACACACTCCTTCACCACCTCCAAATATTTGATTTATATCATCTTTAGAAACACAGAATTTCCAGAAAAATGGTTATTATATCTTGTGCACCTAAGAAGGAGCCGGACAAAAATAGAGGGGTTATATGTGTTCCTTAAGTTTAAAGTCATTAGGGGCCAGCTTTGAAAATAGCCTAGTCTTTAGGAGTCGGTTTTGAAAATACCCCCCCCCCCCCGTTCATTTTGTCTTTTGTGGAGGAGGAGGAAGAGGGGGCTATTGGAGGAAGGACTTTTCTACAAAAGATCTGAATTTTCCATGGAGCACAAATATTTTGCAGAAGATGTTTAATCATACCCAACTTCTCCCACTTCCGAATAATCGATCTAATGATACAGACAAGTATATTTAAAATCTTGGCAATTCTCCTGTTGCTCAAACATTCTGTATTTGGCTTAATAATATTCCTTTGTTGCATTCATGACGGTTTTACTTTAAAAAATGTCTGTCTGCTCGCAAGAAGGGGGAATGCCTCTTAAAGTATTGAAGAAAATCAAACTTTTATAGTCTGGACAGACCAAATCATCTAAAATTGTCCCAATATCTACTAAACCAGTCTAATAATAATCTCTACGACCATCTGTTTATGAAAAATCAGACTTTAATTTTCTCTATCTCTCCTTAGCACTATCTCAGTCTAAGTTATTGGGTTAGTAGATTGTAGAACAATTGAGGTAGAAGATTCAGTTCACAGGGGAAGGCCATAAGTGATAAAAATGGATTTGAGAGAAAGAGGGCTAAATAAAGACTTGGTCAGAGATAGGTTGGTTTGGAAGTCAAGTTCTAAAAGACACCCAACACATATGGACGTTAAACCGATGATCATGATAATGATGACGACGACGATTACTACTACTACTACTACTACTGCTACTACTACTACGAAATCAGAAATGAACATTGAGGTATATACGTAGAATATAGAGGGTGACCTTCTCCCCAAATGCCATCCCTGGAATCGTTAATAAAATTCCTGATCCTTTCTACAATCCAACCATATTTAGTACAAATAAACTTTAGTCTCTCACTGACTTGTCCACCAAGTTTCAGTCATGAATGTCTAAAAGTCTTTTTTTTATCGCTATTCAAGTACATCTGGATATTCTTAATAACTCTGACACACTTTACTTTTAGTATTGCCATGATTTTGGCTGTGATGGCCTTCTTATTGGGATTGTTTTGAACGACAAAATCGTGAGGGGTTATGGTCCGGTGAGTGTGAAACCGATTCACACCTCCTACTCTATAGACGATAACCAAAGTGTCTCTGCATATACTTTTGGACATTTTTCACTGAAGGCATAGACTGAAGTTTATTTGTACCAAATATGGTTGAATTGCAGAAAGGATTGTGAATTTTATTAACTATTCCATGGGTGGCATTATTTGGTGCTAGGGGTCACCCAGTAAAGTATAGATTTAATAAGTGATGCTAAGACAGGCATTTGTAAATGTGTCAGATAGAAGAAACGAAAAAAACAAAAAAAAACAAAAAACAAACGGTGAGTTTCAAGAAGCCAGCACAGAAGGAACGAAGAGAAAAACAGCACAAAAAGGAACAAATGAAAAAGATGAGGAAAATCGGTATACGTATGTATCATCCTCACTGCTGATTTTATATTCTTATAAGTCTTGTTGCTGTATGTGAAATAGATAGTTTGGACCTCAAATTTTCAATTGTGGCATGGATTTTCAAACTGACCAGGTGCGTCCAACAAAGTGAAAGTGTCACAGATAACAAGATCAATTTCATATTTATTTATTGACTTTTGTTTTATACTTTGGTTCACCCCAAACAAATCATATTTATTTATTGACTTTTTTTTATACTTTGGTTCACCCCAAACAAATCATATTTACTTATTGACTTTTTTTTTATACTTTGGTTCACCCCAAACAAATCATATTTACTTATTGACTTTTTTTTATACTTTGGTTCACCCCAAACAAATCATATTTATTTATTGACTTTTTTTTATACTTTGGTTCACCCCAAACAAATCATATTTACTTATTGACTTTTTTTTTATACTTTGGTTCACCCCAAACAAATCATATTTACTTATTGACTTTTTTTTATACTTTGTTCACCCCAAACAAATCATATTTACTTATTGACTTTTTTTATACTTTGGTTCACCCCAAACAAATCATATTTACTTATTGACTTTTTTTTTATACTTTGGTTCACCCCAAACAAATTATATTTATTTATTGACTTTTTTTTATACTTTGGTTCACCCCAAACAAATCATATTTATTTATTGACTTTTTTTTATATTTTGGTTCACCCCAAACAAATCATATTTATTTATTGACTTTTTTAATACTTTGGTTCACCCCAAACAAATCATATTTATTTATTGACTTTTTTTATACTTTGTTCACCCCAAACAAATCATATTTACTTATTGACTTTTTTTTAATACTTTGGTTCACCCCAAACAAATCATATTTACTTATTGACTTTTTTTATACTTTGGTTCACCCCAAACAAATCATATTTACTTATTGACTTTTTTTTATACTTTGGTTCACCCCAAACAAATCATATTTACTTATTGACTTTTTTTTATACTTTGGTTCACCCCAAACAAATCATATTTACTTATTGACTTTTTTTTAATACTTTGGTTCACCCCCAAAAAATCATATTTACTTATTGACTTTTTTTAATACTTTGGTTCACCCCAAACAAATCATATTTATTTATTTACTTTTTTATACTTTGGTTCACCCCAAACAAATCATATTTACTTATTGACTTTTTGTAATACTTTGGTTCACCCCAAACAAATCATATTTACTTATTGACTTTTTTTTTTACTTTGGTTCACCCCAAACAAATCATATTTACTTATTGACTTTTTTTTATACTTTGGTTCACCCCAAACAAATCATATTTACTTATTGACTTTTTTTTATACTTTGTTCACCCCAAACAAATCATATTTATTTATTGACTTTTTTTAATACTTTGGTTCACCCCAAACAAATCATATTTATTTATTGACTTTTTTTTATACTTTGGTTCACCCCAAACAAATCATATTTACTTATTGACTTTTTTATACTTTGGTTCACCCCAAACAAATCATATTTACTTATTGACTTTTTTTTAATACTTTGGTTCACCCCAAACAAATCATATTTACTTATTGACTTTTTTTTATACTTTGGTTCATCCCAAACAAATAATATTTATTTATTGACTTTTTTAAATACTTTGGTTCACCCCAAACAAATCATATTTATTTATTGACTTTTTTAAATACTTTGGTTCACCCCAAACAAATCATATTTACTTATTGACTTTTTTTTATACTTTGGTTCACCCAAACAAATAATATTTACTTATTGACTTTTTTTTATACTTTGGTTCACCCCAAACAAATCATATTTATTTATTGACTTTTTTTATACTTTGGTTCACCCCAAACAAATAATATTTACTTATTGACTTTTTTTAATACTTTGGTTCACCCTAAACAAATCATATTTACTTATTGACTTTTTTTATACTTTGGTTCACCCCAAACAAATCATATTTACTTATTGACTTTTTGTAATACTTTGGTTCACCCCAAACAAATCATATTTACTTATTGACTTTTTTTATACTTTGGTTCACCCCAAACAAATCATATTTACTTATTGACTTTTTTTATACTTTGGTTCACCCCAAACAAATCATATTTACTTATTGACTTTTTTTTATACTTTGTTCACCCCAAACAAATCATATTTATTTATTGACTTTTTTTAATACTTTGGTTCACCCCAAACAAATCATATTTACTTATTGACTTTTTTTTATACTTTGGTTCACCCCAAACAAATCATATTTACTTATTGACTTTTTTATACTTTGGTTCACCCCAAACAAATCATATTTACTTATTGACTTTTTTTTAATACTTTGGTTCACCCCAAACAAATCATATTTAGTTATTGACTTTTTTATATACTTTGGTTCACCCCAAACAAATCATATTTATTTATTGACTTTTTTAAATACTTTGGTTCACCCCAAACAAATCATATTTATTTATTGACTTTTTTTAATACTTTGGTTCACCCCAAACAAATCATATTTACTTATTGACTTTTTTTTATACTTTGGTTCACCCAAACAAATAATATTTACTTATTGACTTTTTTTTATACTTTGGTTCACCCCAAACAAATCATATTTACTTATTGACTTTTTTATACTTTGGTTCACCCCAAACAAATCATATTTACTTATTGACTTTTTTTAATACTTTGGTTCACCCTAAACAAATCATATTTACTTATTGACTTTTTTTATACTTTGGTTCACCCCAAACAAATCATATTTACTTATTGACTTTTTTTTATACTTTGGTTCACCCCAAACAAATCATATTTACTTATTGACTTTTTTTATACTTTGGTTCACCCAAACAAATCATATTTATTTATTGACTTTTTTTTATACTTTGGTTCACCCAAACAAATCATATTTACTTATTGACTTTTTTTTATACTTTGGTTCACCCCAAACAAATCATATTTATTTATTGACTTTTTTTAATACTTTGGTTCACCCCAAACAAATCATATTTATTTATTGACTTTTTTTATACTTTGGTTCACCCAAACAAATCATATTGCCATTGAAGTGTAAGAGGCTACTGTGATAGGGGCCAGATTTATAGTGAGACAACTTAGGTAGGGAGTTGGGCAGCAAGATGTTTGTTTACATTACATTTAAATTTCTGCATGTTGGTATGGCAAAGGAAACAGAGTAGGGAGGGAATTCAAAAATCGGTCATGGAAAGAAGCTGTTAGAGTAGTAAATCACCCAGCAGCTAGGGACCTCTATAGAGAAGGGGTGTAATTTTGTTGTTAGTCGGGAGTGTTTACATTAATGGGGTACAAGTAAGTACATTAGAGCACATTCCGTGTAAAACAAGTGCAGGGATGCAACACTGTAGCGATGCGACAGGAGCTTGGTAGATAGCGTAAGACCTATTAGGATATAAACTCTTTTTTCACCCTGTCAAAGAGGAAGAGGCTAATGGTTGGTGTACCAGCCCAGATGTGGCATGAGCAAATAGGGGCATTATAAGGATGTAGGATACTGACAGGTTTGAGAAGTTTTCTAGCCTGGTAGATGGAGCCTACCTTTTTTTGTGGCAGACTTGGCAACATATTCTATGTACTTATTCTGCTTCATGTTGCCTGAGAATGTCAGGCCGAGGAGTTTAAACGATGGACTTTCAGGAAGGGTTGCATTGGCCATGACAATCGGTGGTTGAAAATAATTTCTTATAGTTGTTAAAGTTCTGTTGGTAGCATTCATTCATTAAATGTGATCATTCATTTATTCAGTCATTCATTCATTAATTATGATAATTCATTCATTCATTCATCTATTAAATGTGATCATGCATTCATTCATTCATTCATTACATGTGTACATTCATTAAATGTGATGATTCATTTATTAATTCATTCATTAAATGTTATTATTCATTTATTCATTTATTCATTCATTAAATGTGATCATACATTCATTCATTTATTAATTTATTAAAGGTAATCATTCATTTTTGGCTCCATACTATTACAGACTGGGCATCATTTTCTAAGGATTCAGCCATTGCCTCGTATGTTCGAAATCGAATGTGGCGTCTTCAGCAAATACATCCGTTTTGGACACAATTGCATCAAGAGTTAATTTATGTAGATCCAAGATTAAGATCTAAATATCAATATTGAATGCACGGCCATTGAGAACGACTTGGATCTTCCTTTTAGCTAAGAAAGATTTGATTATATGAAATATTCGCCTAGTAATATTGTACGAGTTTATTTTTCTGAGAAGACCTTATAGAGATGCTTGAACGTGTCTACAAAAAGATGCGTCCATTCAATCTGCGCGTTTAGCAATGAAAATGATATTTGAAACAGAAGCATGGCCGACCAATGGACTGACGGACGGACAAAGCCTCTTATAGATATACGAGGACGCATCCACAAATTAATTTAACCCTGTGGAACTGTAATGTCGTCAGTAAAACATTCATAACAAAAACACGTCTATCTACAACTACTATAGATAATTTCCTTTCTTCCTCTGTGTACCTAAAACTAAATGGAACTTCCATTAGCAGAGTTTCTTTTCAAGAAATGTCCGTTCGTGGAACGCAATACCACGAGGCTACTTCATAGTTGACTACAGCATGGCCGTTTTCAAGTCTAATGTTAACAAATTCTTGATGACCCGTCCAATTAAGTAATCAAATTTTGCCCAAATACAACCATGACCTGCCATCCTCAAGGTGTTTGTCTCAGCATCCACCTGACACAAACCTTTGTCCTCGAGTCGCCTTTGAGCCTCGGTGAGCGGTTACTCATAGTAAAAAATAATATATATATATATATATATATATATATATGTGTGTGTGTGTGTGTGTGTGTGTGTGTGTATCAGGAATTCCAATCTTGAAACTGTCTGATTACTGACCGAGCAGCAATGCAGAAACCTTATTTTAAAACGAAGCCAGAGAAAAAAAGTACATCAGCCAATCAGAACAAGGATTTGTTGTCATTGCGGTATTGATCCGTTTCCAAGTGTCTGCCTTGCGATAAAGTGTCATTTTCCAGTTAGTTTCATGTCTTTTTTATAATATAAAACGAAACACATTTCATCATCAATATTACGTCTAAAGAAGAGCTACAAAAAAACGTAGGCCGTCCACAACTAGACGTGTATTACAGAAATTTAATTTTGATTTAATTCATTTCGTATGAATTAGATGATTCTATTGTTGACATTGGTTTCTTCGATATCTTTCTAGTCAGAATCCTTTCTAGAAAGACATCAGGTACTCATGGGAGGGACCACGTGAAGGTTGCCAGCATCCTAAGTGAAAGTGTTTCTGTGGAATGAACTGGATTCGAACTTGGCACTCCCTGGTTGTCAGCCCGTGTCGTTAACCACTTAGCGACCGTCACCTCCCTTTTTGCAGTAATTAGAATTAATACAATAGGGTGGCCCGATCTCTCAGCCACAATATTTTGTGTCAGGCAGGCATGCTGATGACGGCTTATAGCCAGAAACGCGCGTCCATGACTAACTTTTGTGCACACAAAAATTAATTTGTAAATTAATTATAAAAATCTGTATTTCATAAATTAATTAATTAATTTAAAAAAATCTATATACAATGGATGACTCATCTGATTAAGGGCGAATTAAAAAAGGAAAAATGCGCTCATTTGTATATTCTTAAAATAATAAAAATAAAACGTTCAGGGTGGCGAAAAATAAAAACGCACCGTAAAAGAACGCCGGTCGCTATCACCAAAAACAAAACAATAACAGATGATTTACGTATATATATATATATATATATATATATATATATATATATATATATATATATATATATATATATATATATATATATATATATATATATAGTCTCGGAAGTTTCTCAACCATTAAAACCATATAAGAGGGAAAAAAAAACAAAAAAAACAGCATTTTAGTCCCAAGTCGTTCAGTAGAAAATCACTCATGTAAGTCAATTTATTTTTGTAGTTACTATATTAGTTTGCTTCCAAGAATTTACACTAATCTTAACATTATTTAAGGGATCATCAGTTGTTTACCATGAAAAACTGTTTCGGGAATTTAAAAATAAAACAGTATTTTATTTCATGGCTTCCCAGCAGAGTTGATCAGACCCCACTTCCCTTAAAAGACAAAAACATAAACGTTCCGTATATCAGATCTAAGTTTTGTTCCAGATAAATTTTAGCTAACTTATATTAGTTATTAAAAATATATATATAACTTTTATTTTGAAAAAAAAAAACGCACTATTATTGCACATGATAACTTCATTTTAACTGATTCGGTGACTAAGGGAAAATGTCTCAACTCTAATAGTTTTCTTTGGCGGAATAAGTATTTTCATGAAAAGCTTAAGCAAAATAAAATTATTTTATTACACAGTGGAACAAAAAACGAAAAAATAGGTTAGTTTGAATAAAGTAACGATATGTCAGACGCATTGCTATGTGAGTCTGACTTTTAAAATTCGATAATGTAACTTTATATGTTAGACTAACGTTAAAAAACAGACATCTCAGCTAAAACTTATTAAAGATATTGATTTCTTTCTTTTCGATACTGGTGAACTTTATGTTATGCAAAACATACGCCGTCGGTTTTCTGCCAGAATATTTGACGCATGTGCCAAACAAGAAACCAGGCAAGGTCAGGTTGACCTTTAAAACAGGATGATACATATAGACGCAGAGATTTAAAATGTCAAACGACTTGAGAACACGACAAAGAAGAGGAAAACAAAATGTTTAGGGTGGTCTTACCGGCAGTCCATCTTTGCGTGGCTTTCAAAAACCCTGACACTGTGTCAGTTATGTGGCTTCCTGGTAGCAGTCGTGTAGATTCCAAGAATATAAACAGCACAAAGTAAGTGACACTTGCTTATTTAATTATCACGCACATCTGTCTATTTCTGACTCTGACAATGGACTTGGCCTTTTGGCTAAGATCAAAGTGTAGTATCTGTTCCGATGGATACTGCACCCCATAGACTGGTGTCGTCTTGTCCTTCGGGGCTTGATTCCGCCTGTCTGTGGGTTTGTCCTGTGCAGTTCTAGGAGGTCCACCCTCCCAGGCTTCGCCTCCCCTCTTTGGGGTGGAGTAAGTTTATTGCTTACTGCCTGAGGCGCCCCTACTGAGGAATGCCGACGGGGCTGCCCAGGCAATTTTTAATGGCCAGAGTGCTCACCTCTTGGGTGCTGGCTTTTCAAACCCCACTTTCCTGACCCGACCTTGGGTCACATCTTACTTGTGGGAGTAAGATAAAAACTGGCCTTGTGCCTAACTCCTGGAGAGGAGTAAATAAAGACTCTGACAGCATGTGATCTTTATTATTGTATTCGGGACTTCTTTAGTATTTACCTATTGTTCTTCTTTTGTATATCATAATATCTTAGCCTCTTCTTGGCATGTCGTCCACAACTGTTGAACATGGTCCGATCGGCTGTCCATCTTTAAATGGCTTTAAAAAACTTTACGCTGCCAGGCGTCTTCCTGATAGCAGTCGCATAGACTTCCAGAACACAAACAACACAAAGTAAGTAATATTTGCTTATTCATTTCTCACAAATTCTCTTTATCTTCGATCATGACAATACGTGTTCTTTCTTATTGTATTTTGGACTGTAATGTATTCCTTCTTTAGTACTTATGCCTGTTGTTCTTTCTTTTGTATATTATATCATGTGCCACCATGTTTTATATCCTCATATTACAAACAGTTTATCTGTGAATAAATGTATGTGTATTTAAATCCAGCTGTTTCTTCACTATTGACCTTTTCTCTTTCTTCTGATACTCATGTGTGTTATTCACGATAACACAACATGCAAAATGGCGCCCTCCGTTGCGGCAAAGATCACTGAACACGTGGTTGCTAAAAGCGTAAAAGCTAGAATTTAAAATATCGATGACTTTTCAATTACAACTAGTAATGTAAAATTGGGCGGGAATTATTTCGTATCTGTAGAAATTGTATCAAGGAAGTTTGTTACATTTTCGTTATTATACCTGACTTCTTCCTTCTGCCGATTTGCGAGTAAAAGGTATAGTTTTTTAATGAAAACTTCTCACACCTGATAGTATCCTACAAAGTCAGAATTCGCTCATGCATGGAGTATTTTGTCACATCTGGGATGATGCACCAACCACTAGTTTCTCCCTCTGTGACAGGGTTCAAAGAAGAATCTCTAATTCAATAGGTCCCACATTGTCTACCAAGCTCTAGCCTCTGCCCCATCGCCTCAATGTTGCACATCTTTCTTATTTTACAAGTACTTCAATAGAATGTGCTCTGATGAACTTGCTGCACTGATGCCCCCTCGACCAACCCGACAATCAGCAAAATCTCACCTCTTCCCTGTAAAGGCCCCCAGATGCCGGAAGACTTTCTACTCTTATAGCTTATTTCCTCAAACTGCTAGCTTTGAAATTCATTCCGGCTCCCTATTTTCCTGACTGTATCAACATGCAGAAATTTAAATGTAATGTAAACAAACATCTTTCTACATAACTCCCCACTAAGGATTCCCCTATAATGACGGAATTTTGGGGTCGTTATCAAAATTCGTCTTTGGGTAACCACAAATAGAAAAAAAGGGTGGAAACAACAAGGACATAAAAAGGAGCAAATAATAACATTAGACCCAGAAATGTAATTCAATAGTTTTATTTATATTGAAAACTAAAAGCAGGTTGCTTTTAGTTCACAAAGCAGGGTAAACTTCGTCAACCAAAGGTAACAATAAAAAACATAAAGCTCAATAAAATAATCAATTTGAGCACAAAAAGAATACATAAAAAAATGGAGAAAAATATGAACTAGTCTCGCTTTTCTACCAAAATAAAAAGACAGACTTACTTAAAAAAAGAAGCGACATGCAATAACAAACAACAAACATTGTCTTTTTTAAGGCGAATTCTTCAAATGTCGCCTTCCCAGTCTTTCTCTCTCTCTCTCTCTCTCTCTCTCTCTCTCTCTCTCTCTTTGATATCTATTAAACAAAACTTTCAAAAGGTTTTCTCGCCAAAAGTTATATAAAAAACTCTGTTTTTTATATTTTCCCCCTTTACTTCCAAAGGGAATTTATTTAAAAGTGCTCTCAGAGACAATTCTCTATCAAACCGCTTCGGGTTTACATTTTTTTTGTTTTTTTTAACCCCAATAATTTTCGTTAAAAAACCTTTGGTTTTCAAATATTTTTTCTTTTAATGACTTTCTCGTCCATGTAAATTAAAAAAAATTTTTTTTTTTTTTTCTTCAATTCTTTTCCTTCAAAAGGAAAGTTATCTTCTTAACCGACGGACCCGCCTAAAAAATGACTTTTCTCCAAGTTGGACTGGTCGGAACTTTTTACATCTGTATCTTTTCAGACGGAGTCAAGGATAACACGATCTCTTCTCAGGATGGAAAATCTGGATCTGCCGGAAAACGTAGGATGCTATCCCATGTCCGCCAATCAGGACTCAGCTTTCTGCTCCCACTTGAACTGCTATGCAACTACCGTCCCCAATGTCGACATGGTGGAAAAGGGAGAGTTATGATTTGTAAGTCTGTTATGCAGTAGCAGAAAATGAGTATCCTTATAATATCTCTCAAAATAAAACTTTGTTACTTGTTTTAAACTGGAATTGGACTTTTGTTTGGGGAGATAATCCTTCTGTTGCAGCACTACTGAAACTACACAATTGACACTGCGACTAGTGTCGAAATCGGGCACTGACTTTAGACCAGCACAACGAGCGGACGACCATGGCCTGTGCAGTAAACACACACAGACGCACGTTCACATTAGTAATTGACTCTAATTGATTAATAGTAGAGAATAAATAATGATATATAATTAATGTGGAAGCAAACAATACACGCACACACACGCACACACACGCACACACAAGCACATACAAGCACACTTGAAATCACATAGTTTAATCGAAATATATATTTAAAGAAAACTCAGTATAAATGCACATGTAACTTCATTTTAGTCGGTTTCGACGAGTAAGGGAAAATGTCTCCACTTTAACAGTTTTCTTAGTCGGAATAAGTATTTTCCGGAAAATTTTAAACGAAATAAATTTATACCCGAAAAAGACGAAGGTTAAAAAATGACTACAAAAATATTTGCATCTTATCCGTGTCTTTTAACGACTGTTTGTCGGATTTTTTATTTTAAAATTAAAAAAAAAGATGCTTTAAAAGAACTTTTCCATTCGCAGAAATAAATTATATTCGTATCGATAACATAATGGAAGGAAAATAGGTTAATTCAAATAAAGTAACGATATGTCAGACGGATTACTATTTGGGTCTGAATTTTTAAATTCGGTAAGATAACTTTATATGTTAGATTGATGTTCGAAACAAGACATCTCAGCTAAAAGTTAAGAACGGTATTAATTGTTTTTTTTTTCAATACTGTGGGACTTTAGTTCCTAATCGATATTATATGATGCAAACAATACATCGTTGGTCTTCTGCTAGAATGTGTGACGTATGTGTGAAACAAGAAATTAAGCAAGATGAGATTGATCTTTAAAACTAATAATTTTACGTACCAGAAATCTATGTGAAGGAGAATGAATGGGTTGTGTATGGCGGTCAGTCAAGGCAGCAGATATGAGATCTATAACTGCTTTGTTAATTGATTTTTTGTTTGTATTTATTTGAATGGAAAACACTCCAAACAAGGCATGAAGCCACTTGATGTAAAGAGCTAAGACGAACAAAAGATGATTATCGTAAAGACAGGAGATACCTATTGACCTTATTCTTGAAAATAGCAAAGCTATAGGTAGAAGGATAACAGTGAACAGGAAGAGAGTTCCATAAGCCTGCACTTCTTGGAAAGAAGCTACTGGAATAGGAAGCTGTATTATATCAAAGGAATCAATATTTTGATTATTCGGACTATTGTTCTCATCTTGCATGTTATTCTTACAATGTTTCGGCTGATGTAAGCCCCGACATTCATCAGGTGCATCTTATCAAACTCGGGAATCGTTATATCGAACTCGGGAATCTGTACTAAATTAAAAAGTGAACCCTTTATGTAATGCACGTCATATCAGCCATGACCGAGTTGAAGTCTTCAGTAATTCTGTAATTGTATTCTTAGTATCGCCCGTACTGAGGATTAAACCTTCAACCTCTAAAAGACTGTCACGTAGAACTGATTATTCCATAGCATTTTTATCCGTTGCGCCATGGGTCCTGAAGTCAAGAATAAGATCCAAGATGAGAAGAGTAGTCTGAATAATCCAAATAATGCAAATTACCAATCTTCATCTAAAAAAATTCCAAATCATTATCGTGTTTGTTTGTAGTCTAACAATTTAAATTGTGTGAAGCTACTTTTGAATAAGATCGGTTGAAAAATGATATGTATTTACATTGCAGCCCTCCAGAAAACGACGACGTCGATTGCATTTAATGTTACTTCTACAGTTACCAGTTACCATTTACAAAGACGAAAGTTTTGCTTGTAAGCAACGATGCAATTTGTTGCAATTCAAATGCTGTCAATACGGGAAGATGTGAAAGAGCGGCCACATCAGGTAATATAGCAATATCAGAAACTAGTGTATAAGAATAGGATTAGTTTGGGAAATTTTCACGTAGGGTTAAAATTTACGTAGAGTGGAATTTTTCAATTAGAATTCGAGTAAGGACACGTGTCTCGACAGTGACGTTACACACAGGAAGTCGCCAGTCTTACGTTGCGAATGAGCAGGGGATATATTTCTCTTTCGACGGAATCAGCAGAGAAAGAAAGAAAGAGAGAGAAAGAGAAAGAAAGAGTGAAAGAATATTGGATAGCTGTTGTCTCCCCAAGGAGGGAAGGGGTGGGTATTTTATGCACATACATGTATGATACGAAGAAAAAATAATCCCCAGGGAGATTATTGAAACCCAACTGCATTTGTCGATGTTTCTTTATTAATAATATTTGTGAAAGCTGTTACTGATGTTGCATATGGCAGAACTAGTCCTAGAAATTAGTTATATTTTATTTGCCAGTGGACGAGCAGAGAAAGACACATTTCATCATTCCTATTTTCGAGAGACGGTTCTGAAAGAGACATATGTCGTCATTTTTGTTTTGGGACCGGCAGCCTGCCGGGTAGGTGGGTGAGGAGAAGGGAGGCTCACACCCGCTTTGCGATTTCGTAAAAGCTAAATTTAGCCCATCAGGGGAGAAGGGAGATCGCCCTACCCGAACCCATTAGCTTCGGACTGGAAGTGGAAGCTGACACAAGCAGTTTTTTCCGCCGACCGTAACTGCTGCCGGGTCGTCTTATTGCCTCTGCCCATGAAAACGAAAAAGAAGAAGGAAAAGAAGAAATGCCGATGAGATACAGAGAGGGGAAATGCCGAAACTCCCACATCTCAATTGATTATCTGTTTAAGGAAAACCCACCAGAATTCAAGCCCGACGAAGTCGTGACTGAAAAGGAATAAACGAACGCCTGCTTCGAGCAACTCTGCATTCAAGGATACGCTGGGAAACGACGTATTCGCCGCATAGCGCTAACCCAAACTCTCACAGAACTCACTCATCTCCTTCTGCCAGACTTGAATTGAACTCATCTTTCCTTTCACCCAACATTGTTCGTTGTTTCGTGGATTGTCATCTTTCTGTATTACCGACGTCGTGTAAGTTAAACTGTTTACCTCTCTCTGTTGTTATTTCATGATTGAATGTCATTTCTTTGCTCGTCAATAGATACGTTAAATACCCCTCCCCCCTTTTACTGCTAGTATTTTGTTTTTATGTTATCTAGTTTTATACCTATATCCTTTTTTCGTTATCCTGTAAATAAACATTGTTTGTATACCTTACCTGGGCGTTTGTGTTGTTCTCTTGCCGAGCTTCGGCCCCTCTCTCTATCTGGTCTGAAATTGGAGAATTTCCCCTCCCCACGCACGGTTCACTTGTAACATTGCCCCGGGAGGAAAACGAGCCGTTCCTGGACAAAACTTTTTTTTACTTTTTTTTTATAATTTGTTGCGCAATCCCCTCTTGTGATCCCGACTCGGGGGCGGCCGTAACAAAATTGGGGGCTCGTCCGGGATTTATATTTTCTCCAAGTTCAATTAGGACTCCTTGGAGAGACGGAGCAGGTGCGAGGCAATGAGACACATAAATCCAAGATGTCGATAGTAGAGGCCTTTCTAAATTCTTCCACGTTCGAGGACCTCAAGAGATTAAAAAAAGACAATATAATTGAGGTAGGGATAGCATTAGAGTTAGATACGAGACGGTCGATGAGGAAGTCCCAATTAGTGAGAGTTGTTGCGGAGCACATGGTCGACAATGAGATCTTCGACGAAGGTGTGCTGGACGACCTTGTGTCAGACTCGCCCGGACTCTCAATGGCCCAAATGGAGCTGGAAAAGGCTAAGATTGAAGCCAGCTCGCGCGAAAGGATCGCTAAGATGGAGCAGGAAACCAGACTCCGAGAATTGGAGGATGGAAGAACACTGCGCGACGAGAGGCGAAACGACTTCGACCTTGCTAAACAGGTTAGACTCGTGCCAGCATTCTACGAAGCTGATGTGGACAAATATTTCCATCACTTCGAGAAAATCGCCTCAAGCCTGAACTGGCCGCTCGATAACTGGAC
Organism: Sepiola atlantica; assembly: GCA_963556195.1. NCBI lineage: Eukaryota > Metazoa > Mollusca > Cephalopoda > Sepiida > Sepiolidae > Sepiola > Sepiola atlantica. The sequence goes on from OY744517.1 coordinate 134,409,970, forward strand.
CCTACTTCTACAAACAGTGTTAAAGGGTAAGGCCCAGGAGATATACGCCTCCCTATCGGCGGCGGATTGCGCCGACTATAACATTGTAAAGTCCGCAATCCTACGGAGCTACGAGATGGTGCCAGAAGCGTATAGACAGAGGTTTAGAAACCACAAAAAGCAGGACGGGCAAACGTATGTAGAGTTCTTTCGGCAGAAAGAGACCTACTTTGACAGGTGGTGCGCAGCCAAAAACGTTGGGACGGACCATGATAGGCTGAGACAGCTAGTGCTCACAGAAGAGTTCAAGAGGTGTGTCCATGACGATCTCAAAGTGTATCTTAACGAGAGACAAGTGGATATAGCGTATGACATGGCCACACTTGCAGACGAGTATGTGTTAACGCATAAGCGGGGCAAGAGCAGGGCGAACGACCCGTTTGCTGACGGAAGCTGCACTAACCCCAGAATGGTGGCTAGCGCTGGTCCTAGCATGAGGGCAAGCCCAACAGGCAACAGCAACCGACTGGACAGCCCGCGGAACAAAAACAATTCCCTGACTAGTCCACAGGCGGAGAGATGGAGAACGATGCGGTGTCACTACTGTAGCAGGGTGGGACACATAGCAGCGAATTGTTTGATGAGGAAGAGGGACGCAGAAAACAGAGGTGCGCCCTCAAATAAACCACAAGGGTTTATCGCATCACGGAGAGGCGTCGCAAATACGAACGTGGATGAGATTAGGGAGGAGTATATACCTTTCATCTCAGACGGTTCGATATGTCCTGTGGATGATCCCACGAGGAAGTCAAATATTAAAATATTAAGGGATACTGGAGCAACCCAGTCCCTGATACTGAAAAGACACATGCCGCGTGGAGCAAACACGGCAACAGGCGAAGTTGTCATTATAGAGGGAGTCGGAAAGGGCTTTGTTAGCGTTCCACTTCATAGAGTGACACTTGAGTCCGATATAGTATGTGATACTATAGAGATCGGAGTGGTCGACGATTTGCCTATGAGAGGCATTGCGATGCTACTCGGCAACGATTTGGCCAGGGAGAAAGTAGCACCCCCACCATTAAAAGCAGCGAAACAGCCAAACTCCTCAGGGGTCGCTGATAAGCCAGAGAATAGTGACACCGGAGTGTACCCAGCATGTGTGGTGACCCGGGCAAGGGCCCAAAAGAAGGCCAGAGAAGTACGCGCTGAAGAAAGCGGCGAAGAGATGGGAAGTGAAGTCGTGGACCTTTCCCAAACCTGTATCGGTCACGAGGTAGAATCGATGTCTACGCTCGAAGAGACCCCAAGACCTGATCCCCCCAGTGAGGGAGACTTAGTTAAGGCAACCCCGACCTCATGGACGTCAATCGCCCATGAGCAAAGAAAAGACCAAGATATCGCCCCGCTTTTCAGAGAAGCGGTAGACGAGGGAGAGATGGATGAAGAACCGTGTGGGTACTTCATCAAAGAAGATACCTTGATGAGAAAGTGGAGACCACCACATACACCCGCCCTCGAGGACTGGTCAACAGTACACCAGGTAGTCTTACCAAACGGGTATAGGAATGAAGTGTTGAGGACAGCCCATGAGATGCCCATGGGAGGCCATATGGGTATCCGGAAGACGCACGACCGGATTACCAAACACTTCTATTGGCCGGGGATCCGTAGAGACGTGGCGAAATACTGTAAAACTTGCCACACATGCCAGATGGTGGGCAAGCCGAATCAGAGAATCCCCGATGCTCCCCTCTATCCGATATCCGCATTTGAGGAGCCCTTCTGCCGAATCCTTATCGATTGTGTTGGTCCACTCCCAAGGTCCAAACGTGGGAACGAGCACCTGTTAACAATTATGTGTGCTTCGACCCGGTTCCCCGAAGCGATACCCCTCAGGAATGTATCAGCTGGAACGATCGCGAAAGCCTTGATCACCTTCTTCTCCATGGTCGGACTGCCGAAGGTGGTGCAGTCAGACCAGGGATCAAATTTTATGTCGAGGCTGTTCCAGCAGGCCATGAGCAGCCTGGGCATCACGACGGTGAAATCCAGTGCATATCACCCCCAATCCCAGGGAGCCCTGGAGCGCTTTCATTCCACCCTGAAAAACATGGTGCGAACATATTGCTTCGACCATCACAGCGACTGGGATGAGGGCATCCCGTTCTTAATGTTCGCGGCGCGGGATGCTACCCAGGAGTCGCTGGGATTCAGCCCATTTGAACTTGTTTTCGGTCATTCCGTGCGCGGTCCTCTATCCCTGCTTAAAGATACGTGGCTGCAGGAGAGTCAAGAGAATAAATCTTTACTTGACTACGTGTCACGATTCCGGACACGTTTGGAGGAGACGAGTGAGATAGCTCAGCAGAATCTAAAATCAGCTCAAGGCAAGATGAAGAGACGGTATGATCGGAACACCGTCCCTCGAACATTTGACGTTGGGGACAAGGTCCTAGTCCTACTGCCTATGCCCGGTCAACCCCTAAAAGCTAGATTCCATGGCCCATACGAAATCGCACGGAAAGCCAGCGACCTCAATTATGTCGTGAACACACCAGACCGTCGCAGGGCCACGCAGATGTGCCACATAAATATGATAAAACCTTATCACGAGAGGGACCAGTCGAATCCTGTCCTAGTTGTCACTAGATCTGACCGTGCGCATCGTCAGACAGATATCCCTGAGGAATCTATAGGGAAAACTGACCACCCTATACGATTGCAGAACTCAGAAATCCTTGCTGATCTCACGTCTGTGGTCGTTCATTTGACCCACAACGAGAGAGAAGAGATGGCAAGCCTCATTTGGGATTCCCGCAAGTTGTTTCCGGATACGCCCAAGCAGACAGTCCTCACCCAACACGACGTGGACGTTGGGAACGCCACTCCCGTCAAACAACACCCCTATCGCGTCAACCCGCAGAAAGCGGAAATAATACGCCAGGAGGTAGAATACATGCTTGAACATGGAATCATCGAACCCAGTCAGAGTAGCTGGTCTTCGCCATGCGTCTTGGTCAAGAAACCCGATGGCTCAATCCGGTTTTGTACAGATTACCGCAGGGTGAATTCCGTTACCCGAACAGACTCCCACCCCATTCCTAGGATGGATGACTGCATCGACAGAGTGGATAGGGCAACTTACATCACTAAGTTGGACTTATTAAAGGGATACTGGTGTGTCCCACTCACCGAGCGTGCCAAGGAGATTTCGGCGTTTGTCACCCCGCAAGGGTTATACCAATACCGGGTCATGCCGTTCGGTATGAAAAATTCCCAGGCCACATTCCAAAGGATGATGAACCATTGCCTGAGGGATTTACCCAACGTTGAAATCTACATTGACGACATTGTCATGTACAACGACAATTGGCCCGACCATATCGCGTCCTTAAGGAAAGTGTTTGACCGGCTCTTGCGGGCCAATCTCACTGTCCACCTATCGAAAAGTGAGTTCGGGAAAGCCGAAGTTACGTATCTGGGGCATACTATTGGGTATGGGAAGATATCCCCCATCAACGCCAAGATCCAAAGCATCCTGGATGTCCCTGCCCCGACCAATGTTAGAAGCCTGAGACGATTCCTTGGCATGGCAGGCTACTATCGAAAGTTTTGCCGGAACTTCTCTGATGTTGCGTCACCCCTCACCCGGCTGTTGTCTAAAAAGTCCAAATTCATTTGGACCCATTCTTGCCAAAACTCCTTCGAACAGATCAGATCGCTGCTGTGCTCTGATCCTGTGCTGAGAGCTCCGGACTTTCAGCATCCCTTTCGGTTAGCTGTCGACGCCAGTGACCATGGCATCGGCTCGGTCCTACTTCAAACCGACCCAAATGGTATTGAGCACCCTGTCAGTTACTTCTCTCGTAAATTCAACGCCTGTCAGAGGAACTACTCCACTGTAGAGAAGGAAACCTTAGCCTTAGTCCTCAGTCTACAACACTTCGACGTATATGTTTCGTCATCGAGCCAACCCACGATTGTTTATACAGACCATAACCCTCTTACCTTTCTACACCGAATGAAGAGTAAAAATAGGCGATTATTAAGTTGGAGTCTCTTCCTACAAGAATATAATCTCGACATCCAACATATCCGAGGCACTGACAATGTGTGTGCCGACGCCCTATCACGCGTTTGATACACCCAAATAAGTTACCCATTGTAGTAAGAACCTAGATAAGACATACTAGAGTCTTTTCCTGTATTCCGAAAAAGGAATTCCAAGCAATCCATTTTTCGTTTTTTTTGGTGAGGAGGTGTTGCATATGGCAGAACTAGTCCTAGAAATTAGTTATATTTTATTTGCCAGTGGACGAGCAGAGAAAGACACATTTCATCATTCCTATTTTCGAGAGACGGTTCTGAAAGAGACATATGTCGTCATTTTTGTTTTGGGACCGGCAGCCTGCCGGGTAGGTGGGTGAGGAGAAGGGAGGCTCACACCCGCTTTGCGATTTCGTAAAAGCTAAATTTAGCCCATCAGGGGAGAAGGGAGATCGCCCTACCCGAACCCATTAGCTTCGGACTGGAAGTGGAAGCTGACACAAGCAGTTTTTTCCGCCGACCGTAACTGCTGCCGGGTCGTCTTATTGCCTCTGCCCATGAAAACGAAAAAGAAGAAGGAAAAGAAGAAATGCCGATGAGATACAGAGAGGGGAAATGCCGAAACTCCCACATCTCAATTGATTATCTGTTTAAGGAAAACCCACCAGAATTCAAGCCCGACGAAGTCGTGACTGAAAAGGAATAAACGAACGCCTGCTTCGAGCAACTCTGCATTCAAGGATACGCTGGGAAACGACGTATTCGCCGCATAGCGCTAACCCAAACTCTCACAGAACTCACTCATCTCCTTCTGCCAGACTTGAATTGAACTCATCTTTCCTTTCACCCAACATTGTTCGTTGTTTCGTGGATTGTCATCTTTCTGTATTACCGACGTCGTGTAAGTTAAACTGTTTACCTCTCTCTGTTGTTATTTCATGATTGAATGTCATTTCTTTGCTCGTCAATAGATACGTTAAATACCCCTCCCCCCTTTTACTGCTAGTATTTTGTTTTTATGTTATCTAGTTTTATACCTATATCCTTTTTTCGTTATCCTGTAAATAAACATTGTTTGTATACCTTACCTGGGCGTTTGTGTTGTTCTCTTGCCGAGCTTCGGCCCCTCTCTCTATCTGGTCTGAAATTGGAGAATTTCCCCTCCCCACGCACGGTTCACTTGTAACATTGCCCCGGGAGGAAAACGAGCCGTTCCTGGACAAAACTTTTTTTTACTTTTTTTTTATAATTTGTTGCGCAATCCCCTCTTGTGATCCCGACTCGGGGGCGGCCGTAACACTGAGAAGAAGAAAAAAAACGATATAGAGATGAGAAGATAGAAACTTTGACGTCCACATCACCAAAAAAATACGGACAGCCGGTCCCGTCGATGAAAATGGACGTACCGTGCAGATTGAAGAACAACCCAGCTATGATACATATCTTCCTTGATAAGAAGAAGACTACATATCTTATCCGTGACGTCACTAGCACAGTAAGCGGATGTGACAAATTGGTAGAGAGAATCGGATCTTTTTCGCCTGAACCATCAGAGGTTGTGCTTTTGGATATCTGCTTCCTCTCACACCGTGGGTGGGGGTGGGGCAGATGAGAGTTGTTTTATGCGTGTACATGTGTCCTTTGAAGAACACATAAAACTTCCAAACGACTTATTGTATTTGCTGATGCTTCTCTTTTTTTTTTACTAACGTTTATAAAGTTGTTATTGGAGAGAAGAAGAGATGGAAGATTATAGTTACCTAAATCGTCGTACCCCCCCTCCATTTACACCGGAATAAGTATCCGGCAGTTTGCAACAAATAATCTTCTGTTGCGGCTTGTTTGCTGAGTAGAAACAGACCCCCCCCCACTGGCACCTTTTAACAATAAGGATAGGGGTTCTAGGATACCACATGACCATAAAAGACACGTGGTATTTCTCGTCTTCTTTATATCCCAATATCGCGTCTAAATACATTACGTTCGGCAGCCTCGTAACTAGCTTCCCTTATTTTGTCCTTTAGTCCTCACATTTCATAAACAATGTTTCTGACAAAGGGAAAAGAATTGCCGTTTTCTGAGTCAGGATCTATCCATCTAACACTTATCGTTGGCTAGCTTTTGACCATGAAGTGGTATTTATTTTTTAGCTCCTTACATCAAGTGGCTTCATGCCTTGTCTAGAACGATTTCCATAAAAAGAAAAGCAAAAGAGGAAATTCTTATTTCAAAACCGGATGATACAGATAGAGGAATTTTAAATGTCAAACGATTACACGTGGGAACACGAGAAAGAAGAGAATAACAAAAGTTTTAAGCGAAGCTCTTCATTATCCGGCGTCCAACAGAACAGACATCTAAAACCAAGTCTCCCTAGCTTCACCCTAACTTCTACGCGAAAACGAAGATAAACTGGCGCATTTGCAGAATGTGATCTGAATGGGAGAGAGACAACTTCGTTTTATCTGTCGAAAATAAAGAATGTGAGTTAACGAACAAAATCTTTAACAACGAAACAATGTTAATAAAACAAGAGTTTATTAATATTTAACAAACAAAGAACTTTAACAATGAGAACAAAAAAAAATGACATTTTTTTTTGTTATACATATAATTATCCGAGGGAATACTTATTTCTTTTGTCTGCGACGGTACAAAAAATTCCTTTAAGTGGAGATGAAACATGTCATCTTGCGTCCCCAACAATTTCTTGGTCTTTCTTTTCGTAGTTGACCATAAACCTATCGGATTGACATCCAAATAACTAAGGGGAGACAAGTACGACCTCCTTTCAAAACATAACTACACCGGTTGGCCGTTAGGTATCGCTTTTTCACCAACAGGTGGCGCTGGAAAGCGACACCAGAGTTATCTGCCCTTCGGACTATAAAAACCTTTGCAAACGGAAATCGACCTCTTCTACTCGCACAGCCTTGACAGAACGACACTGGCGCTTCGTCTTTCCCTCTTTTCAGCCGCTCACCAGCAAGTAACGGTCTCGTCAACAATGTCTTTCTTTTTTGACTGCTGGACACTCATAGTAAGCTTGGCATTTTCTTTCTCTCTTTTCAATTACACGCGCACACACGCACACACACACACACACACACACACACACACACACACACACACACACACACACACACACACACACACACACACACGTGCGTTTTTTCTCCATACAAAACTTATTTAAAGAGACATTGTTTTAAATAACAAAAAGACACTTATTTCTTTCAAGCCGTCAAAGAGACATTTATCCAAAAGACGCTAAAAGACTTTCGTCAAATATGGAACATAATTTTTATGTGTAAAAATGCAAAATAAATTGTTGTTGTTCTTATAAATGTTTGAATATTGGATATTTTATTTGCCCTTCATTTGTGTTGAATGTTGACGTTTTCTTGCTCGTTTTTCTTCAATATTTAAGAGGAATAGAATGCGTTACCATACCCCACAAACCTTCATTAAAAAATGAAAAAGTTGCTTTCCTGTATTTGATTTAATTGTAAATTTATTTGCCATACTTAATATTTAAGAATTAACCCTCTTAGCGTGGCTGTCGGAAAATTGCGACAAATCTACATCTTCTAATAGCAGACGATATAAAGACAAAACTGGTTTTATTTGCAATATAAGACACAATAGCAGAAATATACATAATAAATTCAGCAATTGACTTATGTGTGCATGATAAAATGACAATTTTCTATGAGCGGATGGTCAACCTCATTATAAATTCAAAATGGTCGCCATCACAATATACAAATTCGTCAAATTTTACCATTTATTTTGATAGTCTTACTTATATGCTACAAATGACATATGTATTGTTTGGGCATACAATGAAAGGTTAGGCTTACAGAGTCATTAAAAAAAATATGTCTAAAAAATCATTTATCTACAAAAAAAAGTCAACGCTCATAGGGTGCAAAACATAAATTTCAATGTTAATTATTTTTATACGTTTGTTAGGATCGAGAGGGTGATGTTCCCGGACTATAAACGTGCAAAGTTGAATCAAGCAATGTTGCATGCAAAAGACAGAGTAATAATTAACAAACAATATGAAGTAGTTCAAATAAGGTTTATTGAACGTGTGTGTACATGGAATGATGAAGGGTGTGATGTATGCATGTGTGTCGATGGAAAAACAGTTCTTGAAAAAGGTATAAGAATAAATGAATCCGGCGAGAGGAAAGTCTTCGAAAACCGTACACAAAGAAAATGAGTTGAGAACTCTTACCCTTGTTTGACCACGTGCTGACGGAAGAAACGTGTGTTGGTAGTTGTTATGCTGAGACCAGTTCATGAGAAAAGCGTGATGCGAAACGCTAGTGTATTAGCGTCGTTCTACCGAGGCCAATTGACCAGAAGAGAAGAGTGAAACGGAACGCTAGTGTCAGCGTACTTCTGTCGAGGCTGGTGAAGAAGAGATGGATTTTCCGTTTGCAACGGTTTTTATAGTCCGAAGGGCAGATAACTCTGGTGTCGCTTTACAGCGCCACCTGTCGGTGAAAAAGCGCCACCTAACGGCCAACCGGTGTAGTTATGTTTTGAAAGGAGGAGGTAACTGCTACACGTTTCAAAAGAGAGGAGATGGAACCAATTGTAAATTGAAAAACATTTGATAAATTATTAAACAAAAAGATGTTGTTTTTCAAAATTGAAATTGCGTTTTTTTGTCAGGTTTTGTGAAACAATAAAATAAAGTTGTCTCCCGCACATTTGGATGATCACATTCTGCAAATACGCCGATAAATTTATGAGTTCGAATAAAAAACGTTCAAATTATTCACCTAACACTGCGTTCGAGTGTTTATTTCGCCGAATACAGATCACGGCCATTCAACAAGTACCCATTTACTTCCTCCACGAGGACAGAATTAGACACAAGATCGGTTTTTAATGTGGGGAAATACAGCTCCATAAAATTGGGACGAAAATAAAAAATATCTTCAGTCTAGAAGGATTTCTCCTTCATTGACCGAGGACAGAAATGATGAAGGGTAGTATCAGAAGAGATACTATATTTTGCTTCTAGCCAAAAGACTGAAGGAATAAAACGATTTTAAAGGCATGAAACTGCATACGTTCACATCGTGAATGACTAGTAAAACATATTAATGACTTGAAATCATAAATACTTTCTACCCAAATAATTGTATTCGGCATTTGATAACATAAATGGTTAATATACTTCTTCTTCTTCTTCTTCTTCTTCTTCTTCTTCTTCTTTCTGTGAATCAGATGATTCTGGTGTTGGCATTAGTTTTTCTAGTTAGAAATCTTTCTGGAAAGACATCGGGTACTTACGGGAAGGACCACGAGAAGGTTGCCAACATCCCTAAGTGAAAGTGGTACTGCAGAACTGACTGGATTCGAACTTCAGTCGGTGTCGTTATCCGCTTAGCCACCGTCACCTCCCGGTTAATATACTGTGAGATCATCAATATAGTTTATAAAAAATAAGTTGCCTCCAGTTTTCTCCTAAAAGTTACCTTTTTTTTGTTCATTGTGACAATGAATTATCTCCCTTGTATTCTAAAAGTAGCCGCATCTGATTGGGCAAGACAATTCTTGTTGGCCAATTGTCAGACACTTATTTTTGTCCGGTTGAAGACGAAAACCTCTTGTTCATCCTTTTTATGTAATTTCTGCTCTGTCAACACCAAAAAGGGCCTTATCCTCATCTTGAATCGGACGCATTCAGGAAGTCGTCTTGTTCTAGATGTTAAATGGACACTTTTTATCAATAATTAATTTTTAATCAAGCCGCAAACACATCTAATTTTGCAACAGAGATTTTTGGTATTATAATTTAATATATATTATCATTTGTGTGTCTTCTTCTCTTAGCTTTATTTCAGCACTTTTCGGATCAATTAAGCTTGAGGCACCCCCAAATCCTAAACTACCAAAAGGACACATGTGGTCCCGACACCAGTTTGTTTTCCTTTTACTTCCGGGTAAATTATAAACAACACACTTGCCTTCGTAGATTTTTTACAAAACGTTTTGTTTGTTAAACTTTAGAGATTTATATATTTAAAAAAATAAATTTAAATAAAACGTTACAACTTTTTTATTAAACAAAATCTATAAACAAACAAAGAAAATGTAAACAAAAACATTAAAAAAACTTTTTGTTTTGTAAACTTTCGAGATTTATACAATAAAGGAGGGGGAATTATATTAAATGTTTATTTACAAGCATAATAAAATGAAATACATATTTTTTATTTACAAAGCTATTTATATTAAAGAAACGAAACAAACAAATATAAAAAACATAACTTTTTAAATTTTAAATTAAAAATGTATTCTTTTTATAAA
>OY744517.1:134422834-134520334 GCA_963556195.1 Sepiola atlantica
CTTTTGAAAGGAACATTGCATTGTAGCTACGATGATGGCTGTGTTAATACTAACGCTACATATATATATATATACACTATATTTTTATATGAATATTAATCCTTTTTTACATACAGACACATGTGTTTCATGCTTACGCAATCTTCAATGTAGGGGATTATAATTACTGCCGGTCGAAGGATTCAAACCCAGTTGCGAAGTCACCTTTGACTCTGCAGCCTGGTATTCAACCCCAATGTCACCATCAATTAACATTGGAAAGAAGGGAATTTAAATTCTATATTATGTCAAATCGGCTGACATATACAGTAAGCTTAGTCATATAGTATTCAACAGCAGAGGCCGGAACATCGCATTACGCACAGATTAACAGCTTATTACATTCTCCTAGAGGCCCAATCCCTTCTTGAAGTGGGTGATAAAAATATTTTTATATAAATATTTATTATTTTTACTCATAGACACATGTGTTTCATGCATATATTCTCACAGAGACAATTGGTTTAAGACAAGTGTTACGAGTATATACGAAATAAGATACATAAAGAACTGAAGACCACAGATGTAATTACTAAAGACAAAATAGAGAGAGCGAGAGAGAGAGAGAGAGTGAGAGAGTGTGTGTGTGTGCGTGTGTGTGTGTGTGGTGTGTGTGTGTGCGTGTGCGCGCATGTGTGTGTGTGTGAGAGAGATACACGCGTTATGTGTAAGTAAATATGATATACTTTGCTGATGATGTTTTGGGAGCCGATTGATGCGACCAGAAATGTCCATGCTTACATGGCGAGCTGTTCTAGGAGTCTCATCTGAATTGGATCAGAGGAGAGGTAGTCTTTAATGATTGCAACCAGGGTTTATGAAAGCCAAAAAGAGGAAGATATCTGGTTCTATATTCTCCACGTGTGGCGAAATAAGTTATTTTTGATTTCCAGAAATAGGAGTATGCATACTCTCGTTGCACATTATAATTAAAGAGACATAACTTGGTTATAGTTCAAGGGAGATCACTCTTAAATATTCTAAGACAACACATATTTTAAAGGGCATGCGATTCACCAAAGGTTTTGCACATTGCTTGATTACCAATTTTGTATGAATAAAAGGATATGAAACAGAAAAAAAGCAATCTTCAGGAATAGAAGACCGAGAAGTTCAGTGTCAGGCAGAACGAAAACCCAGCATGGCTTCTTTAATCAGTTAAAGAGTAAAATCTAAACAAAACAATAATGACAAAAATGATGAAATAAAAAGCGAACCGTAAAAAGAAACGATCTAAACAAAAACAAACAAAAATCCATAAAAACTAAATAAAATTTGCACACGATTATTTCAAGCTTTAAAAATATATATTCCATCAATAACAACGTTTGTTTTTATTAGTGTTGGATCAGCATAGTCACGAGTTACGCCTCTTGAATCAATTTCAAGTTATTTTTAGCAAGATAAGAGGCGGGTGTGTTGAAATATGATTAGTGTGGTAAACTTCCATGTAAGGTTACAAATTAGATAAAAGGAAATTTTCCGATTAGAATTCGAGTAACACTATGTGTACCGGCAGTGACGTCACATATAGGAATCCGCCGAATGCGAATGGAGATATTTTTCTTTTAACAGACGCAGCAAAGAGAGAGAAAGAGAGAGAGAGAGAGAGAGAGAGGGGGAGAGAGAGGGGGAAGAGAGCGGGAAAGAGAGAGAGAGAGAAAGCAATTGATGTTTTATGCACATACATGTATCCTATGAAAAAAGAATACCCCCAGAGACATTTAAACTTAGCTGCACTTGTCGATGTGTCTTTATTAATAATGTTTGTGAAAGCTGTTACTGAAAAGAAGAACATAACGACAGAGGCAAGAGAAGATAGAAACTTTGATGTCCACATCACCACATAAATACGGCCAGCTTGCCCTGTCGACGAAAATGGACGTACCGTGGGAATTGAAGAACAACAACCCAGCTATGCTACATATCTCCTTTGAACTATACTTGCTAGGAATGATCTATAATATTTCAATTTTTTTAAATTAGGAAAAAGACTTGCACTTGCGCAGTGCGATATTGGGAATCGAGGCACTGTCTCTTTCCGGTATCAGGCTGGATGCTAGCCAAAAGTTTTTGTCTTAGCTCTCTGTGTTTGCATAGTTACACACCATGAGGCTAGCGGATCTCTCTCTTTAGCTCTCTCTTTTATAGATGGACTAGCGGGGCTACCCGGCGTTGCTCGGGGTCATATAAACATATAATTGAAGAAAAATCGCGTGCGTAACATCTTTATATTAAAACTTCTATTTCTCTCCCTTTCTCTATAGCCGTCTCTTTATCTTTCTACTTTTCTCTTCCCTGGTCGCCCAATTTCACCGCTACTTTTTAATTTTGCCTTTTGCGAAAGCTGTTTCTTCCCCACCATTTCATCCTACGTTTCCCAGGGCAATAGTATGACTTATTTCTATAAAAAAGTACCACCTCTGTCTGCGCCTTCTATATAGGTACTTATCTCCGCCCCGGTGTTCATACTATATACGTATCTATCGCCACACCGGTGCGCATACTATATACGTACCTATCACCGCCCTAGTGCACATAATATATACATACCTATTGCAACCCCGGTGCAGATACTATATAAGTACCTATCGCCGCCTGGGTGCAGATACAATATAAGTACCTATCGCCGCCCCGGTGCGAATGCTAAATACGTACCTATCGCCGCCCCGGTGAAAATGCTAAATACATACCTATTGCCGCCCCGGTGTGCATACTGCATAAGTACCTATCGCTGCCCCAATGCAAATACTAAATATGTACATATCGACGCCCTGGTTCGAATGCTAAATACGTACCTATCGCCGCCCCGGTGTGAATGCTAAATATGTACCTATCACCACCCCAGTGCGAATGCTAAATATGTACCTATCACCGCCCCGGTGCGAATGCTAAATACATACTTTTCGCCACTCCGGTGCCCGTTATATATACGTACCTGTATACGTACCGATCGCCGCCCCGGAGCGCATGCTTAATACATACCTATCACCGGCCCGGTGCACATGCTATATACGTACTTTTTACCGCACATGTGCACATGCTATATACGTACCTATCGCCGCCCCTGAATGCTAAATACGTAGCTAATGCCGCCCCGGTGCGAATGCTAAATACATACCTATCGCCCACCCGGTGCGAATGCTGAATACGTACCTATCGCCGCCCCGGTGCGAATGCTAAATACATACCTATCGCCAACCCGATGCAAATGCTGAATACGTACCTTTCGCCGCCCCGGTGCGCATGCTGTATACGTACCTATCGCCGCCCCGTTGTGCGTGCTATATACGTACCGATCGCCGCCCCGGAGCACATGCTAAATACATACCTATCACCGGCCCGGTGCACATGCTGTATACATACTTATTGCCGCCCATGTGAACATGCTATATACGTACCTATCGACGACCCAGTGTGCATACTACATATGTACATATCGCTGCCCCAGTGCGAATACTAAATATGTACATATCGCCGCCCCGGTGCGAATGCTAAATACGTACCTATCGCCACCCCGGTGTGAATGCTAAATACGTACCTATCGCCACCCCTATGCACTTATAATAAAAAAAAAATCAACAGTAAAGACATATTTTTAAAGACACAAAGACAAATCTCGCCTGAAGATGATTTGCCAAACAAATCGAAAGTACTTCACGGAACTTACATACAGCAATTTGACCGAAAAACTAAATGGACTATTCGGAAAATTGAAAAAAAGTCTTATCAAGCAAAAACACTCCGTGTTATTTATCAATGTTTGCTTAAATTTAAATATGCTGCCTAAATACACACACACAATATATATATATATATATATATATATATATATATATATATATATATATTCTGAAGTCAGTCTATTTCTCAAAGTTTTTCATCGATATGCTTGAGCTTTGAACATGAGAAATCAATATTTGATCCTACCTAGCCAATTTGCCTTCTTTCTTCTACCATGCTCTTTATTTACATAGCATTAATGTATTTCATTTGAGTTTCTTTTAAAACATACTTATTTCGGCCAGGAATATTGTTTAAATGGAGACATTTTTCGATAATAACCAGTTACGAAATTATTAAACAGAAAACTTTACATAGCTCTATTTGTTTAGAATAAATAATAAACTATTTATTTATTAAAATACCTTTTATATCATAAAAGTATAAGCTAACTTGATTTATAAAATATAATTTTAATGTTGTTTTAATGGAATGTTATAAGCGGTTGTCGCCAGATTCGGTATCAACCATTTATTCCGACTGGGGAGATTGTTGAAATGGAGACACTTTGAATTAGAACAACTAATTAAAATGTTGTTTTAGTGAAATGTTATAAGCCGCTGTCGTCAGGTTCGGTGTCCGTCAGAACATGGACATTAATTCTGGTGTCCGCGTTCAGAATGCCTAGGTATTTAGACGTCTCGCGTTCATCATGTGCTCTCATCACTTCTCGGTTGGGTGACGCTATGCCTTCCATTGTGAGTTTTTTCTTTTTCATCTTAAGCAGTGCACATTTTTCCATTCCGAATTGCATTGCTTTTCTATATACTGGCTAGTTCTTTTTATTATTATTATTATTATTATTATTATTATTATTATTATTATTATTATTATTATTATTATTATTATTATTATTATTGCTCACTGACAATAACAAGTGGTGTTCCTTGGTGGCTGAGTGAAAAACAAGTTTCTCCAGATTTACAACACTCTCCGTCTCTTTTGATAACCATTGTAATTCTTTTTACGTTATCGTAACAGCCGTTCAACATTGATTAGTTTTCTCTGAAATTTGAGTGGCAATAACACTTTCAAAAATCTCAGTATTCTCCACACCCTTTCCAGTGGAGGTCTGGATGGTACTCTCCCTTCCCAGTCTTTCAATCCTCTTTTATCCTTTGTACCCCACTCCTCACCTCACGACGTCACCAGTTCGGCTGTTCCGGGTTCGATTCGTCACCCGGTGCTGCTCGGGAGAAGTTGCCGTTCTGATGAAGATTGCCGATGTTGAAACGTCTGGTCCAGCGACTACTCACTCCCACGTTGTTTCTTGGCCTTTTGGCTAAGATCAAAGTGTAGTATCTGTTCCGATGGATACTGCACCCCATAGACTGGTATTGTCTTGGCCTTCGGGGCTTGATTTACGCCAGTCTATGGATCTGTCCTGTGCAGTTCTAGGAGGTCCACCCTCCCAGGCTTCGCCTCCCCTCTTTGGGGAGGAGTAAGTTTATTGCTTACTGTCTGAGGCGCCCCTACCGGGGAATGCCGATGGGGCTGCCCAGACAATTTTTAAACCCCACTTTCCCGACCCGACCTTGGGTCACATCTTACTTGTGGGAGTAAGATAAAAACTGGCCTTGTGCCTAACTCCTGGAGAGGAGTAAATCAATACTCACTCCCACGTTGTGTTTGTTTAGATCAGTGAGCAATTAACCGGGTTGGGTCAGCAACCTTGTCTCGCTGTGAAGAGAAGGATCATTTCATGCAGAACAATTGAATAGAAGGAATTAAGTTCATAACGAATTGGTATGTGTGATTTTCTTAGAAGAATAATCCTCTTTTTAAAAATAATTAAAATTAATGTACATTAGTTTGTTTCCAAAATCAGGCCGTTCGATATTATCAAAGTTTAACTGCGTGTGTTAGTCGGATCGACGAGTGTTAATAATTCTGGGCGTCTGGATCGTTGTCAGTGAAAATCTGTTCTAAGTTCGGGACGAGAAAAGAACTTATACACGAACTGTTCTGATGGGTTCGGTAGGGAAAATACAGAAGTGAGTTCTTTCGTCCGATTTTCTCGTAACTGACGGCCTCACCAACTGACGGCGTCAACGACCGACGGCCTCTCATTAACTCTCCGTCTCTCACTCTCTCTCCGACTGTGACTAAACTGTCTTTGTGAACTGTTCTTGCTTGCATTTTATCGAGACACACTTCGCCTCTACCCGAGGAGGAGAGGGTGCATGGTGGTCTCCGATTTATCCTGAGAAATAAATTTTATTGCGTTTATCCAGAGTTTCTAAAAGTAATTTCGACACAGCTGCCAAATTCGTTTATGACCGTTTCACTCAACCATAACCCAAGTTCGTATCTTTGGCTATTTATCACCCCCCCCCCCCCCGTAAACGACAGCTAAAATTATATCGGACTCTGCCGTATGGTAATTAACCAGCGTCCATCTCGTATGACCCACTTAAGACTAATTGACACGATTCTGAGGGCCGCTAACCGACCGCAATTCTAGCTCTCACTTAGTTCAGCTGTCACTTTCATATCGACTTTGAGAAGTTAATTCTTTTTTTCTTTATCTTTTGATAAGCCCATAAAATAATAATTCGGTTTTTTATTCTCTCATTACCAACTGTGCGATCCGTTCAGAGATCTTTAAGGTCTTCTTTCTGTCTATTCATACTAGCGCAGTAATTGCACTATTGACCTTCGTAGGCTCACGGTCAACTAATACTCGCGCCGTATCTTGGGCCCTCATCCCCTCCGTGGGGATGACCGACACTGTCACACGTTTCGATCATTTTGCTTGGTGCAATATCCTTTCTATATTTTTTTCTATTTCTATTTACACTTACTTGTGGTTTGTCGGCACAAACTAAGTTTCAAAACTCAAGGATTTTACTAGTAATCCTACAATTATTACTATTATAATAATTTTTTTAATGTTCCATATTCTTTTTATATCTATGTGGTATGCTCTATGTATTTTCTTAGTTTTTCTGCACCATTGATCTTCACATGTGAACTGCTGGGACGGCGAAAACTACGATTCAGCAGGTTTCTGTTAAAAGGTCCTTTTTGTAGCCATATCCATGTGTTCTCTTGCGCCTCTTCTTTGGTATTATTATTATTATTATTATTATTATTATTATTATTATTATTATTATTATTATTATTATTATTATTACACTCACTAGAAGTTTTCACACGAGTCATTATCAGCCATTGCTCACTGACAATAACCAGTGGCGTTCCCTGGAGTCTGAGTGATAACAAGTCTCCCCAGATTTTCAGTACTCTCAACCTCTTTTTCGATAGACAATGCAAATAACTTTGCATTATCGCAACAACCATTTACCATTGATTTATCGCTAGCAACGACAGTGGATCTTCTCTCGAATTTAGGTGGTACTAAACCTCCCCAAGGTTGCAGTACTCTCTGCCCCTTTTCAAATACAGGTCTGGTCGGTTCTCTCCCGCCTCGGTATTTTCATCCTCCTTGACCTTTCATGACAGTTTTGTGTGGTACGAGGGAGACTGGCATCATCATATGCATGTGTGTATGACTTAATTATTATTATGTACTCACTATAAACTTTCACACAGGTCATTATCAGTTATGCTCACTGATAATCACCGGTGGTTTTCCCTGGAGTCTGAGTGACAGCAAGTCTCCTAAGATTTTCAGTACTCTCCACCCCTTACGATAACCATTGCAAATGACTTTGCGTTATCACAACAGCCACTTACCATTGATTTCTCGCTGGCAACGGCCATTGGTCTTCTCTGGTATTTGGGTGGCAATAAGCCTCCCCAAGGTCCCAGTACTCTCCGCACTCTTCCAGTGGAGGTCTGGTTAGTGCTCTCCCTCCTCGGTCTTTCCATCCTCCTTGACTCTTTACGACTATTTTGTGTGGTATCAGCCGAAGCTGGTTCCATTTTTATTGGGAGGGGTAGTTTATGAAAATTCTTGCAGTTTCTATTCCTTGGTTTTATGTGATGGTGTTCTTCCTGTGCTTTTGTTTTCTTCCTTTTTACAACTTCCGTGTGACTGGTTAGTACTCGTAGCTTATGTGGGTTGGTTTTCGCATTTGAGGATTTTCTTTAAGATTTCGGCTGTTTTCATCATTGCCGTTCGTTGTATGGTCTAAGTCTTCCCTTTGATTCCAATTTCTTCCAGTCTTTTTTCAGTTTTGTGGGAGACTGTTCCTAGTGCTCCTACAATTATTGTTATTATTTTGACTTTGTTCATACTCCATATCCCTTTCAATACTCTGGCAACTTCAGTGTATTTGCTCCAATTCTCTGGCAAGTTCATTGTATTTGCTTCAATTCTCTGGCAAGTTCAGTTTATTTGCTCATTATTATTATTATTATCATTATTATTATTATTATTATTATCATCATCATCATCATCATCATCATCATCATCATCATCATCATCATTATTATTATTATTATTATTATTATTATTATTATTATTATTATTATTATTATTATTATTTAAATGCAGCTTTTCTTCCTTCGTAATATCTAACAAACTTTTCAGAGATTTTGTCTAATTTAAAACCTTTGCCAATTCAACCTTCAATTACATATAATTAACAAACAGTTCAAATATGCTTGTTGAATTGTCGATCTTAAGTAATGGTCAGTAAAGTAGACCCCCCCATGTGCGGCTCACTGAGATACGTGACCCAATTGGAGCAATCAGTTCAATCGGCTTAAAAATGACTCACAATCTTGATCTCAATTCATAACCAAATCACTTCAAAAACCATCCCATCACCCGAGTGACCTTGATTTCAACTCGTGACCGAATGACATCAAACCAAATCCACAACTGAGTAACATTAACCTCGATCCATAATGGCGTGACCTCTCGCTCTGATCCATAGCTGAGTGACCTTGATCCAGATCCACAAGCAAATGTCATCCACCCAGCTTCCATGTGCTTTCAGCTAATCATTGAAAACGTTTAAATATTGTTATCTTATTTTTCAAAGCTGACAAATGATAATCGCCTGTTTGACTTTACTATTCGCTGAAACACACGTCTCCGCCAGGTAGTAGATTAAACCTATAATAAGATAGAACCTTGTAAGACATTCACAGCAAGAACTCGTCTTCCTACCACAAATGTAAATAACTTTCCTTTCTTCCTTCGTGTGTCTAACATCAAACGGAATGTCTATGAACAGAGTTTAATTTTTTAGAAGTTCCCGTCTGTGGAACACATTACCACAAGATTACTTCCCTGTTGGGTACAATATGGTCGGCGTCAAATCTAATGTCACAAAATAGTTGTCATACACCATCCATATAAATAATAATTTTCTTTTCATTCCATTCAGCATTTTCAGACTTCTCATAATATTCTTCATCTTTCCACTGTCAATTTATCCATCGCATTAACCATTATCTTCAAGTGGGTGACTCATTAGTAAAAAAAAGTTCCTATAATCTCAAAAGTTACATTACTTACATCTCTTTATTACGAGTGTATTTAAGTTAGCTTAGTATATTCAGGGTTACGTCCCTTGAATCAATTTCAAATCATCGCTGATCACAGTGAGAAATGAATTTTCAGTTTTTGAAATACCCCAAAAAGACTCGCATATGCGTAGTGCGAGATGGGAAATTGACAGACGCTCTCTTTCAATGCCTTGGGCTGGAGCTGACCAGACACCTCAGGTCCAGTTCTCTTTTTTGTACATGGTTACACACACCGCTGAGCTCTCCATTGTCTAGATAAGAATTGGCTTCTGCACGTTGAGATGGAACCCCCAAACATTGTCTGTACAATTAAGGTCATATTATGGTCTCACGTGTTTATCAGACAATTCATGTGTATTTCCATTGCACATCATCCGAAACGTAGTGTATATATAAATAAAAGGTATTCGCCTATTAGTCTGTATGCGTTTTATTGAGAACTAGCTGACCCGTGTCCCGGCGTTGCTCGGAAAATTAGATGAACTCAAGAAATTTCATACCCAACCTGAAACGATCCGGCGCGAACACCGGTCCCACAATGTATTTTTACAAATACTATGGTTGTTAAGCGGCCGAAATCAGTGTCCCTGTAGATACCTATCTGGTTCATGTAACTCCGAAGCTCAACTTTCAGTTTCGCTGAAGCAAGCAACCAAACGCTCCTCTTGAGTCTGCCCATTACTTTCTCTGCTTGTCGACGTCTCTTTTGAGAGCCAACTGCTCTAATTCTGTTTCGAGGGCATGTTTCATGTGTTTTCTCACTGGAAAGAATCACACGGTCAGCTGAAGGGATGTTCCACCTTTTTTTCGTTAGTTCGGATATGAAGTCGTCGAAAAGAGAAATATGAGTGCCTAAAAAGTAAATAAAATGCAAAGGTAAGATTGCTATGTACAAAGCTACTAAACTTGTGTCATTATTTGGATGATTATCACCGATGAGAATTTGTTTTTAAATATGTAAAAGGAGAGAATAATAAAGAACTGAAAAGTTACAATTCCTATATATGTACGGAAGAACAACAGAGTACCCGTACAATCGTTTCGTAGTTTCTGCTTTGTTGTTTTAGTGAAATGTTGAAAATTCATTTTATTTTATTTGATTTTAGCGCAGGCCTAATCAAATCAACCAACAGTATATATATGACGCCCCCCCTCCATTTAAAATTGTAAGTTTTTCACTGCACATAAAAACCAAAAGTGCCCGTCCATTTGTAGGGTGGAGTGGGGCATAATGGGCCAGTGGGGCATAATGGGTCAACTCACAGATTTCTTTTATTTTCTACAAAGTTCTTCATATGCTCTCCTTCCTGGAGTTACCAGCTTTGGAAAGTGCTACTGGTTGACTTACTGAATTTTTTATGATAAAGTTGTATCACCTCCTACTTGTGAAGAAAAGAATTTTGGCTTGGAAAACATCAACAAAAATGATATTGAGACATTACTGACATAGTTACCAAAACTCAATTACTTTCCAAAGTGGTCGTAATAGATAACCTCAGATTTTATGAGGTGGGAGGTACTGATTCGGTTCCCTGTTTGCAAGAATAGTCAGTAATTTGAATAGATTTGTACTAATGAGCTAACGTTTATGGCATTGGTGTGCTATATTCAAAAGATATAGAATGATAGGAAGGATTGTCTAGTTGAAAATGCAAATTGTTTGAGAGAGCTTGTGATTATGACATTTGTGTGCTATTCTATATATTTTGCCTAGTTATTTTTTTATGGGATGTTCTGTATTTATACTGTTAGAGTCTTCTTATAGTACTGGTAGCTATAAATATACATCTCTCCAAGTACCTATTATTGTAATGTTGCATGTGAACTGCTAATAATCTTTTGTTTTGACAAATTGTTGTTTTTTTTTCATTTAAGAGACACAATTGTGACTCATTATGCCTCATCACCTAAAGAATTTTACCAATGTTCATTCTCTTTAGTATTAATATAAAATGTTCCTATTTCCTTCGAAATCCTCCAAAGTCGACCCATTATGCCTCACTCTACCATATTCATGTACATGTTTAAAACTATTTTCAAAGCAGAAACAGAAGCTAAAATAAAGAAGACAAAAAACTATACCTCAAATAGTTTCCGCGCCTTAATTTACCCCCTCCCAACTCCGATTGGTGCGACAGTGCAAATTTGTCAAACGTGTAGAATAGGTAGTAAAAAATAGTCATTAAAAGTTTAAACATTTAAATATGGTATGGGTATTTTTATTAGTAAAAGAAACATTGCTAAAAGTTTAAACATTTAAATACGAAAAAGCCGTTAGCAGTTAGTAACGTATTTCTTTGGTATGTTTTAATCAATTAATGCCAGTCACAACATGTAAATACAGTATGGGGAATTGTTTTTAGTAGACAAACACGTCGTTAAAAGTTAGTAACGGGTTTTTTTAATCAATTAATTCTGGTAAAAAAAATTAAACATGATATCGAGTTGTTTATTAGTTTAAAAAAAACAGTCCTTAAGTGCCGATCAAAACATTAAAATTCAATATTGAATTGTTTATTATTATAATAAAAAAGTCCTTAAATGCCGGTTAAAACATTAAAATACGATATAGAGTTGTTTATTAGTTAAAAAATTACAGTTCTGAAATTAACTTAAGAGATGTTTTGGTTGAGTAAAAAAGAAACAGTCGATGAAAGATAGTTAGCGGTTCTCTGATTTGTGTTTGTTAAATAATAACATGTTATTAAAAAACAGTTACTTACGAACACACTAGTCATCAGGATAAGACACCATTGTAAATACTATATGAGATGTTAGTTAATGTATTTCTGCATTATGAAAAGTGAGTAAATATATTATGAATAGCCGGATGGCATTGGTGTAATTAAACAGTTCCGATATTCCGTTATTTCTCGAATACAGACAGGACGCCAGGTAGAATGTAATTGAATTTGGAGGAGCGCTTGTTATTTATTTTTTTAATCTTGTGTAGTACGTAAGAAGTAGTATGAGTTTAAAAAATGAAATAATAAATAGTGGCTTAATAATAATTATACCTAATAAGGAAATAACCCGGTGAATGTGAGCGACGTAGGAGGAGATAATTTTAAGAGAGTGAAATTGTTTGCAACCTTCTGTGTGGGATTACGTATTTGAGAAAAGCAGTTTAGTCGGAATAAACATAATAATTTGTGAAAGCAAACGAAATGCACGCATATTTTCTGAAAACATGCATTATGAAATGCTATAAGTGGTTAATTGAAAAGGTAAGCATGTGAAGTAGTCGGTTATTTTCCTATAATATCTGTAGGTTTGGGGAAAAACGACATTATTTTATTATATATTTTTTTGGTTTATTTTACTTCAGTCGAAGTTCTCAGAAATCAAGGGTCCATTCCTGGGGCTAACACTTGATCTCTATATGAGATACATAGATATTCGAATATCCCATTAAAGTTTCCTTTACCTGTCAAACGTTGATTTTGTAAAGAAGTTAAGAATATTAATTTCCGTTCCTCAATTGACTAGCTAACTATGTTATAATATATCTTTCTTGCAGTATTTTAGTCTTACCGGATTCCAGGACAGTATTTATCTAGCCTGATGGAGTATCCAGGTTAGTGCTGTTATTAGAGGCAAGATTACTTGAAGAAAGTGCACCATTCATCGTATAAGTCAGTGTTGATTATCCATAACGAGGGGATCTTATTTGGGCTTCAAACACTATGTTATTTTGAATATTTAGTCAGGGTTTACTTGTAGGAGGAAGTATCCTCATATCAAGTTGTCCTGACGAACACCTGTACAGAGAGACCTTAGACACTCGAGGGAAATGTCAATTAGGCATTCAAGGTATATCTTAATATATATATATATATATATATATATATATATATATATATATATATATATATATATATATATATATATATAGGCACTATAGCGAGTAGTATTAATACAGCCGTCAGAATCATGGCTTTGATGTATGTTCCTTCATAAGTTGAACACTGTGGACGTCGGTTGCCTACCGCGCCAGCTCGGGATAATAGGTTTAAAACTCTCACCGATTTATGTAGTTGTTAACGATGGCCGCGTGGTTTGCTGAGTCGAAATTGTGGTTAATAAAACATGGCTATTGTTCCGGGGTTTCGAATTCTGTGACCGGCTTGAAATGAAATAATAAATAGTGGCTTGCAATAATTATACCTAATAAATAAATAACCCGATGAATGTGAGCGACATGAGAGGAGATAATTGTAAGAGAGTGACGATTCCGGAAGGATGAAACGCATACGTATGTAGATAAACAAATATATATATATATATATATATATATATATATATATATATATATATATATATATATATATATATATATATATATATATACAGATTATTAGTTACTAGCGAGGCCTGTGTTCCGGAGTTTCCTGAGAAAACTGAGGACACAAAGAAGAGCAACTCACAGTAAGAAATTGACCAGAAATGACTCCAAAGACTCTTTTCACCCAAAATGCTAAGCTTTTATCCACGAAATAAAATATTCGTAAATAAAATTTTATTATGTTTTGTATTAAAATGAAAACAATCATCGAATTAGCAAACAATAAGAAGGAGTAGTAAATTGGGTGCTGCTTCGGCTTGTTATCTACAAGGAAAACACATCTACACCATACAGATGCTACTTTGGTTTAATATCTACATTTGTCCGAATAGATTACTGAGCCTTCAGCGACTTCTCGTTGAATAATAGGCTGAAGTGTTGCACGGTCTTTTATTTGGACGTTAGGGTTAGTGTTAGGGTAAGGATAAAGGTAAGTGATAGGGTTAGAGGTTAGGGTTAGGGTTAGGGTTAGATGTTAATGTTAGGGGTTAGGGTTAGGTGTTAGAGGTTAAGGTTCCAGGCTCAGTAACCATACATTCTTTCGAAACCAATTACGAGAAGTGTTTTTTCTTGCTCTTGTGTCGTGTTAATTTCAATATCAGATGTAGATTGCATAACGAAATTTAGATACTATACCGAAGTAGAATTATGACACATTTATAACAAGCCAAAGCGGCACCAGTTATTGTTCTTCTATTGTGAATATTAATTTGGTATTTTAATCTCAGTATTAGAGCAATAATTGGTCCAACTATATAAATATACAGATAATTCAAACAAAATATTACAACTGGCGAGAATAGCAAGTATAGATTTATCTCAAAAGTGTTCAACTATGTACAATCATCGAACTGTCTATTTCTAGGTGAATCATGATTCTCTCACCTGTTTAAGCGACTTTGCATCGATACGTGTTTCAATTAGTTGTTTGTTTCAATAAGGATTATATAACGTACAATTACAGATATATAGATTATACATGCCCATAAGTTTAAGTGGGTTTACATAACATATAAAAGGCTGTTGGCGATTGGATGAATGCTGATATAGCCACTGTCGACTCGTACTCTAGTATCAACCTGATATAGAGTTGAACTCAGTTCCGTGATACCTAATGATACGTGTACGCGAAACAAGTGAATAATATAGATATGAAGAGTACAAATACAAATCGCGATAAATCCAATTTGTTTTAATTGAGAAATTAAACAATAAAAAGACGAACATATCAAATCTGTACTTCGACTAAAAGCTTATTTGAGTTAAAGTAAAGCAAAAAAAAAAAATGATGTCGATATCATATTATGCAAAATATGATTTTGTGGTGTGGAAGAGTGTGAAAATTCAACACTTTTTCTAGTGATAGCTTTGTAATTGTGTAAGTTGGCGTTTATCGCGTTTTGCATTCGAACTCCAATGCTTTTAGAGAATTATAATTATGCTGTCAAATTTAATACCTGATGTCCAACCTGAACACTGTTTATAACAGCCTACTTGATATATCCGCTTGCATAGACATAAATCGAATCTTGATTTGCTCTTGAACACACAAATCAAACCAAGAGTTTATACTGGACTTTTCTTTACAATCATTTATTTATTAAAATCGAACTGCTATAATTACAAATGATCCAAATGATATATACTATCTTCCAGTCTCTGGGTATTTACTTCCCTCCCACCGCGGGAAGATGTGGCACAAGGCCGAAAGCTGGGGAGTATAAGCCAGCACACAAGAGGTGGTACACTCTGTCCTTTAAAAATTATCCGAGTAGCCTCGTCGGCACTCCCCAGTGAGGGTGCCTAAGGCAGTTAGCTATAAACTAACTCCTTCCCAAAGCGAGAAGGCAAAGCCTGGATGGATAGATGGATTTCCTAGAGCTGAACAGAACAAATACTAAATACCAAATACAAATACCACAGCTCGACAGATAAAAGGTCACCGCCGTCACAATATCAGTCTCTGTCTGACTGATTGTCGAGGACGGATCCTTGAATAAGAAAGGATACAGCTTATTATCCTCCCGTCTCTATCCTGGTCTCGTAATATAAAGGAATTAATTGACAATAGGGGTATATGCGTATAATATAAATATAGGTTTAATTAATTGACGTCTGTAAAAGCGCTACAGTGAAAAATAAAGTTTTGAAAATGAACCATCAGAAGAAAGAAAGAATGAGAAAACAATGAGAAAATGAATGAGTGCAATAAAACTAGGATATAACATTGAGAGTTATTGTATATCATTGCTGGTTTGTATTATTAGACTGGGTCAGTGTTCGGGAGAGCTGGAATATCATAGGTTATGAAAATTAGACTTTTTAAAGTTACAAGGGGCCCTAAGAACACATACATAATATTGTACGTTACTCCAGTTCTCCTGGACATTATCGAAATCTAATCATACTAAACCATCAATGACAATGATATATACATATATACTCAATGGCCTCTCCTAGTTTTGTTCACTTGTTCCTTTTCATAGTTTTTTTATCTTCGTTTCTTTTTCTGTCGGATTTTTTTATCAGCATTTCATGTATTTATCTTCTTCTATTTTATCATCTTATGCATTCACGGACGCCTGTATTCGTGTTTCTTATTTAAATGTATATTAAATCAAGTGCATAGATGAGGAACTATATTGGAAATAGTAAAAAAAAACGGTCCACTTCTGTAGCAAAATTTAGATGAGGATGTGTAAAACTAATTTTAAAAACGATATTTTTTCCATATAAGGTTAGAGTAAGCATGAGGTTAGAACAGTGGCCAGTTCCATTAGAAGTTAAGTTCGTTAGGGATACGTGTAAGGATATTGCGTTACAAACAGCAAGTCAGTAGTGGCACGTATCGGATTATGCCTTCCGTTTTTTATGAACCGCGCGGGGGGGGGGGGGAGAGCGAGAAAGAGAGACAGATATAGATTAAGAGAGAGAAAGAGAGATATATATAGAGAGAGGGAGGGCAGATTTTTGGATAGCTGCTCTCTTCTCTATGAGGGATTAGATGGGGGTATTATGTTTGTATACATGTATACTGTGAAGAAGGATAAACCTCTAAATGATCTTCAAACGGCAACAAAGAGAACGACCTTTAAGATCGTTAGCAGTAGTAGTAGTAATATTATTATTAGTAGTACTACTGCAGATCATTCGGTAGTAGTAGTAGTAGTACAGTAAAACTCATACGCTATGAACTTCTTACGCTATGAACTACGCTTACATATTTAAAAAAGCAAATTATAAATTTAATTGATATATTTCTATAAATTAATATATTTTTATTTATTTTTTAGTCATTATACTAACGAACGTCCACCCTTTTTATATTCGCAGAAAGAAGTACAGAATTACTTCTAACATTATTGGAAGAAAAGAGTTGCTTCAATAACTACTACATAGAGATCATTCGTGCTCTATAAAGACAAATGTTCATTAAGAAAATATAACTGAACAAAGTATCCAAATTTTGACAAAACATAAAAAACTTAATGAAATCATTGAACTATAAAGATTTTGAAAATAATAGGGGTATTCAATAATTTCAGTGCAGTGATTTATATGCAGTATCTATTAACAATTTTTAAAAATATATTAGGCATCTAATGTCTATTTGCGTTGATCAATAGTTATTTTAACAATAAATCCATTTTGTTTACATATAGTTTCTTTAATTATCCTCAT
The DNA here is from genome assembly GCA_963556195.1 of Sepiola atlantica. NCBI lineage: Eukaryota > Metazoa > Mollusca > Cephalopoda > Sepiida > Sepiolidae > Sepiola > Sepiola atlantica. The sequence goes on from OY744517.1 coordinate 134,440,128, forward strand.
AAAATATTACTGTAGTTGGCCAAACCAATACTCATTTTCTATATCTTCTAATGAAGAAACATTTTTCAATGTCATCTAATTTATGGCCAATTCTACGCTATGAACAGATCAAAAGTTCATAGCGTAGGAGTTTGACTGTAGTAGCAGCAGCAGCAGCAGCATTGACTTCTGTGTTTTTTTTCCTTTTTAAAACTTTGTGTTTCTCTTTGTTGAACTCTTCTTGCTGTTATCATTTACAATCGCTGCTATTAATCAAACATTGTTACAACCCGAATGTCGTCCATTAAAACTAGTGCTAGTAATCACCACGCACCACAACCGAAGAGGGAGACCGGACTACTGCTACGTGTCAGCAGATCAACAAGAACCATGCTGTTTACGCGATGCGCCACTGCCGTCCGGATAATCTGCCGAGATCAAAGGATTAGTTTCCGTAGTTTGGCTACACTTCTTGGTTAGGCTTATAAATTTTTGAACGACCATCGTATGTGTGTGTCGGCGGATATATGAGATATATAATTATTTGCGTTGAGGAGACTCTTCATCTTCGATTGTGAATTACTACATGCACAAACATGCACACAACAGACGCACACGCAAGAAAACATGCACACACACTCATGCATGTGTGTGTGTAAAATTAAAGATGCAGAGAAAAAAGGGTGAATAGAAAAAATAGAGAAATCTCTTTAACGCCAATGATTACACACATACATACATACATACATACATGCACAAATATATATATATATATATATATATATGTGTGTGTGTGTGTGTGTGTGTGTGTGTGTGTATAAATATTCGCGCTAATGATAGTTGCTAGGAATGAATTGCACGGGTCATTTCACAACATTCTTTAAAGTTTTTCCTTTTCATCATCAAGTTCTGATCAATGAATCGATTGAAAATTATTCTAAATTTAAACATGATTTATTTATATTTCTTTTCAAACGAACACAAAGTTTGATCAGTTTCAGAGAAGAATTTAATAAGCTCGTAATAAACAGAAGTACAACAAAAATCTATACACATATGCGTGAAACTAACACACCCTTTGTGGAAGTAATTTGGAAGTAATATACTATTTACCCCACAAGACTTGGAGGTTTCTGAGAGGAAATTTTGGTGAAAGATAAAGTAATACTATTCAATGTAGAATCCCTTTCACCGAAATAATAATTAGGGTGTCAAATTTAATGCGTAATGTAAGATCCGTCCTAACTGGTCGTTGAACACATGTCCGTTTGCATAGACATAAATAGACCTTAATTCTCTTCCTTTCACTGTGGTTGTTGTGTTGTGCCGTTGGTCTTAGGCGTTTAGATAAAAGTTAAAATGTTGACTTGGTCCGAAGGTTTTGAATCGTGTAACCGGCAGAACAATCCTCCAACACACTGATGTTTTCCGGAAAAGGATGAAACATATGTGTATGTGGATAAAGATTAAAAATATTTATCATAATATATATATATATATATATATATATATATATATATATATATATATATATATATATAAAGCAAATTTGTATGCATGTGTGTCGCGACATCACAGTTAAATGATTGATTCAAGAGCCAAACTAGCCGCTGATTTGGAATTAGCACATTCGATCCGATGTCCTTATCGATTAAAAAAAAAATTCATTAACCCTTTTTAAAAACTCATTATTCAACATTAAAGTACGTAAAAATAACATTAGAAACAAATGTTCCGACATTTTTAGCGTTTCTTTTTTAGTCGACCGAACAACATGGTTATAATAATCGTTTATACTTTCGCGTCAAATTATCGTAGGTATTTGCTGTATTTTATTATTTTGAAGAGAAACCCTGATTTATTTATTTTAAAAATTAAAAATGGATAAAACATATTTAATAAATGTTCACTAATACATACTTTTACTGTAATAATCATTTTATATATTAGATATTTACGTTTGTTATGCTTCTTTCTTTATTTTTGACGATCGAACTAATTTAGATATACGCGGAGCGGAAAAAATCCCTATGCCGAACTCATTTAAGTAGGTAAAAAAAACCCAAAGTATTTTCGTTTAATCGGTGGCCGTGTTGATAAAGCGTTTGTTTACAGATCCATTATTTTATGCCATCATCGGTTCGAATCTCACACTAGACATTGTTTTTTTTTTGCTATAACGTTCCAGTTTCTTCCTAGCTGATATCGATCATCATCATAAACATGAATAATTTCTTTTTAATAAAAAATGGATGAGAAATATTTAATAACTTCTAATCTTTGCCATAAAATTCAAGAAAAGTTAAGAAACCCGGCGGATAGTTCAGCTAATTGAGTGTCTATTCCAAAGTTGAACAACACTGTACCGTAATTTCATTTCGGTTCTGACTGTAGGCGCATGAGCATGCGTAGGCATGCATTGAGAAACCCGTAACTTTTAAAAATGTACATATCGACCAGGGAATGACTGGGTGATAAAGTAAATAAAAAGCACTCCGGGTTTCAAAGAGTCAAGTTCACAGGATGTCAAAGAAATTGATGAGTGTACGAAACATTTTTTAAAAGTATTTTTTCCATTCAATAATTATTTTACTGTAACTAACACTCGACATGTGGGTAAAACAGACGCGCACATATCCAAGACAATGGCCGAATCCTTGGAAAATAACCTCCAGTCTGTAGTTGAATGGGGACACAAATCTGTGGTAACATTTAATGCCTCTAAGACCAAGCTCCTTTCCTTTAACAACTACAAGAAACCTTTTCAACCATCGATTACCATGGATAATAACATCCTACCCGAGAGTCCAACGTTCAAACTCCTCGGTCTAACATTCACAGGCAACATGAATTGGAACAAATACATAAAAGACATTGCCAAGGCTGCTGTAAGGAAAGTGGGATCCCTCTACCGTGTTAGAAAACTTCTCTCACCTGCCAGTATCCTATATCTCTACAAAGCCACCATCCATCCATGTATGGAGTATTGTTGTCATATATGGGCTGGTGCACCATCCACTAGTCTCTCCCTTTTAGACAGGGTTAAAAAAAAAGAGTTGTTAATCTAATAGGTTCCTCACTATCCACCAAGCTCCAGCCTCTGTCCCATCGCCGCAATGTTGCATCCTTGTGCTTGTTTTAGAAGCACTTCAATGGAATGTGCTCCAATGAACTTGATGCCCTGGTTCCCCTCTCAAGGTAAATACACCCGACCAATTCGACAATCAGTTAAATCCCATCAATTTACTGTGGCGGTCCCGATATACGGAGAGCTTCTTTCCTCGAACTGCCAGATATTGGAACTCCCTCCATGCTCACTGTTTCTCTGACTGTATCGACATGCAGAAATTTAAATGTAACATAAACAAACATCTCGCTGCACAACTCATCACTTAGGATGTCCCTTTAATTTCTGGCCCCAATCCACAGTAGCCCCTTAGGTCTCAGTGACAGTATCCCTTGTATGGGGTGAACTCAAGTTTAAAAAGAAGAAAAAAAACTATTTAAAAGGACCACTAAGGAAGCTACTTTTAAGCTAGTTAGTAGTAGTAGTAACAATAGTAATAGTAATAATAGTAGAATTATTGTTATAATTATTATTATTATTATTATTATTATTATTATTATTAGTAGTAGTAGTAGTAGTAGTAGTAGTAGTAGTAGTTGTTGTTTAACTATGTTAAAATCCTTTTTATTTAATGGTATTTTTTATGTTAACTGACCCCCTTCCCCTTTTCATTTTCCCTATTCCTTGTTTCACTTTTTCCCTCTTCTGGCAGGATCTATAGTGACGGCAAGTGCACTAACAGGAAATCAGTGGTTGGCCCCCTTCTGTTTATAGAGACAATGGTCAACCCCTGAAAGTGATAAGATGTTGATAGTGAAGACCAGGTTGCGTAATCTTCAAACGTACTTATCTTTACCCGAGATCTCTTTAAGTCATGTGACAAGGAGAAATTGAAGTATTGCTCGGATAAGCAGAGAAAGTCTGCTGTTACTTTGGTGTTTTCTTTCTCCTAGCGTCCTTGTCAAAATTGCAGAGCAGATCCGATCCTTTTATTTTACGCCTAGCTAGAGGTGGTAAGTTGTGTTCATTCTTTACATAACGGGGTATTAGATACAGTGATTTTACAGCCGCTTAGGAGCTGTTCTTAGCAGAGTGTGTTAAGACCAACTCCTATGATATTTGTAAGTAACGAAAACCATCGCACGAAAGGAAAAACAAAACTTTTTCTAATAACAATGGAAAGGTTTATTCAAGTTACCTACACCGTTTTATATAGGTTAAAGAAAGTTGGACAGTGTCCGAGTGGGGAAAGGAACCATACAAAAGTTTTTAGCTGCCGAAATTCAACGAGTGAGGATAGTGTATGCTAAGGAATCCTGTGTATGAAGGCAGGAGAGAGGAAGGAGAGGGGCGTCCTTCTTTGTTACTTTCAGGAAACTCACTGATCATCGTCTGTGATTCAAAAATGAGCTGAAGTAGTCCTTGGGACTGATGAAATACATGCGCCCTGCAAGCTGATTGGTCAGTGTGTGTAACCAAATCGCTTGGCAGGAACAGTTCTCTGAGAGAGAAAATAAGTCATTATTTATGACTGCTACACAGTCACCCATCTAATTATTGACTAAGCTTTAACGTTTGCTTAACGCCATAACACATAACCGAAAAGAACAAGTGTAAAAGTGACGTACAACCAATGGAGATGAGACGTGGTTGATGTAAAAGTGATAGTGTTTTATTGTTTTTCGTTTCGGCTGATAAACTCTACAAAGTTTGGTTTGTTTCAGCGTCCCCCACCTACGACAGAAGAGCTAACAACTACTTGAACCTCAAAGCGTGGCGTCATGTTAAAAAGATACTTCTTCAACTAAGATGTTTCCTGAAAACACGAGTTTGCAAACGCCTTTGTAGCATTCATAAACATTAACATGTCTTTTCTCTCGCGGAGAGCATCCCTTGTGAGTTGATTTGGTCACACAATAACCAATCAGCCTCCAGGGCGTACTAATTTCGCCCCAACTATTGAAGGATTACTTCCAGACCTTTTGAGGATTTGAAGGTCGAACAAAGAGCTTTTTTGACACCGACAAAGAAAAACATCCTCCGTCCTGCCTCTGCCCACTGGACAGCCGAGCAAAGCTATTCTCCACGTGAAGATATACAGTTCGAAGAAAAGCAGTAGCCGAACTTTTTTATTTTATTACTTCCTTCACTGTCTAAACTTTCGGCAACCTACACCCAACGGTGTAGGTCACTTAAATAAACGCATATCGTTGTTGTTTATAAAAAGGTTTTGTGGTCATCTTGTTTGACGGCCATTTTGTTGTTACAAAATAGTAAAGAAGTTGTTTTACAACCGATGCGAAGATTAGATCCTATATATTTTCTATATATTAACCTTTTACTATTTACGCTGTTTTGTATATCATTTTTTATTACTTGAATAAGTAAACATGTTAAATTAATATATGGTTGTTGTTTACGTTTATTCGAAAATTGTCGTCCCAATTAAACTTTCTGCACAGATCTACAAGTAAAATCCTTTCATCTCTGGGTTTCTCTGGGTTTCAACAGACCCTTCTCACGGGGACAAAAATCACCACATCTGTCCTAAATATTTATACACGAATGAGCACAAGATTATTTTATCATTTAAATATATTTTGCAATGTAATTACTGTTGTCGTAAGTGTAATAATTAAAAACAAAACAAGAAATATCATTTACGTTTAACATAAATATTGAAATTCAAATTCTGTAGATATTTGACGAATAATCTGTGTTAATGTTCCTTATGATGAACTGAATCATGAGATATATATTTTGGATAATTCACTTTTCAATTTTAGCATGACGTGGATAACAAAATGCCATAGGTTATCGTAGATGAACCAACTGCAATTATATCCCCTGTCGGCTTAATATATTCAGAGGTACGTTCATTGAATGCATTTCAAGTTATCTCTCGTGATCTATATTAGCCACGGTAAGAGATGGTTCTTCAATTCTTGAAGTACAAAAAAGACTTACATATGCGTAGTGCGAAATTGGAAATTGACGGACTTCCGCTTTCCATGCGTCGGGCCCTAACTGGCCGGACGCGCCTTGCCCAGCTCTCTATCTGTACATAGTTACACATAATGTCTTGGCTCTCTATCGTATAGCTCGAAATAGCTTCTGGGCGTCATTTCAATATGGCACCTTTATAGGATTGACATGTATCTCAATTCTATAATATTAACTGACAAACGGCGTGGGCGAAAAACAAACAAAAAAAATACGCAAACCACACCCCAAAATCACATCTCAAAAAAACAAATTACAAAGCAATATTTTATCAAAAAAGCCAAAATAGCGTTCACGTGATGTGCTCTAAACTACGTCCGCCGCACCTCGTTCGATTAAATCCTTTTTTTACGCACGAACTAAAAAGTGCTTTCTAGAGCCAATATGACATTATTTAAGGTTAGATTTTTGTTGAGAAAAAACAGTTGGGAAAATATCAACAGAACTCTAACATCTATATTACACTAAGATTTCCCTGCCCCCCTCACGCACTCTAACAAAAGGCGACACACACACACAAATGCCTACATTGTCCGCAAAGGGGTAAAGAGACGGCTCATCAATTCTTAACTTGCGCGCACACACACGCACACACATTCATACGCTTACGCGCTCTAACGCAAAGCAACCCACACTCACACAAATGCCTACACTGTCGCACGCACATACACACTCATAAATTAAGGCATAAACACATAAATTTTGTTACTTTTCTAACTGAACTTTCTCCGAGAACTGAACATTTCAAATGAACAATTACTTACATAAAATGTTTTGTAATTTTGTACATATATAGCTATCTTGTTAAACAATCTTCACTTCTTTCATGTATTCCTTCATTCAAATTTCATGTTTTTCTTTGTTAAAATCACATTTTCACATTTTCTAACATTCTTATAACAATTCAAGGGACCACGTCCTAACATCTCTTATGTACAAGTAAGTAGCATATAGTTTTACACATTCAAGCTCTCACGTGTTTCCAACTATTCATGCCTAGTCTTGCTTGAGAATGTTGGTATATGTTCTTGTCTTAGTGATTATATCTTTAAAATTGTAACCTTCTTTTCGTATCTGTCGTACGTTTGTGTTTGGCAAACTTTCCCTGAAGATACGCGTACGTTTATTTATGTAAACGCAGTCATATCCTCATCATTACCGTCTCCTAAATACTCATCTTCTTCTCGTTTATTTTCCACCACGTGCTGACTTATGAAAATATCTATTAAAGATGGCGTCGCCCGCGAGTGAGAAGTATCCACCATGTGCGTTGCCATAAAAATATATAAGATGGAATATCGAAAAATCAAATTTCATACTCCTTTTCGATTTATTTTTGCTGGTTTAAAACATTTTCTGAACCGTGAAAATGCATATCAAAGATGGTGTCGCCCGTGATGGAGAATGTGTTTTTTTTTACTACAGGGATCACCACTTATCAAGGCCAAGAGCTACTCGAGGATAATATATCCACCATGTGCGTCGCAATGAAAGTATATAAAATCCAATATTCAAATTCTATACTACTTTTCTTTTCCCGTTGAAGGCTGTGATCAAAGCTAGGATAATAATTTGTTTTATTTTTTTTGGTTGAAAACATTTCCTGGACATGTAATAACACACAACATGATGTTAACTTATTTATAGATTCCTTGCGGATCCCAATTATGGTTTTGCGTTTTCTCTACAACGAACCATTCCTGAAATGTTGTCTACGTAAATATTTATTGTTGGTCAAATTGTTGAATATCCGTCTTTAGGCTACCGGAGATTAATACCAGGCCGGAAGAATAAGAACTGGTTGTTGATGAAGGCACCTTACCTTGCCGAAAGAATGGCATCCGGTTGTTGGCAGAGACGCCTGTAAGAAAACCTGCGGACGAAGCGGAAGAAAATACATCCGTTTGCTAAATAGACAATACACAGCTGGTAGCTACGTGCCGTCGGGGCGTGGCTGCAATGAGTGCGTAAGAAAACTCCTGGCAGTAACGATGCGTGGGTGTCCAAAAATGATATATTAACCGGCTCGAAATTGGATGGAAAGAAAGCGGCTGGTTATTGAATTCGAGAAGTCAACTTTTGTCAACTCCCCATGGCCTTCCCTTCCTAAGGACTCTCACTGACTTCTTTTAGGCACAACAGACTTATACAACATCTCTCTCTCTCTTTCTCTCTCTCTCTCTCTCTCTCTCTTTCAAGGACAACATCTCTTATTACAATTTTCACCGCCACGTGCAGTCAAAAGAAAAAGACTCTCATCGATATTGGTTCATCAACATCGAACCGATAACAGCAAAAAACAAGATGAGGACTAAAAAAAAAAACCCAAAAATGTATTTTTATATATCTTTATTTTGAAATTCAGGAATTCTGATGATGAAGTATATCTTCGAAAATTAAACTGAAAAAAAAAAGTTAATAAAACTAAAATGCATTGTATGGCGTTCTAATTGCTTATTATTATTTTTTAATAATTAATATTTCCATGTAGACAATGCTTTCTAACCAAGGACAACATCTCTTATATATATATATATATATATATATATATATATATATATATATATATATATATATATATATATATATATATATATATATATATATATATATATATATGATGGACTCCAGCTTGTTCCTGTCATGTGCCAACATTTAAAAGCTTCAAAAAGGGATTTTAATAGCTGAAAGATTGTCCCTGTATCGAATCTAGGGCCTGCCATTACTCCTTCTCCAACCCTTCAGTTCACAATACATAAGGATCTTTGGTATTCGCTCATCACTCATTCTTACTACATGACTAGCCCATTTCTGCTGGGACTGGATGAGGAACGTTTCAATCGCTGCAATTTTACATCTCACGAAGAGATAAGTATTTTGCACTCTATCTTCAAGTGTGTATCTGTATATGGAGCGAAGACAGCGTTTGAGGAAGACATCGAGTTGGTTAATCTGCGATCGATATGGAGTCCACGTCTCAGACCCATACAACAAAAAAAAACCCGGAAAGAATGACAGCCTTATAGACCTGGATCTCGGTGTCCAGTTTCACACTTCTTTGGTCCCAAAGGCGATGGCGGAGCTTACCAAAAGCATTAGATGCTTTGGCTACGTGGTTGATAGTTTCATCATCAAGCAATGCATGCGAGTTCATAGTATTTACCAAATATGTGAAGAATTTCATATAATTCAGGCTTTTGTTATCTACTATTATTGGGATATTTGAGAATTTATGAACGGGTGGTTTTTGCTTTACACCTCTGATCTGTTTGAGAGTAGGGGAGGGCTGATGGACAACCTAAGTCTTCCTTATGCTGATGGTGAGTCCAAAAGCCCTGCAAGCATCTGAGAAGCGATCTACAATTTCCTGAGTCTCCCAAAGGGATGTTGCTACCAGAGCAGCATCGTCCGCGAACAGGAGATCACGTATGACACTCGTGCGCACACGAGTTCTCGCTCTGAAACGCTAATGGTTAAAGTTGTGCGAAATTGAAACTGTGCACCACTAGTCGAATCAGCATAGGCATATTGGAGCATCACCGAGAAAAACAATGCAAAGAGAACCGGAGCCTTGACACAACCCTGCTTTGTACCATTGGAAACATCAAACAGTTCAGAAACCTCTCCGTCAGACACCACAGCACTCTTCATACCATGGTGAAAGGACACGATGACACTGAGCATGTTGTCAGGAATATCGAGTTTCTTAAGTACCTTCCACAATGCCTCTCTGTTCACGGTGTCAAAAGCCTTGGTTAAGTCCACGAACACCATGTCCAATACCCGATGTTTCTCTCTTACTTTCTCGGCAACCTGACGAAGGGAGAAGTTCATGTCGATAACACCACGGCCAGCTCGAAAGCCACATTGCGATTCTGGGTAAATCTTCACGATAAGATGCTGAATTATTCTGTTAAGAATAAGTCGAGCTAAAATCTTCCCTGCACCTGACAACAGAGAGACCCCCGGTAGTTGTCACAGACGTTTCGACTACCCTTGTTTTTGAAAATGCTATATATATATATATATATATATATATATATATATATATATATATATATATATATATATATATATGCCTGCGTGTGTGATGTTTGTGTGTTTCCTATAGAAAAAAGGTTAGAGAATCTATATAAAATCTAAAAGTGTATTGTTATGTAAAACTTACCGGGGAAGACAATGGAAGTATTCTCGAATCTCTAAGTTCACTCCTAAGGCGAATAGGATGACATTACTCCTTAAAACTTCAAATATATCCCATTTTTATGAAATTAAAATCATATGTATAACATTTTCTGGGGAAGACAATGGAAATGGTTTCGAATCTCTAAGTGCCCTTCTAACCTAAGAGAGTTAGAGGGGGCGAACCTTATTTAAAACTTCAAATATATTGTATTTTGATGAAATATATATCATATGTATAAAAGTCTCGGGGGAAGACAATGGAATTGACCCCTCGAATCTCTATATTATACTCTATGTGCCAAATATTTACGTGCTCTCACCTCTACGTGACCTATAAGAACATACCCCTTAAAACTTCAAATACGTATATCCGATTTAAATGAAATGTAAACCATATGTACAAGACACTAATTCAGAGACTTTTTCAACATTTTAACTTCTTCCGAGTATATTAGAGGGCGAAGCGGGGGGAGGGGGCAGTAAAAACAAAGAAAGTAATATAGTGTTATTAGCATAGGTAAAGGGTACATAGTAGTGATTCTCATTCAATCCCGAGCAACGTCGAGTCTTCCTGCTAGTTATATAATCGGCCCCATTCTACCATATTCTTTCATTTCATGTTCTTCTTCTCTTTCTCTTCTTCCTCTCCTGGTGAGGTCCTAATTTGGGGATTGTAGAGTTACCCTTTCTTATTACACCCGGGTCCACAGTGGTAATAACTCCCAGGATTCAATCTCTGGGTAAAATAGAATTAGCTTCGGGTTATGATATCGAGCAGCAGTCGGTAGTGATGTCCACATTTAAGAGTTTGGGGGAGATGGTTCACTCTTTAATTGCGATTACCACCTTCCAGCTTCACTCTCTCTCTATGAGTGGTAGTACCTATCATGGTCCTATATACGTGTAACAACATTAAATGTTGTGTGTGTAAAAATCGAAAATTGCATATAAGGTTTTAAGCAAGAAAATGAAATTTCCCATTAGGGGCCAAAGTGATCTGATGCGGTTTTCGAGGCTTCCACAACCCTATGGGGGGTTGGTCAAGAGGATGAAATTCATCTATATGCACTTGATGCAAATTATTATAAGAAGTAAATCAAGTCCCAGAGTAAATACTGGAGTTATTTGCTGTTCTCTTAATTGCTTACATTATTCCAGTCAAGAAGAGAATGACGAATAAAAGATCAGCATCTCTGCGATTTATACTGTGATCACTGATGAAAGATGTCACTTTTAACTGAGCAACTACTTATGTGACAAAGAGACGAGTAGCTGTTTCTGTCGGCGAAGAAGACGACGAGAAATTTGTGAGGATCTAGAAAAACACTGTGCAATGTTATATATCAATTAAATAGAATATATCCTTAGTATTACATGAAACTGTATTCAGCAGTGAAGCCGCAATTTCAGGATGTAGAGGAGTGTGGAGCTACTCCTTAATTGCCATCACCCCTAGATACACCTTGACTGGAAGTGTAAGTACCTGACAAGAGTCCATTAAATAGAATATGTCTTAAGTGTGATGTAAAGCTTCACAGGTTTGTGTGATCATTGCAAAAATCATTGGCAGCAGAGAGAGAGAGGGAGAAAGAGAAAGAAAGAGAGAAATAAAGAGAGAGAGAGAAAGAGAGAGAGAGCAAAAAAAAGAGAGTAAGGAAGTAAGAGACAGAGTAAAAGAGATGAGAAAAGAAAAGGTTAAAAAGAAACAAAGGAAAAATCTTTAAAAGAAAGAAAGGAAAGGGGGGAAGAAAACTAAGAGAGGTACGAAAAAATAGATAGTTTCTTTTTGTTTGTTTTATGGCATATCAGTCCTGTTTAGATAAGTCAATACAGAATCCAATCCTTTTTGGTAAAGTTATGTTGCTTGAAGTTCTTAATCTCTTCAAACAGTTATTCATTGTGTTTGATTTAACTTAATGATGTGAATGCATGTGTATATAGACGGAATTAAAGATTATTCTATTTGAACCTTTGGATTAGATACTGATAGGTAGCACAATCCAGGGATAGAGTAGATCTAAGTAGTAAGTAATAGTGACCCACAATGCTACAAATTCCAAAGTTGGGGTCTTGCCACCACCGGATTATAGCCAGAGCAGATTCTATTTATAGATGGGACGTTGACATGTACTACCACTTCGAGTCAGAGTGTGTCTAGGAATAATGGCAACTAAGGGATAACTCCGCACTCATCAAAGCTACGTGATTAATGATCGCTAAGGCGTGAATCTGCTGTAACACGAAGAACTCTAAACTCTAAACTAAAAACACCGAAAAGTTTTGTTTAAAAATGATTGAAACGCAAGTTGTAAAGGAATTTTTAAAACGCAATTCGCATTAGGATTTTTATGGTGTCAGTCAACAGACAATAGATAAACTAGTTTGTTAGGATTTGATAAGCAAAATGGAATCCAACAAAGTAGACCGACAATATTCGAATCATCTTTTGTGTTGTAAACAAAGAAAAACGTGCGAAATGTTTATTGGCGTCTATTATGACGTAAACGACATATATAAATGGACAGACAGACGGAGAGAACACAGAAGACGAAATGGGAGAAAATCAGCCGAACGAGTTTACGTTAAGCCAAACACACACACACACACACACCTGCGTAGTTCAATGTTGACAACAGACGAAGAAACTCACACGCTTGTCAACATATGCACAGAGATTCGAGTATGAGTAAAGTATCAATGAAATGACAACAGAATATTGTTTTGTGTTATTCGCATCAATAAAACAAGAAAACCTTTTTAAAACCAAATATATTAATTAGACGTGTTTTCTTTTTGTGTGTCTTGTGTTAATTAGCAACTAAATGACAAAGTGTCAAAAGCTACGGGGCGTTTCTCTGATTTTGAAATCCTTTGAAGAAGTTAATGTGCTATGGTCTAAGCTTGTTATTAGCACCGAGCTAGTAACAGTAAACATATAATTCTACATGAACATTGATTAAATTCATATTCACATTTGCTCTGTCGCAAATCTTGAGTACTTTTGCTTCATCATATCTATTTTCTTCTTTTTACTTATATTCACCGCAGACAAAGCAATTGATACTGAGACGTAGGGGCTACTCTGAATTAAGAACCAAATTTATAGAGGCATCCTAAGTGGGGAGTTGTGCAACGAGATGTTTGTTCCATCACATTTACATTTTTGCATGTTGGTAGAGTCAGGGAAACAAGGAGCAGGTGGGAATTCCTAAGCCATTTAGTCCGAAGAAATAAACTATTAGAGTAAAAAGCTTTCCAGCATCTGGAAACCTCTACAGTGAAGGGGTGGGGGTTTGCTGTTTGTTGGGTTGGTCGGGTGTATTTACGTTGAGATGGCATAAGTGCAGCAAGTATTTGTAAAACAAGCACAGTGATGATACATTGCGGGAAATTGATTAATTCCTCTTTCTATTCCCTCCCTGTTTCCCTCTCTCACATCCCCCTCTCACACCAACTGCTTTTATTTTCTTTCTTTCTTTCTCTTATCCTCCTTTTTCTTCCTTATTACCCCCTCCCTATTGCCCTTATTTTTTCACGTTTTTAACATTTTTTTCTTTTCCCTCACTAACTCTCTTGATATTTCTTTCTTCTTTTCTCTCTTTCTCTCTTTCTCTATATCTCTTCCTAGTTCTTTTTTCCTCTTTCTTTCTTTTTTTCCACTTCTCTTCCCCCTTCTTTCTCCACCTCTCCCACTTATCCCCCTATCTCTTTTTATACACTACTCTCTTCATCTCCCACCCTTCACTCTCCTCTTTTCTCCCCCTCACTCATCCACTCCCTCGCTATTCCCCATTCCTTTTCTTCTTCCTGCTTCTCTCCCTCCCCCCTCTCTCTCTTTTTTTCTCTCTCTCTCTATCGTCTTCCTTTCTCTTTTCTTTGTATTCTTCTTTCTTTCTCTACCCTTTCTCTCTCTGTTTTCTATACTTCTTCTCACTTCTACATTCTCTTTCTTTTTCCCCACTCTCTCTTCCTCCTATCTCTGTCTTTCTTTCTTTCTTTCTACTTTCCCTCTTCTTTCTTTATGTCTCACATTCTCTATATCTTTCTTCCCTTTCTTTCTTCTCACTTTTATCTGTGTCTCTTTCTCCCCGTGTCTCTCCACCCCTCTCTGTATCCCTTTCTCACTTTTCTGCCTCTCTATTTATCTGATTTTCTCTCTTTTCTCATTTTTGTGCCCCCCCCCCCCCCCCACCTTCTCTTCCTTTTTTTCGCTCTCTTGGCTCCTTGCCATTTTTTGATTAACCTATTCACAAAACACCGTCTATTTGGAAGCGTATTTCTGACTGGAGTTCGTTTTTGATGTTCCTCCAGAAAGTCAACGTACTACAGCCCAGATACCCGGATATAATTTGTTCCTACTTGACAACCCCACGTACCCTCTCCCACCCCCCACAGTCTTTCTTACGCCTTCTCACATATACTCAGACACATCAACAAAATTGTAAAGCTGTTTTCGTTTGTGTAAAAGCAATGCTGTTCATTGTTTTCAGCTTCGTTAAAAAAATATTTCATTGTCTATCCCAGCGTGTTAACGCATAATTCATCATTCTTTCTTAATTCTTTCTTTCTTAGTTTTTACTTTCCTTCTTTTTTCATTAATTATTTCTTTCTTCTTTTCTTCCTTTTACATTTTTCTTACTGTATTCTTTCTTCTCCCTCTCTCAACTTTCTTTCTTTTTTTAATTCTTCTTTTTCGATTTTGACACCTTTTTTTCATTCTTCCTTTCTTTTTTCTTTCTATCTTCTTTGTTTCTTCCCTTTCTTCTTTTCTTTCCTTCTTTTTTTAAAAATTAAGTTCTCCCTTTTTCTTCTTTTTTTTACTTATATCTTTTTATTTCTCTCCTTCTTCCTTTATTCCTTATTCCCCACAACCCCCTTTTCTTTCTTTCCTTATTTTTCCTTACAACTTATTTAATTCTTTCTTCCTTTTCTTTCTTTCATTCTTTCTACCTTTCTTTTTCTCCTATTTCTTTCTGTTTCTTTCGTTCTTTTTATTCCTTCGTTCTTTCTTCCTTTCTTCCTCCTTTTTTGTTATTTCTACTTTCCCTATTTCCTCCTTATTTCTTTCTCTCTTTCTTTCTTTTTTCTTTTTTCTTTTTTTCTTTCTTTCTTCTTTCCTTACTTTCTATTATTTTATCTTTCTTTCTCGCTTTCTTTATTTCTACTTACCTTATAATTTTAATTCATTTTCTCCCTCTTTCTTTGGTGATTTCCTTTTGTTTTCTTTCTTTCTTTATCCATTCTTCCCCCTTTTTCCTTCATGTTGTCGTTCCTTTTTCTTCTTTATTCCTTTTATTGACTCTTTTTTCTTCCTTTCCTTCTTTCTTATTTTCTCTCTTCATTATTTATTTCTCCCTTTATTTTACTTCTTTCTTTTTCGGTTTATGTCTTTCCCTTTTCTTTTTTAATTTCTTCTTTCTGTCTTTTTTTCTTCCTTCTCCCCCATCTCTCTTTCTTTTGTTTCGTTCTTTCTTTCTTCCTTCCTTCCTTCCTTTCTACTTCCATATTTATTTCTGTCAGTTCTTTTTCCTTTTTCTTCCTCTCCCTTCTTTTCTTTTTCTTTCATCTCACATTTCTTCTGTTTCTTTCTTTACTCCCCCCTTTTTGTTATTTCTTCTCTTCTTTTTGTCATCCTTTATTTAGTACAGTCTTTCTATATTTTTCCTTTTTTATTCCCCTCCTTACTTTTCTTTTTTATTCCCTTCCTTTTTTTATTCCCTTCCTATTTTGCCTTTCTTTTCCCCTCATCTGCCTTCCTCCCTTTTTTCGTTCGTTCGTGCGTTCCTTCCTTTCTTCCCCTCTTTCTTTTATCTTCTTTCTATATTTCGTTTCTTTTAAACCCGTAAGTAAATTAGAAAGTGAATATATCGACCATATCGACGTATCTGGAACTTTAGTCACGTTTCAGTGTAACATTTTATACTGCAACGAGTCTACACCCTCTTTAAAAAATGACGAGTAAAAAATATATGATTCATTAGTGTTCGCAATAATATTCATATTCATATAAAATAACGTTATAATCGGTGAAGGTGAAATTGGCAAAAGAAAAAAAGAAAACGTCTCAAACGGGAAAGTTAAAAAAAAGCAAAAAAACAACAATCAAAACAAAATGTATCAATCGGTCAGAAAAGTAAAAAAGAAAGAAACGTCTCATTATGGAACCAGAGTGGAGGATTTATTTCATCATTTATTTTAGACGGTGGGGGTTATCGCACTTGCTATTTGCTGTCTGACTTCTCCTAAACACTTGAAATGGTTTTGTCCTGTTTTTGTGTTTTACTCGCGAACGTTTGTGAGACGGTACGGATATATATATATATATATATATATATATATATATATATATATATATATATATATATATATATATATATATGCAAACATTGTTAAAAATAACAGAATTCGTCTGTTTAATTATACCTTTTTATCTTTTCAATTTTTCTGATGGTCTTTTTTTGTATTAAAATAGCAATAAATGTTCCACAGGTTTTACGAACGTTTTTGATTCTTCGTCAAATCATTCTCAGGTGTCAAAAGCAAATGAATAAAAAAGCTGGAGAAAGAAGAGCATTTTTAAAAGACGACGGAGAAACGCACCGAGAACGTTTTTCGCATTGTTCCAGGAAGTTGTTGACGATTTAAATTCAGCAACACTGAATGGCATCTAACAACAAAATCGCATTACGTTAAGCATTTTAAAATGTTACCACTGGTTTCATATGTGTTGTTATTAATTTTAGGTTGTTGTGTTTTTATATAGAAATATAGAAACAAGATAAAAAAAAGAAGGAAAGATAGAGAGGAACGAAAAACGACAGCGATGATAACAACTTACAAAATAATAATAACAACAATGAATGTAGTTGTAGAGATAAAAGTAATTTCCCGTTACAAGAAAAGTGTTTAACTAAATATATAGTTTATTTAGCAACTGTATTCTTAAAAAACAATCCTAATCTAAAACAATTTACATAGGGGGTACACGTACTGATTTTAAGACCAGGTACACTAACCACTAATTTTCATTTAATAACCCAGATAATAAGAAAATAGGAACTTCACTATCCAAGTATATTAAATCCTTAAAGTATGAAAATATAGTTCCTGTAGTAAAATAGAGCATTTTAAAAAGTCATCGACACCCACATTACTAAGCCCTACATGTTTTCTCTGCTTTAGGGAATAATCAGCCATTGTCATGTTCCCTGATGAAAGTTGCCTGCTAGCTCAACGAGACGAGATAGGTTTTAAATGTAGGCACTTCAAACGGCTGACTCTGGATAAGTTTGTGAACAATCTAGAAAATTTTACATAAATAACTTAACAATATAGCAAAAAGAGTAATGCACCCCTAAATAGGTATAATTTGTTATAAAGGGTAGAATCTAAGTAAACTAATAAAATTAGGAGATCTAATCTTAATCAAATGATTAAAAATTAATAATACAATTTGAATTATGCATAAGCCCTCAATTTGTTTTAATAATGGGGCAAACTTGAAAACAAATAGTTTATAATATTATAGGTATAAATCGAAGCCTAGAGTTTCCATTCTTATTGCTGCTGCAATAATAGTAATAATAGTAGTAATAATGTTGTGGCTGTAGTGATAATAGTAGCAGTAGTAATACAAAATAAAATAATGAAAATAGTAATAATAAGAATAGTAAGAATATTAATAGTATTTACAATAAAAACAGCAGTGCTAATTATTACAATAATAGCATAGTTATAGTAATAATAATAATAGTAGTAGTAATAATAATAATAATAATAATAATAATAATAATAATAATAATAATAATAATAATAATAATAATAATAGTAACAGTAGTAATGTTATATAACCACCAAAAAGAGGCGCGGTTCCAAAAGGGGATTTGTTACATTAATTTGTAAATTAATTTGTAAATTAATTTGTAAATTAATTTGTAAATTAATCTTCTCGAAACCGAAAACAATACGAAAGTTTATGAAAAGATTATGAAGCGGTTTCAATCTTTTTTAACCCATTTCCGTAAGGCACTTCTATAGGCATTTTCAGCAGGCACTTTTCAACACATTTCCTTAGGGCGATTATATGGCACTTTCAAGCCTTTAAACTGTCGGTCCATTTTCAACAATTCTCGTTAAAACATCTGCTCTTTAACATTTCAAATTACGCATTTTAAACATAGTTCTCTTTTAATTTCTTTTCTCATAAAACACAGTTCATTAACCGTTTTACATTAAACATTGTATCTCATTTAAACACTTTGAACATTAACCACTTTAAACATTGTTCGTTAGACATATCAAATTCAGCATTGTTCACTTTTTCTTTCGATTATTAGTTCTTTCAGTTTTACAGATTAGGACCCCACAAATGTTATGCCCCAAAAAGTTACCTTACGGATTTCTGCTTCACTGTTGGTCGTGGATTTGCCTGCACACTCATCTCCGTTGCTGGCTCGTGATCGTAGTGGTGTACCTGTCTTGTGGGAAAATTCTGTTCTTATGCACGAGAGACAAAAACGCCCGAAGACAAGGATTTTGAGAGAGATTCTATCTTTTATTCCGCTTCGTTGTGGAAGGGTTCTGTCCACTCGTTCCTCGATTCACTCATTCATTCTTCTCGCTGGGGGATGCGACGATGCACGGGAAATTACTGCTGGATCTCCAAGAGATCCAGCCATTACGATGAACGATTACATTTTCGATTCCCCGCCCCCACTTCCTGAGCACTTCTGTTTCATTTCGGGACCCACCAGATAGGTCGACCGTTCAGCTCGCTGCAAAACTTGTAACTCTTGACTCTATTAAAAAACCTTAGTTTCTCACGAAAGAAGGAGTGACGTCATGGTCCTTTGTCCTGTCATACAGATCATCACCAGAACTGGGCTGACCATTATTGAACTTCACCTTTGAAGTTGGCCAGGTCTCACCGGTTGTTATGACTTCTCGGGATTACCCACTCCGATGACAAATCTATCTGTCCCAAAATGGATGTCCCTTCGACCTGCACCGAACGCGAACTAAGTTCACCCTCTCTCACAATAAAAACTAGTGGACCTACACACTTTTAGGAATACGGGGCCCTTCATAATAATAATAATAATAATAATAATAATAATAATAATAATAATAATAATAATAATAATAATAATAATAATAATAATAGTGGAAGTAATAATAATAATAGGCTAGATAGTAATAATAATAATAATAATAATAATAATAATAATAATAATAATAATAATAATAATAATAATAATAATAATAATAATAATAATAATAATAATAATAGCAATAATGATAAATACTACAGTGGTTTACCTGTAGGGCATACACTGATTCAAAATATTGTAATGCTAACCCACAAATTACTGGTTCGTTACGTGCTAGCACCAAGCTCAAATTGGTAGCAATGAATTAACTAAAATCCTTATGATTTCAAGATGTTTATTAGTATTGTTTAATATACATTTAATTCTCATGATCAAAATTATCTTATGACGACCTTAAGCTGTGTAGTTTTATTCAAATGTTTAGATTAAATGTACGGTATAATTTTAAAGTCTTCCTTCATAGAAATATATATAATTATCTCTCAGTCTACTTATCTGTTGATTTGTTTATTCTCTTAAACCCCCATGCGTTCTCTGTCTAAGATATGTCCAATTGATAGCCGCTCGAGAAGAGAATGTAGTGCCCGTTGTGATATGGGAGTGAACTGGGTGTTCATGAGTGCAAATTTGGAGGGTCAGCGCACCGTGACCTATATTTGACCAACACGAACTTTGATCGGATTTGAGCCTTGCTTTTTTTTTTTATACCTTTCACTTTTTTTCTTAACATCCGGTTTTCTGTTGGTAACATTTCCAATGCGGGATTCTCAATTTTTACTTTTTATTTTCATCCAGACATTGATTTACGTAAGACTGTAATATTGTTAATGTTATTTTATAAATGCTCTATTTGCTCTTTAGCACTTTTGAAAATATTGGGTTTATGTTCATTGTATAAACATATTTGAACTTGATCAATAGACTATATATATATATATATATATTCGTCTCGTCACACAAAAGTTAGCGAATACAAAAAACTTCCGAACGAATCAATTTTAAGTATTTAAGGGAATTGAGAGAGCAAATTGAGAGAGTCAGATTTCTATAATGAGCTTTTTTTCTTCCGTTTTTTATACCGATTTAATCGTTTTTCTGTTGTAAATTTTCCGGTTTGAAACGTTTTTTTCTTTTGTTTACTTCACCGATTCTGGCGATGTTTTATATAAATATGCATATTCTTGCGAACACTGACGAAGGATAAATTTTCATCGTCTTTTTGACTCATTAACAAAATGGCTTCAAGCTTTTAAATATTTAAATTTTCATAATACCTTTACTTATGAACCTATTCTTATCAAACTGGACTTTGTTCTTTAATATGATGTAATTTCCACTGGTCAACACATGTCACCATGTAAGACAGACGTTCAACCGATGATGATGATGATGATGATGATGATGATGATGATGATGATGATGATGATGATGATGATGATGATGATGATGAAATATAATATCATTTTTGAACAAATTATTTAAGATCGTCAATGCAGACATTTTAGAAGATTTTTTTAGAAATTACACACGTGGAAAAAGTTGTCTTTTTTAAAAAACGATAAGGCACTCATTACCCGGATGTAAGTCTCACAAGGCATGTACAATAGATTCAAACAAAGGGTTATGATTTCATTCTATTGAAGGCTAAAGGGTTTACAGAGGAGTAGTAGCTTTCCGATGGTTTATAGATGGCATCCTTGACTGGTCTTGATGCATCCCAGCACTGTGTGATGCGCAAAATACAGCCTCTCTATAGTGAATGACCGTCCGTGCGGGGCGAAGGGCCATAGCATTCATAGGGTCAGTCAGTTAATAAGCATGGGCATAGGCATAGGCAGAACCGGCGGATCTAGAGGAGTAAACCATGAACAAAAATGCTTCTATTATTTATTTATAGTTCTTGTGGCGACCATCGACAAAGGGATGCTTCGGTAGAGAGAACCATAGCTTCGCGGAGGATCATTTTTGACAACGGGAAGGTGCACTGGTCAAGTGAGCGGAAAATTGTAAAAGTGTACAGGTCTTACTTTTGCAAGTCCTTCAGAATAATCTGCAAGAAAACAATCGCCCCCCTAATCCCAAGACTGTGATGGGTGGAATTTTGTTTTCAAGCATGTTACGAAGCTCTTCTGAGTATGCACATAATCTAAACCTACCTTTAACATTTAATTCGTTGGGGTGTGGGGTAGTAATACAAACATCAGTTCCGTCAATGCGGTTTCACGCATTAAATTTTAATGCGCATTTGTAAAAAAAAAGAAATAAATTGAATTATTGTTTTCTTTTAAATGTAAATATTTGTTGTTTCATTAAGTTCTGAACATGAATGAAACTAAGCTTTTCCTCTTTCACCAGTCGAAACGAATCTCTCTCTTCTTGAGAAACACCTTTGTTTTCATACGCTCCTAGAACTAACTTTCGCGCCAAATCTAAAATGGGAGAATTATATCGAATATGTTGCTAATGTTGCTGCAAAAATGGTTGAATGATTCTACCGCTCTAGAACGTAATTTACTATTATGTTGTTGTTTTTTATTAAGACTTTCGAGCTAACACGGAGTGTTCTTGTAATATTGCATACATATTGTATTTTAGTTTATGACGTTGTTGCGATGAAATAATTACATAGTAATAAAGATTATATATATATCCGACTCGAAAGTGCTCTGCACTAACATTATTATTTGTAGAGCAA
Source organism: Sepiola atlantica (assembly GCA_963556195.1). Classification (NCBI taxonomy): domain Eukaryota; kingdom Metazoa; phylum Mollusca; class Cephalopoda; order Sepiida; family Sepiolidae; genus Sepiola; species Sepiola atlantica. The sequence goes on from OY744517.1 coordinate 134,462,167, forward strand.
ATATAGTATAGCAATCGGCTCTGAAAAGACCAATAGGTTAAACGTTGGCACTCCCAGTCTAAGCGAAATAACACACACGCACAACACTCTCTTCTCTTCTCCCGCTCTCTCGTACACACATATACACTAGAAGAAATGTTACCTGTTGGGTCATCCACTGAGCTTGGATTACATTGTTTGAATCAGGAAAAAGTGAGTTTACAAAGCCAGTTAAATAAAAAAATAAAAATAAATAAATAAATATGTCACTTTCTGATTACTATGTTCCCCAACTTTCTCTCTCTCTTTCTCTCTTCCTCCCCAATCATGAGTTTTATAGTTACATTTATTATCTTTGACTGTTAATGAACACAGAGAGAGAGAGAGAGAGAGAGAGAGAGAGAGAGAGAGAGAGAGAGAGGGGGGGGGTTACGGCAATGAGGGCATAAAATGCGGGAGGAGGGTAACAAGATACAATGAGAAAGGGTGATGAACAGTAAGAGATTAGTTACTTGGTGAGTTAATTGCAAATTACGGCTTTGTAGAACAACTAAAATGGAAGTGTTTTTAAACAAATACATCTGAAAACTGTGGAATATTTTAATATGTATTTTATGCGATTAAAATATAGAAGAAAAAAACGTTGATTAACTCAGCTTTACTATAGTGCGATGAAATAGTGGTTTCCACCTCGCGTAAAGGTAATAAGAACTGGTAATAAGAACTGGTAATAAGAACTGGTAATAAGAACTGGTAATACAAACAAAACAAAATTATAAATTCTAGTTTTGTGGTATGCGAAGATGGCTCAGGGATAAAAACGCTGACTAATATAAAATTGGTCAGGTTCGAATCTCAGCTTCAAACACACCGTTCTTAGCCACATTGAGGATGTTAAGAACAGGTCGCCAGACGGACTTAACCCCGGTTTCGAAACCTTCGATACCAAGGGAAGAACCTTTCTGCGATGATCAACCGGATTTTATCGATAATCTAAGACGACCAGATTGAAGAAACCCAGGTATCCCCAACAGACACTGTAATGTATAGTATGTAAATAAAATAATTTATATTAGCTTTTGTTAAACCTATGATTGAGCACTTTAATGTTTTTTTCAATTATCTTGTGATATATATATAATTATTTTAATAATAAATATTTTTAATTATTTTTAATTATATATATATATATATATATATATATATATATATATATATATATATATATATATATAATGTCTAAAGAAGCTTTGAGTCATTTTAAAAAAACATAGTAAAATGCAGTTTAAATTCCCAGAGAAACTAACTAAATCCAAGATATTGCAGACTTAACATATATATATAGTCTTGGAAGTTTCTCAACCATTAAAACTATATTAAAAAAAACAACAAAAAAAACTGAAGTCCCAAGTCGTTCAGTGGAAAATCACTCATGTAAGTAAATTTAACTTTTTCAGTTATTATATTAGTTTGCTTCTAACATTATTTAAGGGATCATCAGTTGTTTACCATAAGAAAATGTTTCGGAAATTATATATATATTACTATTTCATGTATCCACATAAAATTTTATAAAGAGATATCATTTTTTATGTATCAATTTTCAGTATTTAACAGTGCTCGATACGTAAGTAGAGCTAGAAGATTCACTCCGATTGTACTAAATATAATAATAATGATCATGATGTCTATCAAGGCATATAAAACTAATTAGATAAAGAGTGAAATATAGAAGAAGGGAATTACTAGTAATATAATATATTATATAAAGATACAACGAATGAGTTAAAAAAAATTAAATAAGGTATATCAAAATATGGCATATGATTAATCATCAGAATAGTTTGTTAGAGATAGGTAAAAAATAAATCGAATCAAATGAACTTAAGCGGGTATTGAGAGGATCTTACATAGTTAAGGGGGGTTTGATGGTGGACTAAATTGTGCATATTTAAATTTTCTCTCATGCTTACATCTAGACACCAATTCCTTTTTAGAGTTGATCAAGTTTAATCGTTTAGGAGTTGTGACTATCAAAACTGACTCATAGTTGGACAGGTGGCAGGTCTTGGAGCCTGGTGTGTATGAACTTGTTTTTTGTAGGATAGACCATTTTAGGCAATGTGCGATATTCTTAGATCTAAGATTTTTAACCAGGCAAGTCAAAGGTGTCTTATTATTACTGACATCACTATTAAAAGAGTAAAAATGAGTAGATATGCGATTTTTGATTAAATTGGTCGAAGCCCCTATATAAGTGTATATTTAAGGATTAGCCATTCTGTGTAGCTTAATTGCCATAAATATATTTTCATAACTTACTATATATATATATATATATATATATATATATATATATATATATATATATAAATTAATGAATTAAATGATATAATAAAATGAGAAATTTATCAGATTTTATTAAAGTTCAAAAACGAGGAGTTGTACTGCGTCCTAAACTCATGAGTTTTCAAAGAAAATCTCCCCAGAGGACCATTACCACAATGACATTACTGCCGGTAATAAAAATTAAGCTTTGAACATATATTAAAAAAATATATAAAAAACATCAAATATATTGGCCCAAAACACACTGTTTTGTTAAACTTATACAGTTTGTCCAAGTCAGAAAGTTTAAAAAGTTTAAAACAATTTTAAGAAAAATGTCAAAGAAGTCGATTAAAAACAATCCAGGTGGTGAATGGTAATCTAAAAAAACAAAAAGTTATCCAGGCGGGAAATTTGCTTGCTATCGATGTATTAGATGACAATAAAGAGTGTATTCAGGGTGTATGTAAATTAATAACAGAACCATAGAAAAAGCAAAATCATACAAAAAGTTCGGAAGACTGTTGAATTTAGAAGGTGTTGAATATTATAATGTCCAATTAAGGGTTCTTAGGAACTGATAGCAGAAATGTTGCAAACCATAGCTTCCTAGACTGTCGTATATAGAGTAAATGATGGAGAAAAACTACGCAGTAAGATCCGATCAAAAATTAAAAATAAGGATTGAAAAATGAAAAATATAATATTCAATGTTATGTTTAAATTTAAAATCAGAAGGAGCCAACTTAAACGAAAACTTAAATGTATTTTAGGTAGGGGAGGTTCGGGGAACTGGCAGAATACGAAGAAAAAAGAGGGGAAGATATAAAATATAAGACAGTGTCAAAAGAAAAGGGTGTATGGTTGTAAGGTAGGTATATTAAAGAAAGATAGAAAGTTGATGTTAAGTAAATTGAGAGAGGGGGAATAAATGGAGAGAAAGGAATACATTGAGGGAAACGGGCCGGAAGGATATAGAAGCAGAGTGGGGTGGGACTATTGTCTAGCTATGTAGCATGGACTAGACAAGAAAATAAGTAACTACGGCGAGAAAGTTAGGGTTGATGGGGGTGGGGTATCAGGTCGTAGATACATCCATAGATTAGCAGGCATCCATACACACAAGAATATGTGCACACACACTACCAAACGAATAAAAGCACATACGCACATCTACTCATACACATGCGTACAGATAAGCATATACACAGATGCATGCTATATAACATATGTATATTTATATACACATACATACATTCACACATACATAATACATACATACATACATACATACATACATACATATATATGTATGTATGTATGTATCCCATAATATATATATATATATATATATATATATATATATATATATATAGAGAGAGAGAGAGAGAGAGACCCACATATATACATATACAGCGCCTGATAATGACTAATAACAACAAAAGTAGCCATAAATAAATTTATTTATAGTTGGAAAATAAAGTGCAAAGCAGTATTTAATTGATATATCTTTGATAATTGGGAGGGGCGGAATTGGGATGGGTAGCGGTGGTTAGGGGGTAAAGCAATATAAGTCAATGTGCCCAATAGGTTGAGTTAGGGTATTAATGATTAATTATCATGGATATAAAGAAAATATAAAATAAAAAAATAAAATAAATAAATAAAAAGTAAAATAAGCCAAGTAAAAAATACGAAATACAAGATAAGAACACAACAATATACTAGTAAATTAATAATAATAATAATAATAATAATAATAATAATAATAAAAATAATAATACTAACAGAATACTAATACTAATAAAACAAAATACTAATAATAATAATAATAATAATAATAATAATAATAATAATAATAATAATAATAATAATTATAAAAATAATAATATTGCCAGTACTTGTAATACCAATAATTATACCGATAATTGCACTAGTGGCAATAATAATAATAATAATAATAATAATAATAATAATAATAATAATAATAATAATAATAATAATAATAATAATAATAATAATAATAATAATAACAACAACAACAACAACAACAATAATAATAATAATAATAATAATAATAATAATAATAATAATAATAATAATAATAATAATAATTGTACAAAATATAATAATAATTATCATGATGTCTATCAAGGCATATAAAATTAATTAGATAAAGAGTGAAATATAGAAGAAGGGAAGTACTAGTAATATAATATATTATATAAAGATACAACGAATGAGTTAAAAAAAATTAAATAAGGTATATCAAAATATGGCATATGATTAATCATCAGAATAGTTTGTTAGAGATAGGTAAAAAATAAATCGAATCAAATGAACTTAAGCGGGTATTGAGAGGATCTTACATAGTTAAGGGGGGTTTGATGGTGGACTAAATTGTGCATATTTAAATTTTCTCTCATGCTTACATCTAGACACCAATTCCTTTTTAGAGTTGATCAAGTTTAATCGTTTAGGAGTTATGACTATCAAAACTGACTCATAGTTGGACAGGTGGCAGGTCTTGGAGCCTGGTGTGTATGAACTTGTTTTTTGTAGGATAGACCATTTTAGGCAATGTGCGATATTCTTAGATCTAAGATTTTTAACCAGGCAAGTCAAAGGTGTCTTATTATTACTGACATCACTATTAAAAGAGTAAAAATGAGTAGATATGCGATTTTTGATTAAATTGGCCGAAGCCCCTATATAAGTGTATATTTAAGGATTAGCTATTCTACTCAAGCTATTGCTATTCACATTATCGGGTGTGTTTGAAGTTACTATATTATTATTGCATAAACTGGGTTGTTTATCTATGGTAGGTCCATCAAACGACTGCATATTAGGGTTATCATTAGTGTTAACGACTATAAGATGGGTGTTATCAATATGTTGGTGTGATGGAAGGATGCAATAGTTATTTGATGTGGTATTAGTTATAGGGCGTAGGTTTGAAGATTGGTTCGAACTGTCATTACTGGGAGCTTTAGGGTTCGTTGTTGGATAGTTTAATTCAGTTACCGTGCAAGCATATACCACGCCAGTGTGTATGCGGTTGTTATTATGGACATTGACGAGAGCGCTGGCAGTTGCAAGTATATGTGGGGTTAGAATGGGTATAATCAGATTGGATAGATCTAATTTTCTTATTATTGGCTGCTATAATTGTTTGGGCAATGTTTGGCATAGTAGAATAAGAAATGTTGATAGACGCTTTATTGAGCATGGAACTAATTTTATGTGGGGGTTTAAAGGTGTTTTTTATAATTAAAATATTTCCCTGGGATGTTTGTTTTAACATTATTGTTAAAAGGGGGTTAAATCAGATGTTGGTTTTTCTCCTAAGGCGTTTGCGTGGGGTAGAGCACGAGTGCTTAACCTTTTGTTCAGTCTCATCAGATTTAATGGAATTTCTTTGTTGGTTACCGTTATTGCTATTTATTTTCCCGCGGTTGTTATTGTTTAGTGTCATATTATGTGTAATTACACTTACTGAGCTGTTTTCATGTTGGTTTGCCTATATGTTATTTTATTAGAATATCCCGAGTTAATGAGGGCATTTTTATAAAGCTGAACATTCTGGTTAAAAAATTGCCTTGTTAGCAGAAAGCCTAGAAATTCTATTTGCGTTAATGGTTGCTTTCGGGTGGTTTGATAATCTGTTCACGTAGAAAAGAGCGAGGTTAGGTTTATGGAAAAGCCGTGTGATCCGTCATTAAGGTTAAGAGTGACATTGAAGAAAATTAGAAGTTTTCCTTTCAGGATCAACTGTAATATATATATATATATATATATATATATATATATATATATATATATATATATATATATATATATATATATATATATATATAATGTTTTCAATTTTTCTAATAATCTTTTTTGTTTAAAAAAAAGAATGAATCTTCCATAAGTATCACTAGCACTTTTGACTCTTCGTCGAATCATCTTCAGTTGACAAAAGGCAAATGACCCCCCCCCCCCCCAAAAAAAAAGCCGAGAACGCCGTATGTGAATCGTTAGACGTCAAAACAACAATACAGTGTAATTCCAGAAAACAGTTTACAATTAAAATGCCGGGGCGGCGGAATTAGCGTCACAGAATTATATATATATATATATATATATATATGAAGAAGAATGGAAAGGAGTTAGAGAAGCAATAGCCAAATCAAAATTCAATTCAATTGCTCAGAGCAAGGTATATTCCGCAAAAAGGCAATTTATTCACGTTAAATTTTCCTTAAGCCAGGCTTTTCAAAGATCAAAATCTTATCATCAGAGGAAGTCGCTGGGATAGATAAGTTGGCAAAGGCCAAGATTTAAAATTAAAAAAAATAAAATAAAAGTTGTAGGGAAAGAAACACAGGGCAAAATTCTGCCCGAATGCAAGCAAATGTCCGATTGCTAAAGAGTCCGGTGTCGAAAAGTCCAGCGGAGAGAATGAGATGTAGATAGGTAGGTCGTTAAAGGCACGAGATGTAATGAGAGAGGATTCAAAGTTAAATTCCAAGAAGCCACAACTTCAGGTGCGGCGAAAATAGAAAATCCAAAAGGGTAAAAAGTCCAATAAGAGGTACGCTCGTGGATGCAGGCAGACTCAGAGAAGATTGAGGTGGAAAATATTCGCCATTAAAAATACTTCCTGGGCAGAGATAACAAGGAAAAGTGTTTTAAAGTGGGGAAAAAAGGCAGCGAAAATATTTTAAAGCTAGCCCGTTGAGAAAGCCGGCTTGAAATGAAGAAAAGCAAAAACTAATATGCGACCAGTAGGCAGGGAAGGAACGAGTAAAGGGTGTGGAGGAGGAGAAAGGAACGGGTACGAGGGAGGAGAAAGGGAGCGGATGCGGTTAAAACTAAGAGTGTGAATGTGAGGGGTGAGTCGCTCTATCCTGGATATTGAGCTGTATACTCTTCACAATAGGTTTTACCTTTCCTAAAAGTTCGCTTTTAGTACACCACTTTATATATATATATATATATATATATATATATATATATATATATATATATATATATATATATATATATATATATATGGGAAATGAAAAAGGAAAAACCAAAAGATGTTTTTTATGTATTCATCAGCATTTCGTCTTTATTTGTAAGACTTCCTCAGGATGATAATTTAGGAAACATGTCATGCAAGTACATGAAAATATTGGGTTGACATGATGGGTCAATGAGAAGAAGTAGTAGCCACTACTGGGAGGGCAGGACCGAGGTGTGGACTGAGAGAAGTCGGTGGCAGGGAATGAAATTAATGTGGATGGCTATGAATGAAAAAGTGGAGGAGTGGGGAAAGAGAAGGGGGGGCTCTATGTTTTTGGTGTGTAGGTAGTGTCATAGTTTTAGAAAAGATTTGAAGAAATGAAGGTGATATTTTCATGTACCTGCATGACATTTTTCTTTAAATTATCATCCTGATGAAGTTTTACAAATAAAGACAGAACGTTGATTAATACATAAATAAACATCTTTTGGTTTTTCCTTTTTGATTTCCCATTACGTCGGATTACTCTCATCCTTCCTTTCTCTCTCTCTCTCACACACACACACACACACACATACACACACACACACACACACACACACACACACACACACACACACACATATATATATATATATATATATATATATATATATATATATATATATATAAGATGACATACCGAAATCGGATTCTGAAAATGAATTACGTTTAACGCTATTGCCGTCGTTATTGGCAGCACGTGGCGACTAGTGTAAAATAAATGGTTAACAATCTAGTCTCAGAAGGTATTGTCTGTATGCTCGATCCTCATTGGGTATTGGTAATCAGTGTCTAGGATTTGTTGCCAGACAATGCGGAATTTAGAAAACACCCGTCTTATACTCCCTCTCCGTTTATCGAATGCACGCTTTACCAGTTGATAGGCAAGTGTCTGCATAGAGTGTGCGATTTGACTTGATTCGGGTAAGTTAGCAGCCAACCCAGGGTGCAGCGTCAGACGCCAATTTTATGAATGTATAAAGAAATATTGGAGAGAAAATAGTATTACTGCTGTCACAGTGAAAGGCAAATGTGGTCGATTTGTGCAGCTTATGTAGGCAGACATGGAGAAGCTATAAAGGTAGTGAAATAATATGACATAAATAGAGATGGAAACAGAGTGAAAGAAGAAAAGAGAGAGAGAGAAAGAAAGAGAAAGAGAGAGAGAAAGAGAGAGAGAAAGAGAGAGAGAAAGAGAGAGAGAGAGAAAGAGAAACAGAAGCTGAATGAGATAAAAGGATTTGGGTTGTCTGTTTCTCGACATATCAGGCGGGGTTGAGGAAAGATAAAAAAAGAAAAAGAGTTATAGATAGATAGATAGATAGGTAGTTATATAGACAGATAAACATATATATATATATATATATATATATATATATACATATGAGAGAGAGAGAAAGAAACTGAAGCAGACGAAAGGGTTTGGTTTGTCTATTTCACGACATATCAATCCTTTTGAGTTTGAGTAGAGATAGAGATAGAAGGTATATATATATATATATATATATATATATATATATATATATATATATATATATATATATATATATATATATATATATAGAGAGAGAGAGAGAGAGAGAGGGAGAGATAGATAGATAGATAGATAGATAGATAGATAGATAGAAAGAGAAGTAGATAGAAAAAGATAGAGATAGAGAGAAATAAGCTGAAAGAGACAAAAGGATGTGTTACGTCTGAGAGAGAGGGTGGGACGGAAGTGGAAGGGACGAAAAAGAAAGAAAGAGAGAAGAAAAAGGAGAGAGAATAAAGGTACAAGATTACCTGTAAACCCAATGAGGATCAATCACACAGACAATACCATGTGGGACGAGATAGCAATTATTTTGTGATGAGAATAAAAAAAGGGGAAGAGAAATAATCATGAACAAATATTCTTCAGAAGATGTTATTCAATCTGCGCATTTACTTATGAAATTATTATTTCAAAGTCCAGCGTGACATTTCAAGAGACGGAGAGAAAATGAAAGGAATGGGAAAAAGTATGGACGAAAGAGAGGATGAAAGGAAGCAACGAAAATTGATGTAAGAACGTAATGAAGTTAGGAAAAAGGAAAGACCGAAAGCATGAAAGAGGATAAATAAACTAAAGAAAAAAAAGTGAAAGAAAGGAGGAAAGGCTGAAAGAAACGAAAGAAGGAAGAGAGAGAGAGAGAGAGAGAGAGAGAACGTCAGGAAGAAAGGCTGAAAGAAAGGAAAAAGAGGATAAAAAAGAAAAACAATTGCTGAAATAGCGTGAGAAAGAAAGGAAGTTAGGAAGGATGAAATAATTAAAGGAAGAGTGAATGAAAGAAGGGAAGGAAGAGAAGATGAAAATGTAAGAAAGAAATGGTGAAAGAAAGGTAGAAACGGTTAAAGTAACGAAAGAAAGGAAGAGAGAGAATGAGAGAACGTAAGAAAGAGAGGCTGGAAGAAAGGAAAAACGAGAGGATGAAAGAAAGGAAGGAAAATTGATGAAAGAACCTAAAGAAGGAAGAAGGGGAAAAATAGGAAAGAATGAAGAAAGGGTGTAAAAATGAAAGGAGAGTGAATGAAAGAAGGGAAGGAAGAGAGGATAAAAACGTAAGAAAGAAAGGATGAAAGAAAGGAAGGGGAAAAGATGAAATGAAAAGAAGAAGGACTGAAAGGAAAGAAAGAGAGGCCGAGGGAAATACATGGAGAAAATATAAAAGAAAGAAGGAAAGAAAGGAAGGAAAATTGATGAAGGAAAGGAAGAAAGAGAGGGTGAAAGAAAGGATGGAAAATGGACGAAAGAGCGTAAAGGAGAAAGAAATATGAAAGAAAGAGTGAGTGAAAGAAAGGAAGGAAAAGAGGATAAAAAAATGTACGAAATAGAGGGTGATAGAAAGTAAGAAAGAAAGAGTGAAAGAAAGGAGGGGAAGGATGAAAGAAATAAAGGCAAAAGAAAAGAAATAAAGGTGAAAGAAAAGAAAGAAGATAGAATGAGAAAAGAAAGGAGGACAACAAGGAATGAAGAGCGGATAAAAGAAGGAAAGAAAGAAAGAAAGAAAAATAAGAATGAAAGAAAGGAAGTAAGACATCAAGAAAATCGAGAAGCAAGAAAAAATAAAACAAAAGACATTAATTTAAGAGAGGAAGGAACAAAGAATAAAGAAAACGTCCAGAAAAGAGAGATACAAATAATCGGAAAATAACAAGGAAAGAGAGAAGGAGGATTGAAGAATGAAAATAGAGTAGAAATGAAAAACTAAAAGAAATAATAAAAGTAAGGAATAAAGAAAGAAACATGAAAAAGAAAGAAAAATGAATGAAAGAGAATTCGAAAGGAAAATGCGATGAATAAGATGAGAAACAATAAAGAATGGAAAAGAGAACGAAAGCTAGAAATGGAAAACAAGAAAAGAAGATGAGAATAAATGAACCGGTGAATAAGCAATAGGAATACAGTCACGCTGTTTCCTTTGTAAAAGGATAGAGCACCCAGCTAGCCTGACAATTGCGTATATACATAAGCATTTATAGAAGTTACTTACACGTGGCGGTGGCGGTGGCGGTGGCGGTGGCGGATTGTTCAGTTGTTACGCTCGACTGCTGAAAACGCGGAACCACCCGCCCGTTTCTAGGCACACTGAAGAGCTCTGATACCGCGGAACAGCTTCCTGTGGATAAATTGTATAAAAAATTAATGTAAAAAATATATGTATAGAAGTGTTTATGAGAGATGTGTGTGCAGTAGGTGATAGCATAAGTGAAATAAAGTAGGGATAAAGTGGTGCGTACACGCGACCAATTTGTACTCATCAAAGTATCTCTGCCCCCTCCTTAATTTTTCACACCTATGTGTAAAGAGCAACAAGACATAAGGGTTAACAAAGTAAAGAGATATCGTAGATATTTTTCAAGACTTAAATAGACAGAGAGCCATAAAGCGTCGTCCCTTTTCGGGGGATTTGATTTTTAATGTAACACATTTTGAGCAAGTATTTCTTTGCGATGGGAGAAGTCGCTAGTGGAATCGGGGATTGTGTTGCCACTGTAATCTTAAGAGTGTCATTTAAGCACATACGACAGAAAAAAACATTTAGAAGTTATACGATAGATTAAGCGAAATTAACTAAAATAAAATACAGTACATTGAAATGGATGTTTCACTAGTGTAGTTGCTTACATGTTTTACAAATGTAGTTGCCGTTTGTGCATCTGGTGCAGTATATTAGGTAAACCACATTGGTGCTATCACAGGTTTGAGGGGGAGTTTAAGTAGGACGTGAGTGCCTGAAGGTATAAACGTGTCGTTTGTGGTGATGTGTTGGATTACTTGCATCTAGGTGTGTTACATGTTTTGTTGCCTGTGAGGTGTGAGAGCGTGGTGTATTTTGGTGTTTAGTAGAGAATGTAGGTTTGGGGGTTGTCGTTTTGAACTAATAAATGGTTTGTTGGATATTATGTTAATAGTGGCGTCATTTTTGAGATGTTTGAATATCTTTTTGAGGGAGGTGTAATTCGTGAGTGTTGTGGTTGAAGTCAAATACTATATTGTTTTTTGTGAGGAAGTTTTTTTGTTCTTTTTGTACCTTAGGAGATTTTGTCTACCTATAATCGATGCTTTTTATGGATATTTAATTATTTTGAGGTAGTAGTTTATAGGGAGAAAGTGATTGGTTAAAATTTGTATCTGTTTATTATTGGGTCTGAGCAAACCGTTTTGATCTAGTATCTAGCGTGAATGGTTATCTCGAGACTGATGATTCCGCAAGGATGAAACGTATAAGTATGTAGATAATATTTAAACATTAAATATTAAAATAAGTATTTGTAGTCTCTTAATGAGTAATGAGTAAATAAAAAAAGCCGTCAAAAGCTATAATGCATTTTCTTTCCCGTTGAACGCCTGTTATGACGGCCGAATATAGCCGTCCGTCTCTTTGACACATATAAAGGGTTTATTTCTCATTTCGTCTGTAGCCATTTACGGTAGCCTCATTGATTAGCGCGCTCGAAATTGGAGTTAATTGCAACTCTCGTTCCGGAGTTCGAATCGTGCGACTGGCGTAAATGGTTATCTCTACACTGATGATTTCGCAAGGATAAAACGTATACATATGTAGATAATATTTATTATTAAAATAATTATTAGCTGGGCCCTTCGTAAATAAAAGAAGCCGTCAAAAGCTATAATGCACGTTTGTTACTGCTAAACACTGTTAAGGCGGCTAACTATAGATGCCCGCCTCCTTGACACTTACAGTGTTCATTTTTCATCTCGTCTGTTGCCATTTGTGGTAGCCTAACTGATTAGCACGCTCGGAATTGGAGTTAATTGTGACTTTTATTCCGGTGTTCAAATCGTGAAACTGATGTGAATAGTTATTTCTGCACTGATGATTGTGCAAGGATGAAACGTATTTATATACTATTTAAATATATATATATATATATATATATATATATATATATAAGTCAGGTTCATATTATATTCCAATAACCATGTTTTTATTTCATAATTTTTTCACATTTCCAAAAAAACATAACATTTCTGTGAGATATATTTTTACGGTCCGTTTCATTTGTCTTGTGCCAAACAACATTTTTATGTTAATATCGTCTCTGCAACATTACAAAATTATCAGGACAATTCACAAAGAGTAAAAAGTTCTTTGGATTAAAGTGTCTTGAAAAATCCTACACTATACAGTGGTTCATTTTTGGGTGAAGCCAAACAGAAAACAAAGAAAGGAGCAAATAAATATATATATATCTATATATATATATATATATATATTTAGATTTTTCACTTATAAAATAGATCATTCAGTGAAGACCGGGGTTGTTCCAATAAAAACAAGCTCGATGATACTCGATTACAGAGTACAGAGCATTTATATGCGATTTTATGAAGGCTTACCAAAGCATTCCTTTCAGGACACCAATGATCACCATTAAAGATATTTTTCTTACAAATATTATTTATTCAAATTCAATGTTTTTCCTACACGTGTTTCACTACCAAGCAGGTACTTGCTTGGCAGATCATCAGGGAAATTAAATGTCTGGAATAAGGCTTTCAACTGCCGACAATACACAATGTGGCGTTGCAATAGTTGAGGTCACTTAAGAAGAGAAGAAGAAAAAAAAATTTAAAATAAAAGTTAAAATTAAAAAAACAAGAAAGAACAACGATAAAAAAGAAAGTCCTAGAAAATGTCTTAAAAAAGTAGCTCGTGCATTATTTCTGCCACAAAGCCAACAAGCAAATAGGGAGGGAACCGGTTGATAATAATATTCGTGAAGTTGGAAGTAACGAATTGAAGACACATGCTACCCAAATCGGGGGGGGGGGGTAAGAAGAAAAATAGGAGAAGGACCCCTATAGCGAGCATATTAAGACTAATATCCCAAAGATTTTTTATAGCATAGTGGAAAAAAACTTTCCAAGGGATAGCCGATTGGGGGGAATCATTAACAAAAATACTGTAAAACTGTCTTATTCAACCTGTAGAAATATAGCCGCATCCATCATAGGATATAATAATTCTAAGACAACTAAAACAAGGGATGCCATGTTCTCTTCTGGTGTTGATCCCAGTAACACCAGTTCAGTGAGAACTACCGTTGTAAATATGCGTAGTAGTAGAACATCCAGCAACGGCTCAGCACACAACTGTAACTGCAGAGCTTCTAACATCTGTCCACTGGGGGGGGGGGGGGATTGTAGAGTTTCAAGCATTGTCTACAAATGCGATGTGATAACAGAAAGTAGTAGGAGATCATATATCGGTTCCACCGGGTGTGTGTTCAAAGATAGATTCAGAAATCACATGAGTTCATTCAGGGGAGGCCAAAGGGAAGACATGGATAGGCCTAACACTTCTGTTGGCCGTTTTGTGAGAAACCTCATTGCTAGGCAAGACCCTTTCGAACTGAAATGGTCCATTTTTGGGGAGGGCTAGCAAATATAAACCGAACAAAAGGAAGAGATGCAACCTATGTCGTACCACATCATGACATCTAGAGATAATTTACTGAACGCTAGGCAGGAAATACTACAATGCTGTCTGCATAGAAACCGATACCTGTTATCAAGCCTAAAACCTAGATAGGAGGGGAATTAGGGGAAGTATAAACTTACAGCAGAGATAGGCAGGATGGGCCCTTCCGGAGGCAATCTGGGGCAATAATTAGTGTATAATATAGAGGCTAAGAGTTAGTAACACGTACTTATGCTAAGATATGACTTGATTCGATTATTAGCAGAGGCTCGGGACTTAGGTTGGGGGTGATAAGGTAGGAATATTCTATCGGAATAAGGCCCATTGATAGTCAACTATAGTAAATACTTCTTCAGCAGAATAGAGGGGGGGATTTTGTAACATATAAAAAAATAATGGAATAATAAATAATAAATCACAATTATTCTCAGAAATAGATATATTATACGAAATGCATTGGGAATTTCAAATAATTTTAAGTGAAAAATAAGAAATAACAACCTGGATGCTATCACTATTTAATTAAATTAGGTTAAATTAAATTAAATTAGTTTTTAATTAGATTAAATTAAATAAAACCATGGGTGGCAGTAATGGGGAAAAAATAATTAAGGAAAAAATAATTAAAAAAACACGCATGCCGACACGGACTTAATTTCTAAAAATAGAAACAATTGGATTTTTATAAAAAGTATTTTGTACAGGGTTTTTATATTAGTAATAACAAAGTCTCCCGTCATTTAACGAGTTAAAGTGATATTTTCCCGTAAAGTGGCAAAAAATAACCCCGTCCATTAAAAAATGTTGTTTTTTTTTAAATAGAAAATAGATTTCTGATAACGATATTCCGTAGTAATATTTATTTATGGAATATAGAATAATATTCTCCCCAGAGAGTTACAAACAGACACAGCCGTTATGGAAATATTTTAAATTATTTAAAATAATAACTAGATTTTTGTAGAAAACTTTTTTATAATAACATTTTATTTTTGATATATGAATAATTTTTTTAAAATAATTTCTGCGGGATAGTTTTTTTTTCGCTTCGTTAAACAACAGCACGATAATAATCGGTAGTTAATTAAATGAAGGATATTTTCCCAAAATGTAAAATGACGTCCCAGACACTAGATGATTAATTTCTATAAAGAATAATTTTACTAATAGAATTTTTTAGAAACAGTATTTTGAATAAATAGTTTCTATCTACTAATTAAGATTTTTTTCTTAAAATAAAGGAGAGTTTCTGCGAGATTGACGTTCAACTCGTCGTGTATTTATTTCGAAGGGGAACAAGTCAGCCCTTGAAATAAGGCTCGTCTGACCGCTGGCATTCCGGACGAACATTTATGTTGCTTTTCCTTGTGATGAATTAGATTTAGAATTCCCATACTATCATTGGATTGGAATGGTAACTTGTGAGCGGTATCTTGAATGGTTTAGTTTTTTTTTGGGGGGGGGGGGATTTTTTCATCATTGTGCCGCCCAACGTGAAAGTATATTATCGCACATTGTTCCGTTATTTTTAGCTTTTTTTAATGTATTTGGGACCGATTATTTGCTTGTTGGCTTGGTGGCAGAAATAATGCACGAGCTACTTTTCTAAGACATTTTCTAGGACTTTCTTTTTTATCGTTGTTCTTTCTTGTTTTTTAATTTTAACTTTTATTTTTATTTTTTTCCTCTTCTCTTCTTAAGTGACCTCAACTATTGCAACGCCACATTGTGTATTGTCGGCAGTTGAAAGCCTTATTCCAGACATTTAATTTTCCTGATGATCTGCCAAGCAAGTACCTGCTTGGTAGTGAACCACGTGTAGGAAAAAACATTTAATTTGAATAAATAATATTTGTAAGAAAAAATATCTTTAATGGTGATCATTAGTGTCCTGAAAGGAATGCTTTGGTAAGCCTTCATAAAATCGCATATATATATATATATATATATATATATATATATATATATATATATATATATATATATATATATATATATAAATAAAGAGAGAGAGAGAGAGAGAAAGGGGGAGAGAGAGAGAGAAAAGAATACACTTCCCAAGACAGGTAAGATTTTTTTCCATGAAACGAACAGTTTTACACCACTTTTATCTCCACTTACCAAGATTAAAATCAGTATATAATAGTCCTGAACCTTATGTATAGAATCCTTATCTTAATTATGATCAATATCCATTACATGAATTTTTTTCTAGAAAATGTCATAAGGGGTCTTTAGAGGAAATTGAAATTAAGGGAATCTTGCTTTATTTGTGTCGAATGACTATGGATCAAATTCAATGCAAATCTGAAATATTTGTAATTTTCAAGTGGGAAGTTGTGTCCATATAATGTCCTCTAAAAACCCTTTAAAATACTAAAAAAAACCCTGAAATTTGGGGAATATTTATTAATTTATGTCTGATACCTGTTGTTGAAATTTCACAAAACTCCGAGGTATTTGAAGTTTCGCGATGAGGTTCCACCATATTTTTATCCCCTTTGCATGAAACTAAACTAAATATAACCCACATTACGATTCTTTACGTCTAGCAACTGTGTTCCAAAATTAATAATTAGCGGTTGATAAATTTAGGAGTGAATCCTGTACATACAAATATATAAGCATACACAGTTGTTACTCTATTGGAGGTGCACTACAAAACAGCAAAGACCAAACATAGATCGACTTCCATATTCCCAGAGCACTGAACTGACTGAGTCGTTCTTACTTAAAGAGCTCGATGTCGGAATCAGTGTCCTTAAGGCTGGTAAAGCTATCGGCCTAGATCATATTATATTATATTTTCACAGAGTTGGAGATCAAGCATTTTGGACCGTTGACATGAAAATGGATCCTTGAGTTGATGAACAACTGTATGCTAACAATGAACATCCTAAAGATCTGGAGAAAAAAAACAAAGTCATCGCTCTTCTTATAGCTGGCAAAAATCCATGCTTACCTCAAGGTAGTGTTCTAGCTCCATTACTGTACATCTACACTAATGACCAACTAATGAACCAGAACACTTAGCGATTTATCAATGCGGACGACCTTTGCGTAAAACTCATAAGAGTACTTTGAATCAGTAGAAACAACCCTCAACTCAGCCTTAGATGAGCGACTCCTCTACTATAAGAGTAACCACCTGTATGCAAACCCTGCAAAAACTCAAGTCTGCTCATTTCATCTAAGAAACCGGGAGCCAAACTACCCATAAACATCACGTAGTCTGAGAATCGCACCAACCCTGTTTAACTTGGCGTAACCTTGGACCGAACCCTCTTATTCAGGGAACATGTATTAAAGACACAAATGAAACTAGACTCAACATTAAACAAAACCTGTCGCTTGATGGCTGTCTGTCTGAAGCCTACCAACCTAAACAGCTGGCATCTCCTAAATGGCATTGCCCCTATAGATGTGAGACGGGAAGTTGCCAGCCGAGTAGAGATCACAAAGCCTACCAGTGATGAACGCCGTCTTCTTCATGGACGTGAACCAACGATCAAACGACTGTAGTCAATGAGAAGCTTCCTTAGCCATGTCGAACCCCTAACAACATCTCAGGAGGAGACCAGAGTACAGCTGTGGGACAGACGGCTAGAGAATGCCCCTCCTAATGACATGGGAATCCTCCCTTCTGATGCCCTCCCTCCCGGTCTAGAGGCACACCCTGGCACAAGTGGAAAACACTCAACCGCCTGAGAACGGGAATGGGGCGATAAAAAGTTGCTATGAGTAGATGGGGCACAAAACTGACCTAAACACCTGTGAATGTAGAGAGAAAGACAATACGATGCAACACTGCCATGTCTGCCCCCCCCCTATTGCCCAACCGGTACAGCTGGAGATATCTTGTGGAGTACAACAATAATGCAAAGGACTGTGTAAAAAAGTGTGAAACTGTCGTATGACAACATGTTTCAAAGACACGTAAATAAGAAGAACAAGCATACCCACCTGCTTAACTTTATAATATATATATATATATATATATATATATATATATATATATATATTAATAGACTACCTGTCCTAGGATGGGTATAAGCAACAAATATAACATAAGTTTTAACTTTTATGTTATGTTTTTCTTTTGGGGTATGCTACGGTTTCGGTGGCACCCCTATAAATGATAAAATTTATTTCATAATGATAAGTTCAATAGTTTAGGATTTTACCAAGCACATATTATTTACGCTCATGCGCGCACAGATCCTTTAAAAATGAATTACTTAATATAACTCAAAATGTGATATAGAGCAGTTCTTTTCTCTATTATTTTTTTATATCGAACTTATTTTACAAGTTTTTTAGAAGGTGAGGGCGGGTGTGAGTTTGGGTGGGCGCATTATTTAGTGATGTTTCTATAGTTATTTATGTCTATCTTTACTAATTAACTATATCGCTGAGACTGGCTACTTGACCCATATTGTAGCCAATGAAGTTCCGAATCTTATATAACTTTTGACCTTGAAAAGTTCGGTCATTGGCGAAATTTTGACGAAATCTGAACTATCGATTTTTTCCACATTTTAGGTAGGATTCTGATCTTATTTAACAGTAAATTTCAGCCTGATCAGATAAATTGTTTTTGAGTTATCAACGTTTCCATGGCATAACATTGAAAATACTTCATACATGATGATTAAGTTGAGCCCAGATAAGAGTTCGGCTCATCCTTACGTTGTCAGGCGGAGGTATGCAGTTTCACGACTGACTTTTGTTCTTGTTTCATATATGTTTTTGGTCTTAGCGACGTTAGATGATTTGAATTTTATCATGTATGTGGTTAAAGTTCTTTGGAGTTGTCTACCGGAATTTCTGAATTTTATTTTAGGGATTATATATAGGAGTTCTGTTTCGAAGCTGTCTTTGATTATGGGTGTACTTACACGTTTTGAAGCCGATATTTTAGGTTCCGGCCGTTTTTATGTTATTGCCAGTTAATAGTATCTAACATCTCATCCGGCGAATGACATTTAATGCGGATTTTGGAGTATACTCCATTGAGGGGCTATATTATTATTAGTTTAGTTCTCATAATTTCATTTTGTATTTGTCTATTGCGTGTCGTGTGTACAGTATTGGTATTTTCTCTTCAATATACCCCTCTTCTGGATTAAATAAAGTGTTCAGTTCTAAATTCTGTAGATTCCCGAGTTCGACAGAAAGATTATCGATTTCTACAAGACGCACCTGAAGAAGGTTTGAGGTTACACGGATCGAAACGTGGCCAGAATTACATCCAAGATGAGAACAACATTGGAAACGCATAGCTGTTAATCACTTACATGCATAAACACACACACACACGCCACACGTTACGCACAAACCTTTCTTACCGCTTCTCCCTACCCTCATACACCCAGGTACTACATTTATTCGCTACACCTGCTATTATACTTCTGAATTAGTAAAATTATAAATATGAATAAAAATTGAATTTTCTACTATATTTAATTGGAGTTTAATAAATAAATTCATACACAGATCCGTTAATTAGAAGATTTAATCCGTGCTTACTAAATATAATTTGATATATGTTCCTTAATCTTTTGAGTCGACATTTTCCTGCAAATAAATCTCTACATCAAATATTTAATAAAAATACTGTTAAACTTAGTTATATTTGTAAAAATAACTTATAAAAAATAAGACAGATCTTAAACTGTAATAATAATGGAAAGACAATAATGAATGTTACTGTAGATATAAAAATGAATGTCCGCAAAGTTTAATTAAAATTATAGTTTATTTAGAAACCGTGTTCCCAGAAAATAATCGTTGACTGAAAGAATTTTACATTAGGAATACAGATACTGATTTTAAAGATGGATACAGAAACGATAAAATAGCTTTTAATAACCTGAATCATATATGATCCCAAAAGAAAATAATAAAGTATTTGCACTGAAGTGGAACGTCTTGAAGAAAGCTTCAACTCCTACACTACACAACCCCACCTGTTATCTCTGTCTTAATGAAAAACTGGCTATTATTACGTTCCCTGATAAAGATAAACTATTTAATCAAAGGGATGAAATAGGTATTTGCTCTATACACTCTAAACGGTTCATCCTGGATAAATATAGTAATAACCTAGTGAATTACACTATAAAATTCCATGAGGAAATTTTAATAAAATTACTTTCTGGTATAGCAGAACAAGTAAAAAATTCCCAGTTAAGTATACAACTAATATTACTCTAACTCCTTTAATAATTGTAATTAAATTAAGAATTAAACTAACTAATTAATAGGTAATTTAAATTAATAATCTACAGTGAAGAGTTGTGTGAACTGTAACATTAAGTAAGGAAATCGAACAAGATTATAGTTAGTAATTAAGCTAAAAATTGATTTTCTATTAAACAAAAATATATTTAATAATATCTATATCACTTCCACTATTTTAATACGCTTGAAAAGATGAATTAATAATTTTACAAAAATCCAATACTGATTTATCACATTATGCGGCTTGTTTGAGTTTAACATTAATTTGCATACTTGTGTAATCGTGATATGTCTTTTGTGGAACTATTCCTTGATGCAGAATTTTGTTTGGTAAGATTATGATTTTATAATTTCTTAAGATAATAGTTGTAATTAACGGATCTGAGTATGGATTTATTTATTAAACTCCAATTAAATATAGTAGAACATTCAATTTGAGATAGATTTTCCTAAAACCTATTTATAATTTTATTAATTCAGAAGTATAATTGCAGGTGTAGCGAATAAATGTACGTGTGTGTGTTATTGCAAATGGTTTACCTGTCATCTGTGTATGTAAATATTTAATACATGGTAAAATGTATGTGGAGGCGGTGGGTTTTTTATCCATGTCTAGCCGATGGGGGTAAATGTATTTTAATATAAATTCGAGTACACGTAGTGCGTGGACGTGTAACTGTAAGAAAGACTTGTGCATAACGTATGGTGTGTGTGTTTATGCATGTAGATGATTGACAACTATGCGCTTCCAGTGTGTAAGCGTATGTAGGTAAGAGGGGATTTCTGCTGGTCGGCAAAACTGAAAATAAATGATACGCTTAAAAAGTCTTTCCCAGCCAGACCGATACTTATTTTTTCTGGACGATTTTCTATTTAATTCTGTTTTATTTTTTGGGGACAATTTAATATTTAGTTGATTTCAAATACGTGTTGAGATGTACTAACATCAAAACGCAGGTTAATCCGCGTAGGCTGTTCTAATGTTTATATAATTTTACACACACACACACACACACACACACACACACACACACACACACACACACATATATATATATATATATATATATATATATATATATATATATATATATATATATATATATATATACGTGTGCATTCGTTTCTTTATGTCTATATAATATTCTGGCACAGGAATGAAACACGAACTTACAAATCGCTAAATCATATATATATATATATATATATATATATATATATATATATATATATATATATATATATATAAACCTAGATTATTAAAAAAATATTTTATTTACACACAATTGTTTCTGCCCATCTTGTAAATATATACATTTATCATATACAAAATTCACCAAACATTTACAAAAGGCTTCATCAGTCCGACTGAGATAACAAGATGCGTCCAATATTCATCCAATAAAAAAAGTCTTATTCTCTCCCGGTTTGCACAAACACTACCATTTATTTACTCGGCCCAAGAAGTAAAATTGTGGCTTCAGACATTTTTGTTATTTGATTTTCTACCATTTGTTTTTACCAATTTCCTCGTGACATATACTTTTGTATATTTTTTTGCTGATTCATTTCACTACCAACAAACTTTCACCTTAGATTTGAATACCTCTATTTCTTAGAATGGACTTCCACAACTTCGGATGTCTGGATCACCCTCAACTCTTCACCCATTTGCTTCAAACTTTGAATCCTCGGATTTGCATACACGATCTTTCTGTGCTTCTTCAATGCTGACGATTTTTTTGCATATTTTAAATTGTTTAAATTTTAAGTACCTTTCATATATTTATATTTTTAAATGTTTGCATTGCAGTAAACTTTACTGACTTATCCGTTAAATTTCCTTTGAAAATCTATGGATTAAAAAAGAGAAAAGAAAAGGTTTTATATAACCTTTGTTTGAACAAATTGATGACGTAATAAATATTGCATTTTATCTAATTTTTATTCTCATCACTTAACTTCTTATACCATTTCTCTATCCTGTATATCAGTCATTAACTATTCAAGATAAGATATAATTTAAAGATATCATTTTTATCTTTATTTTTTCTCATTTTACATATATATATATGAGGGAGTAAATTTGAAATAAAAAATTTCAGAGAAAATGTGAAAATGGTTATGGAAGATTGGACAATAAAATGTTACTTTGTCCACTTTAACCATTTTCACACACACACACACACACACACGCACACACACACGCGCACACGCACGCACGCACACACGCACGCGCGCACACACACACGCACCCCCCACACACACCCACACACACTTAGCTGGATACTCCACCAGACCAGATGAATTCTGGTCATGGAATCCGGTAAGACCAAGAGACCAAAAGAAAGATATACTATAACATAATCTGCTGGTCAATTCGGGAGAGGAAAATTAAAATTAATGTTCTTAACTTCTTTACTAACTCAACGTTTGAGAGATAAAAGAGAATTTTAATAGAATATTCGAATATCTATGTATCTCATATAGGGATCAAGTGTTAACCCCAGGTAGAGGCCCCTTGATTTCTGAGAACTTCAACTGAAGTAAAATGAAACAAAAAAAAACAGATAGATAGCTAGCTAGCTAGATAGATAGATAGATAGATAGATAGATAGATAGATAGATAGATAGATAGATAGATAGATAGATAGATAGATAGATAGTTTTTAGACAAATGCAGACATACCGGCATCTATTTCATTGATAAATTGCTCCTCCTCCATCTCACACACGCTAACTTTTACAATCTCCCCCACCCACTCGCCTCTTCCTCATCTTTCACTGTTATCGATATTGATATTAGTGTTGCTGCTGCTGACAGTGTCTCCTATCCCCGATGCGTGGATAGATTCTCTTTCTCTTTCCCTCTCTCTACTTCTCGATTGTCATCACATCTAGGAAGGAAACAAGCCGTTAATATGTTTAAGCAACAAAGCTGGTCGAAGGTAAGCTGAGATTGATTGCAATATATACAACAACAAAAAAAGAAAAAAGAAAATGTACCACTTTTTCAGGGTTTAATTTTGATAACATCGAAAAAAAAGAAAGAAGAAAAAGACTTCATATTCTTTCTTAGCTTGTATTTTTTTTTTCAATAGGCAACATTTTTTTATTTCATTTTTCTTCTTTTTTAAAAGTAATCTTTTACCAATTCGTTTCTTTTTTCGTTTCCGCAACAGTTGCGTTTCATTTACTTTTACAAACAATCCTGACATTTTATCGCATTTATTTATTTACCCAGGCTTCTTTTTTTGGCTAGGAGTATAGTGTAGTATCTGTTCTGATACTACACTTCATCTTTTCTGTCCTCGGTCAATGACTGAAATCTTCTAGACCGAGGTAATTTTAATTTTTGTCCCAATCCAGAGCTTCCCTCCTTTTTTTGGGGGGGGGGGGGTCTCGATTATTCGCACATTAAAAAGTGACCTTGTGTCTAACTCAGCCTTTGTGGGGTGTAAATAGGGTCTTCTTTCTACTTTTTATCTTTGTGGTCGATTTCCGAAAATTGATATTTCTAAAGACGGTTATTATTTTTTTGCAACCCCCCCCCCCCCCCCCATCTATGTTTTTATTTTATATTTTTGTTATTTATTTCTTTTAATTTTCGGATTACTATCAATATAATTTATTTTTAAAAACCTACTTTTAGTTCTGGGTTCAATTTGCTATGTAAGTTTAACGTAAGATGAACACCCCCACCCAGCTCGAGTTAATATATATATATATATATATATATATATATATATATATATATATATATATATATATATATATATATATCGAACACCTTCATGGTATTAAATAAAGATTAAACTTACTGTTCAATTTTTAGAGAAGGGTCAATTTTCTATGTAAATATGTCGTAAAATGTCGAAATTTAAAAATGGTGTTTGTAAACGTGATTAGTTAAGCTAAAGATGTCGAAAAATGAAGTAGGAAGGTACCGTATTACGTTAAACTTACATCAAAATCTGAACCCCTTACTAAAAATTGAACGAATAATTTATTTTTATTTTTATTTTTATAATTTGACAGTTTTGTGCTTGGTCGAAAATAATAAAAATTAAAAACAAACAAATGACTAGCAAAAATGTTAGACTGTGCGCGTTTGAGGGGAGAGGGGGTATACTCCACCCTTCAGTTTTTTAAACTTTTGACTCTAAAATAAGTTGTATTTACCCGACGTTGCCCGGTGAATACATTTTGTTGGGTGGAGGGCTTAGATAAAATAATTCAAAATACAGCCATGTTTACAATTTTTCTTTAAATAGGATTTTTAAAAATTCGTTCAGTTGATTGAATGATGAAGAATATTATGAGAGGATCGAAAATGATGAATGATGAATAAAATGTGATTACTTGTAGGGACAGTTTATGACAAGTAGTGGTTGAGATTGGATTTAAAGACAACCACGTTGCATCATGCAGGGAAGCAGTCTGGTGGTAATGTGTTCCACAGATGGGAAGTTTTTGTTTTTTTAAATAAATATTTTGTCATTAATAAATTATAAAAAATAATTCAATGCGTAGTTATCATAATTACGTTCAGGCGAGAAACACAGACACACGAGATCTTTTCTGGTAGTTTTATTAATACAGAGGGTTTTTTTTTAGACATAGTGCCCCTTTTGAGGGAACTGGATTTTCACCACATTAAAATCAGACCTTGTGTCTAATTTTGCCCTAGTGGGGAGGCAGGTTACTAGGGAGATTTATTATTTATTTATTACAATGACATTTGATGTCGATATATTAAATTTGTGTCCGCCTTTTTTATGATTCGTGGGAAAGTGTACGTCCTTCGACTGAAAAGGAAAAAAATAATTTGTTATTTCGCAGTTGTTCGATGCGATTTATCAGAGTTAAGTTATTGATATTTCGTTTCGTGTCTTCACTTTCTCTTTTTCGTAATGCTCTTTCTTGGCTGAATTCGTCTGCTTCATAGAAGGGAGATTAAATGATTATTACTTAAATTTTTTACGCTTGTTAAACCAGATCAGACCTCGTTTTCGCTTCTTATATCGACTTTTAGATATATATACTAGAAGAATACCCGTCACAGGACGGGTAAAATTAATCTCCCCGAATAAAAATTAGAGTTTTGTGCCATTTTATGTCCCATTACCAAGATTAAAATCAAGATATAATGCTACTAAACTTTATGTCTAGAATTCTTATTCCAATTTTAATCAAAATCCATTACATGATTTTGATTCTAGAAAATGTCTAATACTTATGGCTTAAAAAGAAATTGCGATTTGGGGAATCTTTCGTAATTGCTGTCTAATGACTATAGATCAAATTTTATGCAAATCTGAAATATTTGAATATTCAAATGGGAGGTGTTGACCATATTATGCCATCTAAAAAGCTTTTGAAATACTCCAAACAAATTGAAATTTGGGGAATATTTATTAATTAATGTCTAATACCTATTCTTAAAATTTCACAAAAAATTGGAGGTATTTGAATTTTCACGAAGGACTTCCACCCCCTTTTAACCTCTTTACATAAAATTACATTCAACTCGGTGTAGCTCACATTTAAACCCCTTACGCCTAGTAGCTATGTTCCAAAATTCATAATAGTCGTTTAATTAGTTTAGGAGTGAATCCTGCACATACAAATATATAAACATACCTAACTTGATAAAGATGAAGATAAAAAAAATCTACAATATAAATAAACACATAAAGAGAAAACCATATGTACAAAATGTCAATGTGTTTGCGTCTGTGTTTCCTATAGAAAGAAAGGTTAGAGAACCTGCATATGTAAAATGTTCCGGGGAAGACAATGGAAGTGTCCCGAAATATCTAAGTACATGAGGGTAGAACCTCCCTTAAAACTTCAAACATATCTTACTTTTATATTCTGTTATGGTAAAATTTTAATGTGTATAAAATTCTCCGAGGAAGACAATGGAAGTGGTCACGAATCTCTACGTGTCCCCATAAGGAAGCTATGAAGGGAGAAAGAACCCTCTTTTAAAAATTCAAATACGTATATCCGATTTTAATCAAATTTAAACTATATGTATAAGAAATATCGTTTTATATTTTCTATTTTTAAAACACATTTAAAATTTTACAACATATCAATGAACTATCTAGCATTTTACTCTTAAAGAGAAGAAATAGTTGTTGTTTTTTCAAAGAGAGACTAAACGGTGTAATTGCACCAGTTATTATTATTAGGTGTACACAGATTTATTAGTGGAGCGAGTCATCGTGATATTTTGCTGTTGGCTGATGCATCGATTAAACATTTTTTTTAACGGTGCTAACGATTTTTTGGTGCTTACTTTTATTGAGATACATGCGAAATATGGCAGTGCAAAATAAAATAACAGGAAAACTTATGAATATACTTAATATCAGTGAAAAATATTAGTGTACACCAAAAATTACGGGAAATAAGCAAGTAGAATTTTAATAAAAAAATAAAATTAATTTACTATTCGAAGTCAACAAATTCCGAACGACATTTGCGTCAAGCCAAGCTTGTCGCAGAAGATTATCTTCCTTCTTATAACATGAAGACAACACGCAGTCTTGTGGCTCGGAGTTCGTTGAGTCCGAATAGTAAATTAATTTTATTTTTTATTAAAATTCTACTCATTTATGTTCCGTTAATTTAGTGTAAACTAATATTTTTCACTGATAAGTAAGTGTATCCATACGTTTTACTCTTATTTTATTTTGAACTTCCATATTTCGTATATATCTCAATATAAATAAGCACCCGATTTTTAAAACTTTTTTTTAGAAAAGAAAAATTTAAATAAAAAAGACATATTTTTGTAAATTATTACATAACAACGGCTGTTTTAGAGTTTTAATTATTTTATTTTGAGCTCTGTTTCGTTTTGATGAAAAAATAAAAGTATACTCGTTTCAGGAGGGTAAAATTAACTCCCCTAACAGAACAGTTTAGCACCACTTTTATGTCCTCTTATGAAGATTTAAATGAAGACATCATGATATTAAACTTATTCTGTAGCAGTTACATGAGTGAACTATTTTCTGTTGGTCCCCGTGGCCGGTAGTGAGATGTGATTCGGCTTGTTGATTATGTAACTATCGCCTGTTCACTGCATGAACAAGCAGCACGCCTAAGCTCAATGAGATTCATACGCGATTAATCATCTTGGTGCGAAACACTTCAGTTCCAGCCTTTATTCCAAACAGACAAGACGTACATTCCTGCGCTCTCTACCATGCCTGTCTTGTCTATCAACACATTGTAAAGCTTCATTTAGTTCCTGTGTCTGTAAATAAATCTGTACACCTCTTTAGTAATGAAGCCATTGTTTATTTCGTGAGGAATAGTGACCCCGTTTGCTTATTGTATTTCAGTCAGATTTAGCTAGACGAATTACTCTTCCAAGTAAGTTGGTCATTCTGATTTTCTTCTCGAGATAAACCCTAAACTAAAATTGGCTCTCCCAGGTAAATGTATAAAATCCTTATTCTAATTTTGATCAAATCAATTACATGATTTTGATTCTAGAACATGTCTAAAATGTAAGGCTTCAACTTAAGAGATCTTAAGACGAAATTTAAATTCAGGGAATTTTGCTTAATTTGTGTCTAATGACCATGGATTCAATGCAAATCTGAAATTTGAAGAGTATTTATTTGTTCATGTCTAATACGTATTGTTAAAATTTCACAAAAATCGGAGGTATCTTCATTTTCATGAAGGGTTTCCACTCCGTCTTTACTCCCTTTGCATGAAAATAAATTAAACTAAATATAGCCTAAATTATCCAACCTTGCGTTGTGTTTCAAATTCATAATGATCGGTTAATTAGTTATGGTGTGAATCATGTACTTACACATATATAAACATATACATATACCTAACTTTATATAGATACTCTACTGAAAAAGAATAAAGAGAATACCTTGTCTTTTTCGGTAAAGAAGGAAGTTCTGTACCTGTTCAAAACCCTATACGCCTGGTTTAATTATACTTTAGCAATTTCGTTGGAAAAAAGTTGGCCGCTATTTCGAATTCGTGGCCGTGGGTCGCTGTCGGTGGACTATTTCTCTTGTATCAAACGGTCATAAACAATGTTTTAAGTTTAATTTAGACGGTTTCAAACCGATATAAATGATTGCACACTAAAAATAATTAAATTTAAAAAAAATAGTTTTTTTTTATTCGAATTATTTGATGGTTTTCAATAATCAAGTAAAAAATTATTTTACTTGATATTTAATTTTCATTTAAAAAATATTTCAGAAAATTTGAATAATTTTAATTATAAAATTTTCCCTTAAAATTTTTTTATGTGACTTAAAAAAAAAATATATGATGGCGGTTTGCTGTTGTGAATTCGGAATAGGAGCGTCTAGGTAAGATAATTCAATATCGCCTAAAAGGTATTGGGTGACAATAATAATTGTAATAATTCTATATTAATAAAAAAAATATGAAACAACTTCACGTGTGTGCATGTTTCTCGCGTCAACGTAACTTCGATAATTACTCATTTAATTACTATTTTTTTTGTTTACTATTACTCGAATATTCATTGAAATCCAAAATGCAATAGCGTAAATTAAAATGAAATTTTAAAAAAAACCTATTTCCAGCTTCATTAATACTTACTCTCTCATTCTCCTGGACACAGGGCTGACACTATGTAGCAAACTTCCTCCCCTCTGAATTCGTCACATAATCAGCACCAACCCCCTTTCTATCTGCCTGCTTGTTTATTTTGCATCTCTGGCTACTAACTTCTTATTTAAAAATCAAAATCAAAAGTATTTATGCGCTCTAGAAAGAAAGAAAAAAATGGAGACTTCTGCAGTTTACGGACGGTGCTATTTTTTTAGATAGGATTTTCAAGTTAAATTCAATTTATGCGGTATCTTTTGTTTATTAAATTGTTAGGTGAAAGTACAGAATAGTTAACAAATCCTTCCACATGGTAATAATGGGTTTCTAAATAATAACGTTATTATTTCAGCACGGTCTGTAAACTGCAGAAATACTGAAAAATGAAAGTAAAAAGATTCCCGGTCAACTAGTTATTGATACTTTGTTTAAAAATGTTCACACATTTGGGTTTTTTTTTACATATATATATATATATATATATATATATATATATATATATATATACTAGCAGGGCAACTCGGCGTTGCCCGGGGCCATAAATGACAAAATAGAAGAGGTTAAAAAGTGGTTGTAACATCTTTATATTAAAACTCCTATCACTCTACCTCTCTCAATCCGTCTCTCTATCTTTTTTTCTTTCGTCCTTCCCCGTTTTCCACATCCACCCACCCATCTTTCACCTCCGTTCAGCCAATTCCTCTCGCTTGTTTTAATGTCAGTAATTCACCTGAGCTTTCAGTTTTAAAGTTATTGTCCCCGGGCAACACCGTTCCCCCCTCCCGTCTCTTCCTCAAAAATATATTAAAATCTATATTTGTTTTAATTTATTCCCGGGCAACGCCGAGTTTCTTATCTTCCCCTTCCTTTTAATAATATAGTGACACCTATATTTATTTTAGTGTATTTTCGAGCCACGCTGGGCTTATTGTCTTCCCCTTCTCCATCTAGCATATACCACATAGGAAATGTACTACTATATTATTGCACACCCCTGCTCTATCTAAGATATTGAGTACTAACTGTCCAGCAACGCAGAGTACCTTTTCTGGTATACAATAGTATAACAAAGTACAGTGAAAATCTTTCTCCCGGACAACGCAGCATTCAAAAACACCTGCTCTATGTAGGATTCCTCTATCGAGGATATTGATGACTCCAGGGCAACACTGAATAAATACATCTGCTCTATCTAGGATATTGAGCACTTTAGATTTATAAATAAATCTTACCAATTATAATACTGTATTATTACTATTATGGCCTGCGCAACATCGAGTTAACAAAAGACAAAGAAGTTCTTTCTCCCAGGCACACTGTGTTTAAACACACCTACTTTATCTAGGATGTTGAGCACTTTTGGAATACTATATACCTTTACCAAATGTAATATTGTAATCTTACATTTATTTCTCCTGTATAGAGCGCTACTGAAACCACCAAAATAAAATTAAGGAGGCCTCCAGAACACTACTAAAACCACCCTCTCTCGTTCGAAAAGAAGCTTAAAAACGTTATACAACGAAAATGCCGAGCCATTTCCGGAAGAAATACATTGAAATGGCAGCGTTTTCGTTCCTAATTATGGCTGAAAAACTCCCCCCCCCCTCCGACTAAATCTACTTCATAGCCTTGTTAGGGGTGCACTTAGAAATTTGGGAACACTTCCATTATCTTTCCCAGTTAATTTGACATACGAATACACTTTTAGGTTGTATGTAGATTCTCTAATCTTTATTTTCATAGGGTACATACAAACACACACACATACACATTGAGTTTTATATATATATAGATTAAACATGGCGCTTTCTCTCAACTTAGGAGAAAAATGGTGAAATCAAGGCATAAATACTTAACTAACATTTAATTTTTAAATGCCGATGTCAGCATTTTAACATACAGATGTCTAAAGTTAAAAAAAATATTATTTTGGACGCAACAATGAAGTATTACTAGTGGGACCTTGTGAAAATTCCACGGTACTTTCTAGATCAATCTGTATAATTTACTGTTAAAAATAATATTATTTTTATATATTTTATATATTTTTTATATATTTTTATATAATGAATATATGTCAGAGTCAATACTATTAAGAAAAAATGACTGCTGTTTCTTCTTCCGTAAAAAATAATTTCCATTCACAGCTAAATAGGCTTTAAATAAATAAAACTAATATGTCTCTTCTTTATTTATTTATTTAAAATTATACCAATTTCATTCTTTTTAGAACACTTATGTATTCTATGTTCTTACCGTAAACATAATTGTCAGCTAAAAAATCAATAAAACGAATGTCACTTTTAAAAATGTATTTATTTAAAATTGAACTGTTTAAGTTGATGGGACAACATAATTTGATTTGGGAATAATTCATTTTAAAATGGGTAAAGTAGGAATCTTTGCCTTCGCGATATTAGATTAATTACCGACCTCATTTTTATTACTGTGTGTGAAAAGTGATAACGTACGTACGAACATAAAATGCCTTAACGTATTATTATATAGACTCGCTGGAAATTCCACGGTGGCTTTCTAAATCTATCTGTATATAAATAAATCCGTATGGATCAGCAGTATATGACTTTTTAAACCGGCTTGCTTTTGTTCTGTGCATTGGTTTCCCCGATTCTATTTTAAGAGTGGGCTACTTACAGGAAGGAGATGATGACGGTTGCCAACATCCCTATATGAAATTAATGCTACGGAATCGACTGGATTCGAACTTGGCACCCCCATATCGTCAGTCCACGTTCTAGAACAATTCATTTTAAAATGGGCAAAATCAAACTTTTATCTACACAACACCAGTACATTTTCGATTACTTTTTTTGATATTTCATCGGGCGATCTTATTAAAATAAATGGGTGTGGAAGGTGATAACGTACGTAGGAACAGAAAATGTCATCGCGTATTCGCCTAGCTACAACAATAACAAATCACTCTCTCTCTCTCTCTCTCTCTCTCTCTCTCTCTCTCTCTCTCTCTCTCTCTACCAAAAACAAAACGGATCTTCCATGAATAAAGTTTTTTTTCCGAGAACATCCTATATGTGGAATAAAATACCACGAGGCTACTTCTCATCCGATTACAACATGGTTGTCTTCAAGTCTAATGTAAATAAATACTTGATGTGCCACCCTCTTTCATAACCAATAAGTAATCTTCTGTTCATTCCATACACTGTTTCCAATCCTCTCATAGTGGCGAACATCGTCTAACTGACAATATTTTTAACTCTACCCTCGAGTGACCCCCAGCCTTGATAAACGGTGACCCATCAATAAAAAAAAATGAAAATAAAAAAATGAGAATAATGTGCCGCAAAATGTGATTGCAAGGTGAGTTTTTCGACGTAGCACTAAAAACGGTAAATTGAACTCATAGACCCGCATATTTTTTGCTGCTTGTAATTTCATTAGGTTAGAAGACAATAACGAATGTTTTAAGAAATAATTCATTGGAATATTTTTCTTAATTATTTGGGAGCATGATTATAATAAATAAATATAAAAAAATAATTATAGGCTATCTAAGAATTTGCTTCTTTTTTTTTTCAATTTTCTTATCTTTTTGTTTTTGCTGGGTATGAGGAATCCTGCCGGGTGCCAGACATTCACCCGCTATTTCAGAGACTCACACCGAAAGATCATTTTAAGATTATAATCGTCCCTTTAAGCACAATTATTTGGATCTCACTTGCACTTGGTTCACTGGGTATATTTACCAGGTAGTATTTGAAATTCTTTGTTATGAGCTCGGTTGCCCCTATAAATAGAATGATGGAGATCTTCCCAAGATTCCAGTTTCTTTTTGTTCCCAGTTTCTCGTACAATATATGCTCTAAAAAGAGATTTAAAAAATATCAGATTGATTTAACATTAGTAAAAGACAAAATACAAAACGGAAATTAGCCGAAACGAAATTCCTACAATCAAGAAAGTCCAATAGCACCAACAATACTTTGTGGGCGTTTTTCTTTACAACAATTTCGAAATTCACAACCCAAGAAAGTTTTTAAAAGTAAAGGCGTCCATAAATTTGTGAGCATTTATGTGACATGTCTGGTCCTCTTACCGTTTTCGCCTTTGCAGCAATTGTCAGCAACAAAAATATAATAAATCACGTGTATATTCAGCACTCAATTATGCTAGCCATGCATCAGAAAAATAAAATTTGCAGTTGATTATTTTTTCTTTAAGTGAGATGTAGGATTACCCTTGTAAATAGTGGTACGATGGTCGCTTACCTCTCTGAGACTCTTAGAGAGACAGATCGACATTTTTATTTTAATGAATACAAATGTCAGTCTCTCTTTTACGAAAAGTGATATAGTAGAGACGGTGGATAAAGAGAGTGGCTGAAACAAATCCTTCTGATAATCAAACTGATTAAACGATTGTTAACAATAAAAATATTTATATTGTGTGTGATGTGCTAGAGATGTTGTACACATGTATATAAAGAATTGAGTATTATATATATTTTGGTTTTGGTTACTTGCTAAGAAAAGCGAGAGGGGTGTATGTGTGTCAAAATTACAGTTTTTATGATTTGAAAGGAATCACGGATAAACAGATGCATAACGATTTCTTTAAAAAAAATTTCTTAATAATTTTTGCGACAAAAGAGAAATAAAAAAGGATATAATTTTATTAATGACCTCTTGGCTTTTTGGCTAGGCGCAAAGTGTAGTATCTGTTCTGATACTTCATTTTTATCTTTTCTGCTCTCCGTCAGTGGAGACGAAATCTTTCTAGACTGAAGTAATTTTTATTTTTGTCCAAATCACGAGTGCCCCGTTTTGGGTAGCTGGATTTTCATCACATTTAAAAACGACCTTATGTTTAACTCTGCCCTCGTAGGGAGGCAAGAACATAGGGGTAACGTAAAATAGTATCGATTTTTAAAAAGTTTTTGTTCCTATCTTATTGCGAAATGCCAAAAGCCACTCGAGGATAAGTTTAATGAGATGGAATGAATGTCAGTGGAGAGTGAAGAACCTTCTGAAAACAATGAAAATAATTGATGGGGTGAACCAAGTTTGAATACTTGTGAGGCTGGTTCATAACATGAACTGTTAACATTGGATTTGAAGAAGACCATGTTGCAATCTGCAGGGAAGCAGTCCCGTGGTACAGTGTTCCACAGACCGGAAGAAGCTCTGTTTGTGGACGTTTTTCTTTTCGTTGTGGTAGAAAACGAGTTCTTGCCGTATATGTTTCAAAAGGAGGAACCAGAGATCGAGGCTCATGAAAATAGAGAAAGATTGGTAACGTCTTTTCTGTAATAAGAAGAGAAGAGATCATCGCCCACTAGATTTCGTAATCGATTTTTGACTCTGTATGGGACTTGCTACAATATGGGCGCTTTTAGCGGCAATACAAGAAATACGTATGCATTATGGTACATATCTACGAGGCATAAATATGAGGCGTGGCATAGATACAACATTCAGGAACAAACTTTTAGATATCGCGTGTCGATGCTACAGCCGATGGAAGTAAAAGAATAATATAGTGAGAGAGAGAGAGAGAGAGAGAAAGAGGGAGAGAAAGGGAGGTGGGAGGGAGGTGTGAAGAAAAAAGTAAGTGTTGTGAGAAAAGGCGTGGCTGAAAACAGTAATAGACACGGGGATTCGACCACATTTTGGTAATTGAAGTAAAAATAAAACAAAAAGATGATTGTCATGGTGTTATTTGATATATTCCAATGATGAGATTTGATTTTGTATAAGTATAAAAATAAATTCCCCATATTGAAGAGATTAAACGTAAAATCGGGGCAATTGTCGAGAATAATCAGCAGAAAAAAGGGGTGAAAAACAAAACTAATAATCAACAAATATCTGTTTTAAAAGACAATGAAGTAAGTTTTATACCTACCTGACTATGTTTTTTAAAGCGTTTTTATTGCATTTTAATAATTCATCCAAATCCGATCGCGTAACAGTTATATATATATATTTTATGTTTAATCTCTTCAATAAGGGGAATTCATTTTTATACTTATACAAAATCAAATATCACTATTGGAATATATCAAATAACACCATGACAATCATCTATTTGTTTTTTTTACTTCAATTACCAAAATGTGAAAAGAACACTGTTTCTTTGTAGATAAGGCTACAGCAATTACTGCCCGGACCGCGGGTAGTTTTTGCTAGTATATATATATATATATATATATATATATATATATATATATATATATATATATATATTATATATTTTTTATATATTTATTATTATTATTATTATTATTATTATTATTATTATTATTATTATTATTATTATTATTATTATTATTATTATTATTATTATTATTATTATTACCTCCAGACACTAGCTTATTGCTCTCATCAGTATAGAAAGGGACAATTTCAGACGCTCTATCCCCATAGCCACCGGTTATTATCACGTGATTACAGGGAAATTAAGTTCTATTTGTACCTAGAGAAAGCGGGCAGCAAACAGTAGACTATCGAAAGGGTTCAACGAACATTTTTGGAACCTTGTTTTAAAGCTAAGTGACAGCCCATTTATATATATATATATATATATATATATATATCAATAGAGTGATTAGCCATTTGATATTATATGTTTTAGGTCGGGCAAGAAATCCAGCCCGTAGATGAGAATATACGCTACTATCCTCTCATCAGTTAAACTGGCTAATGGTTACAGTTTTAGTACCGGACACACATGAAACTATGATGACTAACGAGGATGCACGTAGAGTATTACGAAGGAATAAACACATCAATGGATAGAGATGCAAATGATTAAAAAATATATAAGATATAAAAAATAAAAGTAAAATGTAAAACATAAAAAGTAAAAATGCACATTAAAATAAATATAAATAAATGATAATGAAAACTTAATAAAATAAATAAAAGTAATGAAAAAAACTCAAGATGAAGGGAATGCAGCGAGGGAATACAAGTATGAGAAAATATAAGGAGTAAAGTGAAGGAGTAAAAATAGAAGAAGAGTATCGTTTGCTTTATTTTTGTTCATACTTTCTTTCTTTCTTAAATGGTTGATACAATTACAAGACGAAGCATCGAAATTGTGGCTTTTCGTTACTTGTACAGCTTGCTATCTTGTGACACTATCTGATTAATTTTAAGTTAAATTAACACCGAGAGGAGTTATATTGAAAGAACTTCGTTTGTTTAAGAAGAAGAAGAAGAAGAAGAAGAAGAAGAAGAAGAAGAAGAAGAAGAAGAAGAAGAAGGGCGGTGGAGAAGAAGAAGAAGAAGACGAAGAAGAAGAAGAAGAAGAAGAAGAAGAAGAAGAAGAAGAAGAAGAAGAAGGGCGGTGGAGAAGAAGAAGAAGAAGAAGAAGAAGAAGAAGAAGAGTAAGGGTGGTGAGAAGAAGAAGAAGAAGAAGAAGAGTAAAGGTAGTAGAGAAGAAGAAGAAGAAGAAGAAGAAGAAGAGTAAGGGTGGTGAAGAAGAAGAAAAGAAGGATGACGATGAGGAAGTAGTAGTAGTAGTAGTGTAAGAAGGAGGTAAAGAAGAAGAAAAAGAAGAAGAAGAAGAAGAAGAAGAAGGGATGCGGGGAAAGAAGAAGAAAAAGGTGAAGGAGTGGTAGTGGATGATGATGATGATGATTCGTTATTTCGTGAAAAAGTGCGCATTACCTTAATTATAATTGTCTTCAATACTTAAAATGCAATGTGAAGTCGTTTTACGAAGAGCTGCAATATTCAATAACAATGACTTATCGTTGGCCTTTTGGCTAGAAGCAAAGTGTAGTATCTGTTCGTATATTACCCATCGTCTTTCTGCCCTGGGTCAGTGAAGGAGAATGTTTTCTAGACTGAGGCATTTTTAATTTTTGTTTCAATCCAGAGTGCCTCTTTTTTTGGGGGGTGGGGGGGAGATCGATTTTCCCACATTAAAAACCAACATTGTGTTTAACTCTGCCCTCGTAGGGAGGCAAGTAAACAGGAACAATGACTTATACGTAAAACATATCAACTCTCAATACAAACACACTTCCATGAGCAAAGTTTTGTTCCAAGAATTACCCGTCTGTGGAATACAATACAACAAGACTGCTTCCCAACTGACTACAACATGGTCGTCTTCAAGTTCAATGTTAACAAATGTTTTTGAGTCGTCCTCTTAAATAATCAAATTATGCCCAGTTTCATCTATCGTACCCAATACTCAATGTGTTGTCTCACCGTCCCCTTGATAAAATCATTAACCCTTATACTTGAGTGGCCTTTGGGCTTTGATAAGCCGTGACTCTAGTACAAAAATACGTACATGTTTATAGTATTATTAACTTCATAAGTTTACTTTTCTATGTTGTTTGAGTGCTCGATATGAGAGACATGATATGTCTCATCAATGTAGGCATGGGATTAAATTCGTTAAATGTCCAAACCTATCACGATGACCAGAACGTAGGATCTGTTGACTGGGCCGGCGTGAAACTGTCATACATACATTTTTGATGTGTAGTAAAAATAATATTTCCTTGTTTCTTCTACCGTAACGACAGAAACAAATAATGCTGATAAGGATGTTCATAACGGATGCCGGTTCTGTTTACATATGATAAAATAAAATTCGAAAAACGTAAAAAACATTTTTTGAAAGTATTTAGTATAAAGATATATATATATATATATATATATATATATATATATATATATATATATATATATATATTATATATATATATATGTGTGTGTGTGTGTGTGTTTGTATGTTGACCATTTTGACCATTTTTATTTGATAAGACGTTCTTTTCCACGATCATAATAATTATTTATTTATTCAAATGTAGCTGTAGTTTGCACTACATAAGAAGTACGAGTCAAAGATTAGATGTCGGGATCAAAAAACACGTACCCACAAAAATTCAATAAAATTATTTGCCATTAGACGTTCCTAATATAGGGTCTTAAATTGTAAAAAATCTTATTAAAGAAACGTACCTGTGACTCTAATTTTAGTATTGACTTATTCTCCACACTCGATAAGTCACTTTAAAATACTAGAAACTATATATACTAAGTCGAGGCGACCTTGTCTCTGTAAACAGAGTAACATTCTTTTAGGACTTGATGTAATTTCTATTTAATATACGAGCTGAGCTACTTTTAAAAGATGGGGGGAGAGAAAGATTTGTTATAGCTTTCACGCAATCTAAAAGAATCATCGACGTGACTCACTTAACAAATGTTATTTAAAAGGATAATTTAAAAAAAAACACCATTAGTTCATTCTTGTTTGGTTAACCCCAAAACACGAGAAAAGATTATCTCTCCTAAAAAGGAAAATAAAGAATATTTGTTAAATGCGATTTGGAAAGTTACATTTTATTGTTATGGTATCATATTTCAGTTTATGTGTTGGATAGATGATTGGTTAGGAAGAACGTCCTGATGAAGGAAGTAACTTCGTAGAGTCTGCTGTGTCTGGCCTCATCTGATTGAAATTGAAAATTGAATAAGAAAAGGGCCACCGTCTTCCATAAACAACACTAACATCTCCACTTCTAAATATGCATCAACTTTTATTCAAGGGAACTCTGGAACATAACGAGAATTGTTTGGTGGGCTGGCTTTTGTTGATAAACGAATTCTATATCCAGGAATTCCATTGTAGCAGGCCGCTTGTGGTGAAACGACGAGAACAGGATGACACATTCTATCAGAAGGCGATCAAAACTGGAACGGGTTTAAATCGTATTTTTAGCGCCAAGCTTCGTTGGTGCACATTGATTTCGATTCTGCGCAGTCTCGTCCTAACTCCCACGCAGTTATAAATCTAGGTGTAAGCGCACGTGCGTGAATCCAAACCACAACTCAATCTAATGCAAGATACTGCGCGTACATGTAAACAAAATAGTTCCCTCATGCAACTGCTACAGCGTGTTAATGTGAACATGACGTACTACAGTGCATTATACTTGTTTATAAAACTTTCCTAGTTTGCTTTATAATGTAATTGTAGTATTTAAAGGAAAAATAACAAATATCTATATAAGGTGGCGAAATATTGTGCCAAACATGCGCTATACACGTGAATAAATAAAGGGTAGATAACTCTAAATTCATAATTAATCGACGCTTTCTAAAAGCAGAAACCGTTATTTCATTCGTACGTAAGAAAGAAAATAGCGGTCGCCGTGTAATAACGAAAAGAAACGCTCTTTTATCTATTTACTCATCGACCTTATCACAGCCCCCCAAAAAGTATTGATAAAAGGAAAACTCCGTTAAGAATTTTTTTTTTAGCTTTCACTTAATATAAAATAAAAAATCGAGTGGAATCACATCGGCGATTTAAAAAATGAATAATCGCTACTTCATTCATACATATAACAATAAGAAAGCACGGTAAGGACACGGAAAATGACGGCATCTGTTACCAAAGAAACAATTGACTTCTTATTGAAGTCAAAAGAAACGTACACATTGTCGTCATAAACATTAATATTAATATAATTAGATCCTTCCTAAACAAAAGAAAAATCCAGGTTGTCCTCGATGGCCGTTCATCTAAGCAACATGACATAAATGCTGGTGTGCCCCAGGGATCTATTCTTGGACCTTTGTTGTTCCTGATCTATATAAACGATCTCCCTGATGACATAGTGTCTGAGATCGGTTTATTTGCTGACGACACCACGCTTTACTCTCGCCATGTTGGCAAAACAGACGCGATCATATCTGAGGCAATGGCTGCATCCTTAGAAGATGACCTCCAGGCTGTAGTGGATTGGGGCCATAAATGGTTGGTGACTTTTAATGCCGCAAAGACAAAGCTCCTTTCCTTCAACAACTACAAGAAGCCTCTCCAACCACCGATTGCCATGGCAAATAACACCCTACCTGAGAGTTCATCATTCAAACTCCTTGGCCTAACCTTCACAGGTAACATGAATTGGAACACATACATTGAAGACATTGCCAAGGCTGCCGCAAAGAAGGTTGGCTCCCTCTACCGTGCTAGTGGACTCCTTACACCTGACATTATCCTGTATCTCTACAAAGCCACCATTCGCCCATGCATGGAGTATTGTTGCCACATCTGGGCTGGTGCATCATCTACTAGTCTCTCCCTCCTTGACAAAGTCCAAAAAAGAGTAGTCAACCTAATAGGTCCCTCACTGTCAGCTAAGCTCCAGCCCCTGTCCCATCGCCGCAATGTAGCATCCTTGTGTTTGTTTTACAAATACTTCAATGGATTATGCTCCGATGAGTGTGCTGCTCTGGTGCCCCCTCGACGTAAATTCACTAGACTAACTTGACATTCTACTAAATCTCATTCATTCACTGTGGAGGTCCCCAGATGCCGGAGAGCATTCTACTCAAATAGCTTCTTTCCTCGTGCTGCTGGCCTCTGGAACTCCCTCCCTGTCCCCTGTTTCCCCGACAGTACTGACATGCAGAAATTTAAAACTAATGTAAACAGACATCTCGCTGCTCAGATCCCAATTTAAGCTGAACCACCAATCCTTCCCCCCCTTTTCCTTTTTTCTCAGTAGCCCCTTACGTTTACAGTGGCGTCCTGCCTTGTTTGGGGTGAACCATGTAAAAAACAAAACAAAAAAAAAAACAACAAAAAATGGGTCACGGAATGCGAGGTCTAGGCTACGTTGAGGCAGGCAGGCAGGCAGGCAGGCTCGAACAAATCGCAAAGACTCGATGGTTTGGCCTACGAATTGTTTTTGAGGCTGTCGTGCATGTTCGTTCCTCTTCGTACGGATGTGTTCAACCAGTGGTTTGAGCAAGTGTTCAACCAGTGGTTTGAGCAAGTTACCAGGGTAGTGATCATATTACTAAAGAAAAAGAACGGGCATGGAAGGGGTTTAGATAACTTTAGGCCCATAACTCTGCTAAACACAGAGTTAAAGATTTTGGCAAGAGTTCTTGCGAACCGTTTGTAGGTTGTTATTGGTGACTTGGTTGTAACTCGATCAGAACTATGCTGTGAAGGGGAGATCGATTCAGAATAATATGTATCTAATTCGCACGATCATAGAGGGACTAGAAGACGACACCGAAGCCGCGCATAATTTTCCTAGCAGTTATTAGATATGTTTTACATTTGCCCCCTTTTTACATATTTTATTGGTTTAATGTTAATGTTAATGTGAGTTGATTTTATTATTAATACTGCGTATCATGAAGAAATAAGCATTTTCTTTATCTTCTGTAAAAGCAAATTGTATATGTAACAAACAACAAATTTTGTAACAATTATCAAAATTGTTTCTCCGAACATTTTGTTCATAAAGTATTTCATTTTGTAAAATGTTAAATTTGCTTTCTGATTGTATTATGTCATTACATTTTCTGTAATCAAGTAGTCAATATAAACAAATTGACTCATGATTTTTTTAAATATCAAAAATAGTGAATAAAGTGATTTTTTGTTAAATATCAAAAATGTGTCTAAATCATTGTGAATAAAGTGATTTTTTGTGAATTTAGTTCTTTTATATTTTTGTACTTTTTATATTTGATTTTATGGAAATAAATCAATTATTGTAAGCTGCTTCCTAATAATATTTATAGTTGTTAATTACTGGACATTACTAAGACATTTCTTACTTAAACCTCTCGGTAATTATCATTTAGTAATGATTTTGTTTTTCACATATCCAGTCGTGGACCCCAGTCGCATGTTTGCCAGGATTGTATTATGGATCGCCTTGGGTCGGGATCATTCGCCGTTTCTTGGTCAGTACATCGGGATTGTTTGTTGTCGCTCCATCTTTATGTCTTTGCGTTTGAGCCCTTCCTGTGCAAGGTAAGGCACATGGCAGCGAGACCAGCCCAACGCGGTATCGCTCTACTCGTTGGTGCGCGAGCCCGGGTTTCCGCCTATGCTGATGATATCACTTTGTGCGTGTCAAGCTTTCAAGACATTATCGCGGTGACAAAGGTACTCAAACTGTACAAAAGAAGTCACAGGAGCCGTAGTTAACATCAGCAAATCCAATGGCCTGAGGTTGTTTGCTTGGAGCAGCGCGCCTGTGCTGTCGAGCCTTTTCAACTGGTCGGATGGCCTAGTTCGGATCCTTGGCGTTTGGTTCGGACCGATCCTCCAGCTTGAAAATGGTCGGAAGTATAGTCGAAGGTTGAAGTGTCAGTGGGGATTTGGCTTCAAAGGAGCTTTCCCTTAAAGGCAGTGCTGAGGCGTGCGCCACTTACGTCTTTCTGCTCATCCTTTACCGATTGGCTGTACTAACCTTACATGTGAATCGTTTGGCGGCACTTATGAGTCAGCTCTTTAAACTTTTGTGGCAGGGCAAGAAGCCGCTAGTTCGTAGACAGGTTTGTATTCAACGTCCCAACGAGGGAGGTTTGGGGATTCCTTGCTTGGCAAGTCATCGACATGTTGAGACTGTAATTTCTGAGCCATACTTTGATAGAGGAGTCTGCGTGGGGCCCTGGTGTTGAGAATGCTTTTTCCAACCTCACTCCGACCACTTAGTTGAAGGTTGACGTAAACCGAGGGGTCAATCGCAGTTCTTCAGCGAATGCCGGGCTGCGCTCAGATTACTGCCGGGGTCCAGTGACCTCGTATGGTCTAGAAAAACACTATATCGGGAGTTCGTGGCGAGGACCGCTTTGGGCTCGCTTGTGAAGCGGCTGGGATGGTTGAAGGAGAAAATTCTATCTCAGTTAAATTAGGCGCCGGGCCGGAGTCATATCAATAACTCTGACCTGGTGTTAGGTTCGGAGTGCGCTGTCCCTCAATGACAAACTCTTCAACGCTAAAACTAGCGGAAACCCCTTTTGTCTGCGTTGCACAGACGTCGAAGAAGAAACGGCTGAGCACGCCTTCTTCAATTGCAGCAAGCTGCGCGAGTTTTGGAAGTATGTAAACGAGGTGAAAGCTCGCATCTTTCCCGAGCAGTCGGTACCTCTAGATATAGCATATGTAGTGTACACCGTGATGCCTTCGTGGTGCAGAGTAAAACGAATGGTGTTTCTCACGATCGTAGCAGTAGCTAGACTTGTAGTGTGGACATCACGCTTAGATATAGGGAATGCTGGCGACTCGCCTTCTGATTACGATCTGATATCGCACTTTAAACATCAGCTTAAAGTTAAAATCAGATGCTATTTAAAAAAGAGGTGGATGCACACCGTTAGTTTGTGTGTGTTTGGACGAAACAAGTTTGCGTACGTTTTCCCTGTCTAGGCATGGTGAGCGCCGATCTAATGTCTCATCAGACCCCATCCAAGTCAGAAAAGTATCTTAGCTAGTGGTACAAATGAGTTCCGGTCCCACTTTCATCTTTGTTTTTAGGTATTAGAGATCCTCCGCGATGCCTTCTCCTCATATTTGTTTTGTCCCTTACCCCGACCCAAAACATGGTACCTATCTCGGAAGACATCACCTACACACACGAGACCTATCTAATTCTTTCTTTTTATCCCACAATAGTCCCTCTTTTTCCACATAAGAACTGACTTGCTTGTTTTCGGCTCTTAAAACAAACCGGAAAACAGTGAGCAGCTCATATTTAAATAAATTATCATTTAGATAACTGATCATTTTATTTGGTTATATCACATTTTTGTATAATTTTTGGTTGTTTTCTAAGTACATATACTTTTTGTAAATAAAAACGTCATACACATAGAGTGAATGTGGTATTGTGGTGACTGAAACTAGTTTAGGAAATAGACCAGGCGGACGACAGCCGAAACCCATCTCAACTCACACCCACTTTTGGCCTTGTACCACATTTTCTATATTTTTTATGAAGAAATTAAATTGTTTAATGTAAAATTTTGAGATAAATAAATCCTTGGATAGGAACAAAGTGTACTATCTGTTCTGATGCTACGCTTAGTCGATTCTGTCTTCCGTCAGCGTAGAAGAAATCCTTCTTAATTGAGACAAATTTTTTTCCAATCCAGAGTGTCCCTTTTGGGGAACTAGATTTTCCCCACATTAAAAACCGACCTTGTGTATTAATTTGCCCTCGTGGGGAAGCAAGTAAATAGGAACAACAACGCGAACAATTTCTTAAAAAGCTGTTCCATTTA
Organism: Sepiola atlantica; assembly: GCA_963556195.1. Taxonomy (NCBI): domain Eukaryota; kingdom Metazoa; phylum Mollusca; class Cephalopoda; order Sepiida; family Sepiolidae; genus Sepiola; species Sepiola atlantica. Next base: position 134,506,410 of record OY744517.1, read on the forward strand.
TTTACTCATATCCCCTCGAGCAACGACGGGTAACCGCTCTAATGTATGAAAATGGTTGTAATTAAAATCTAGACAGAACTGAAATGTATAATAATGAATAAAATGAATCACTTTTACTTACCTAACGATGAGATATGAGCAGCCATTTGCATTTCCTTTATTTGTAATAAACACAGCGATGTGATTGGCTAATGAACATAGATGATTATCCAATGAAAATTAGCGATATTTATCGTGAATTTTTTTTTACTAAATGAAATATCTGACCGGGTATAGTAAAGTATCGATGATATCGATTGAAATTTCTTTTTTATACAAATAACATAGACTGAAAATATCCATAATTCACTAGCTAGGCAGAATCAAATATCGATTTGTCTGATACAATGTTATAGCGGTTAAGCTTTTCTTTATATATTACATATAAAGTCGTAGTTTATGTGTGTTTGTGTAAACATGTATATTCTGAAATTACATTAAACAGGGGACTTTGGTAAGTATATTTTATTTTGATCAAATAACTCGAAAATTATAGAAATTATTAAATAAAAATAGAAATGTTAATAGCGGTTCAGGGGTTGGGGTTGGTATGTGAGGTGTTAAATGGCTAAGTGAACTTGTACAGTAGATTAGTTTCGTTTAAGGGTGAGTTTGGTGTGTTATTGTTGCTTTTATCAGGTTAAATGTTTTACATTTGCTGTAGTAATTTAATTTTCTTGCGTTTTTCAATAGGTTTCGTGTATCTGTGTATTATATTTGTTATAGCTTGTTTGTCCAGTTTGTAGTTGTTTATGTAGTATACATGAAAAGTGTTGTTTTCGTGGAAACGAACCAAAAACATCGGCTATACAATCACAACTCTCCACGGTGTCTCACATGCCATTTATACAATACAACCGCATAATCACACATAGCAAAAATACAATTGCTGCATTGTGATGTCTCTGTCGTGTATAATCTCATTATACACCCTTATAGCCGGAACCCACGTATTGTCGTCTTTGTCTTTGATCAAATCGAAGGACCCAGGTCTTTTTGGATAAATATTTTTATTCATGTGAGAAACATACTGAGACATCATTTACAGAAAACAGAAATAGACACATACGCACACGCACGCACGCATATATTTATACGCTCGACTAAGGGAGAGAGAAAGAAAGAGAGATGGGGAGGTGGCGAGAGTCGTTTTTCCGCCATTAACTTATGCTAGAGTATTGCGTAGTTCTCTCCTTCCCGCCTACGTTTTGTGTCCACTTACTTTGACGTCTGACAGGAACAAGAGACCACATAACACTTTGGGGGAAATGACGTCAGATCTTAACGTCTGTTCTTTTTTTAATCTGGAATCCCTCAATCATTACGCTCGTTCTATTGCGCATTCTGTCTAACTGCTATTCTTTGCATCCTAGAATGAGGGCCATATGTTCACTCTTAACCGTTTTAATTAATCCATTATTCTTCAATACAATCAGGTGATATCTGAAGAATTTTAACCCAGCACACAACATTAACTGAAATAAACAGCCAAAAATATTCAAAGCAATCTATATTAAAAAGATCAACCAAACGTAAATAAAATCGCATATAGCATAGATACTAATATCTCAAACGTTTTCAACTGCTAATAAAGAAAAAGAACTAAATAAATAAATTAGTAATAACAACATAAAATAAATGAAGTATAGATTATTCACCCCTTTTGCTGCCAAAGCAAAAGACTAAATAATTAATTTTATATTCTAAATAAACAACAACAAAATAACTCCTGATGACAACTGAGAAGATTGAAAGTGCTCGAGATGGACCAAATAACAACTATGATTCTACTACACCAACGATACTCGGAAGATTTTTCGCAGAGTCGAGTTAATAAAAAAAAATGGAAAGAGTTCCGCAGTTTGAGGATGGAATGAGCAAGGAAATATTATTTAATAAAATTTGCCTATAATATATATATATATATATATATATATATATATATATATATATATATATATATATATATAAGTGATGAAAATATATTTATGGCAATTAAGCTTAATAGCCATAAATATATTTTCATAACTTACTACCTAGCTCTATTCACGTATTGAGCACTGTTGAAGTAAATATTGAAAATCGATACATAAATCAGTATATCTCCTAAATCACATTTTATGTGGATACATGAAATAATATATATATATATATATATATATATATATATATATATATATATATATATATATATAAAGTGGTGTACTAAAAGCGAACTTTTAGGAAAGGTAAAACCTATTGTGAAGGTACGGTCTCAAAACCTCCTCCTTCCCCAAACAAAATGAACACTTCAATAATTTCGAAAATGACCTATTTGACCTCATTAATCGCATTAAATTCAAAAGGCACAATAAACACCTCAATCCCATCATCAAAAAAATCAACAAATTCACTAACAATATTAAGAAACACCCAGATATAATAGTCCCAGCGGATAAAACTAAGAATTTTTACAAACTAAAATATAGTCAATACAAATCCTTAATCTACAAAGAATTAAATAAATCTTACAAAAGCACATCCTACGATACCTTGGCTAGTATAAACAATGAGGCAAAATCCATACTAACATCTTTGAATGTCCTTAACTACACAGAAATCTTAACTCCTGCAATACCTAGATTTACCTTGAAGGACCATAAAAATAATTTCCAGGGAAACCCTACCATCAGACTAATCTGCCCTTCTAAATCCGACCTAGGCATCATAAGTAAGAAGATCTTGGATAGAATTATCCCCACCTTAAAAGAAAAAATCCGTTACACTCTTTGGCAATCCTCAGATAAGGTTACTACTTGGTTCCTTTACCTCATTGATAAGTCTAAACCTAACTTGAACTTCATAACATTCGATATTAATAATTACTACCAGTCCATTTCCCCTATCTTACTTAACAAAGCATTAATCTTCGCTAAAAATAATTCTGACATTACAGACATAGAGATTAAACTAATAATATTAGCCAGAAGATCCCTACTAGAATTTGATAATAAGCTTTGGACTAGGAAGGACACCCCCAATAACTTTGATATTACTATGGGGACCTCAGACTCTGCCCAGGTCACTGACCTGGTAGGTTTGTACTTGATGAGAGAATTGGGGTTTAATTTTGGACATTTACAGGGTGGGTTGTATAGGGACGATGCCTTGTTTGTATCTGGGGAGAGATCGAGACAATATAATAACACTATCAAAAACTTGCATAACTTCTTTAAAAACTTTGGTTTGACCATTACAGTGGAACCTGAGAAAAGAATGTCCAACTTTCTTGACCTTACATTAGATCTTAACTCGAGAATCTTCAGCCCATACCATAAACCTAACTTAACCCTTTTCTACGTGCATAGCCTATCTAACCACCCTAAATCCATCATAAACTCAATAGTCCCCTCAGTATCTAACAGAATCTCTAAGCTATCTGCGAATAAATCTATCTTCGATCAAAATTCTAGCTTCTACAATAATGCTTTGCTAACCTCAGGCTACAATCACAAAATTAAATATAACTGCAACCCCCTTACTCAAGTTAACAAACCTTCAGGCATTATTACGCACAACATGACCACACACAGAAGTAAATAGTTTAACTCATCTGCACCTAAGATAATCAAAACACACGCTAATAAGCCCATAGGAACTAACAATATTGATAATCGGGCAGACCCACAGGCGCACAGACAATAGAAAAAACTTAGAAGAAAGAATAACATTTGGTTCAATCCGCCTTTCAGCAGTAATGTTAAAACCAATATACCTAAATAATTTTTCCAAATTTTAGACAGATCTTTTAAGCACCCCCACAGATATAGCACTATTCTTAACAAAAATTCTATTAAAATATCTTACTCTACTATGCCCAATATTGAACAAACTATCATAACCTCTAACAATAGGAAAATCAAACATATCCAACAACAACCATCCACCACATCCCTCACCACTTGTAACTGCCGTAAACCTAGAGATTGTCCCTTAAACAACAACTGTGTACAGAAGGACGTAATATACGCTTGTACTGTTAAACAATTCCCCCGCTCCACCAATGTTGTGAGCAATCATAGTTCCCATACTCAACCCGAATTCCGCATCTCCCCACAACCCCAATCCGCTTCTACTCAAGACTCCCACTTATACAGCCATACCTCTAACCAAGCACCCCCAATAATAGATAGTGCCCATGGGCTAACTCACATTTCCCCCATATCCGCTCCGCCCCACTTCTTCAAACAACCTCCCTCGCATAACTTGAATCTCCAAACCCAAATCTCATCTAATACCACTAGCAATCTCAATGCAACTATAGCACCACCCTTCAAGATACACACATATATTGGGGCGTCCTCTTTCCCCATTAAGACCCGGATCTCTAACCATATCTATTCCTTTAAAAATAGCAACGATAATAGCACAGGCACTTCACTTTCCAATCTAATTAGAAACCTCAATCTTAAAAATACTCCCTATTCACTTCACTGGTCAATACTTAAAAAAGTCCAAATCATATACCCCGGGAGCATCCCATTGCCAACTTTGTACTTTGGAAACCTTTATGATAGCTACTGCTACTAAATCTAAAAATATTATTAATTCTAAGAATGAACTTATCTCCAGTTGCAGCCATAAACGTAAATTCAAGTATAGCAACCATAGTAATCCCCCAGACACCCCTCCCCCATTTGATTAAATACCCTCCCATCATCTCGGATCTTCCCTCCCTACATCTCGAATTTCCTTTCCGATAGTTCTAATTCCTGTTGTTCTATAATCTCTGCATATATCTCCCTCATCCATTTAGCCTTCTCCTAACTTAAAAAATTACCCATAAACTCCATTAGCTTCACAATTCCCTTAGCTTTAATACCTTTCTCCCACTACCCCCTAAATCTTTCTACTTAACCTCCTTAACCGTATAACTTTTATATGACTTCCATTTCTTTCCCCTTTAACTTCTTTTAATACACTCGTCCGCTTCCTTTCAACACTTCCAAACTTCTATCCTTCCCTCTCAACCTGATAACTAACCCACCATATTCACATCATACCCTAGCCCTTTTATTAACTTGATGATTCGCCTTATCTACTCTTAATCCCCTTTGCACACTTCGATATCGAACTCCTTACTGTTTTCTCTGTGCACTCTAATTATTTTTTCCCCTCCTGTTTTTACTTCTAAATAATTCTTCTCACTCTTTTAATAGCCTCGATTATTCCCCCCTAGTTTACCTCGCCCTTCGCTCATTTCTCTCAGACCATGCTCAACCCCCAACCCGCCCTCGCTCTACATCTTTTAACCCCCATAATATTTACTTTTAACTATGATCTCCACTCTCACTCTGGTTTAATCTATTGTCACTACTTTAACCTTGTATGTCTCTTACTTCTTTCTGCCATCATTAACCTATTTAATAATTTTCTTAATCAACCTCCATATAACTTTTTTTGAAAATCTTTTTGTTTCAAATTTTTTTGTTTCAAAGTTTAATTTTCCCGTATCCATAAAGCACTAGCGTCCCGTAACAGCATATTTTATTTCAACCCATATCTTTAACCACCTTGGGGATTCCCATTCCGGATATCCTTTCGAGGTCTATTTTACTTTTTACTTTTTCCTTATTCTAATACTCACTCTCGAGCTCCAATTTTATCGACTTTTCCCTCATTCTATTATTATTATTTTTTTATCGGTCAATCCATAATTTTCCTTGCGAGCCTAAGACTAATTTTATTATCTCTTTTTCATTTTTTTATTTTTTCTTATTTCTACTTTTAATTCTATTTTTATTTTTACTTTTTTAATTTTTCAATTTTTAATCTTTATTCTTGCTATTCATTTTTCTAGCTCTACCCTTCAAATATATTTTGCCTCATTGTTTATAAGTAAGGTCATCTGATTAAACAACTAAACCCCGAACTCTGTTCATAGACACATTCTGGTATTTTATCTCTCCCTCCTAGCATTCGTTGACTCACCCCCCACTCCATTCTTTCCTTTTTCTAGTTGAACCCTAATTCGCGCTAACATCTAATTTTAACTTTATGCGACTCACCCCCCACAATCACACTCTTAGTTTTAACCGCACTCATTCACCGCACCCGTTCCCTTTCTCCTCCTTCGCACCCGTTCCTCTCTCCTCCTCCACACCCCTTACTCGTTCCCTCCCTGTCTACTGGTCGCATATGAGTTTCTGCGTTTCTTCATTTCAAGCCGGCTTTCTCAACGGGCTAGCTTTAAAATATTTTCGCTGCCTTTTTTCCCATTTTAAAACACTTTTCCTTGATATCTCAGCCCAGGAAATATTTTTAATGGCGAATATTTTCCACCTCACTCTTCACTGAGCCTGCCTGCATCCACGAGCATACCTCTTATTGGACTTTTTACCCTTTGGATTTTCTATTTTCGCCGCACCTGAAGTTGTGGCTTCTTGGAATTTAACTTTGAATCCTCTCTCATAACATCTCGTGCCTTTAACGACCTACCTATCTACATCTTATTCTCTCCGCTGGACTTTTCGACACCGGACTTTTTAGCAATCGGACATTTGCTTGCATTCGGGCAGAATTTTGCCCTGTGTTTCTTTCCCTACAACTTTTATTTTATTTTTTCAAATTTTAAAGCTTAGCCTTTGCCAACTTATCTATCCCAGCGACTTCCTCTGATGATAAGATTTTGATCTTTGAAAAGCCTGGCTTAAGGAAAATTTAACTTGAATAAATTGCCTTTTTGCGGAATATACCTTGCTCTGAGCAATTGAATTGAATTTTGATTTGGCTTTTGCTTCTCTAATTCCTTTCCATTCTTCTTCATATAATAATAATAATAATATATATATATATATATATATATATATATATATATATATATATATATATATATATATATATATATATATATATGTTTGTGTGTATGTGTGTATGTGTGTGTGTGTGTGTATGTGTGTAAATATTACAGACATCGATGTTTCATGCTTATGTAATCTTTAGTGTAGGCGATGTTAATTCTTGCCGGACCCAGTTGTAAGTTATCACTGACTCACAATCTTATATTCTACCCCTCAGCCAACACTAATTAACAGGGAAATGAAAAGAATTTGAACTTTATAATTGTCAAATCAGCGGACACCCATAGTAAGCGAGTCAAACAGTGTTCAACAACAACAGAGGTTTGGAACATCGCATTATATATATATATATATATATATATATATATATATATATATATATATATATATTATTCTTTTCCCTTTTAAGGCTTCTCGGTGTAGATTTACAACTGGTCTACTAACCGTCGGGTTCGAACGTTGAACCGTATGTGTGGGGGTTGTAACCAACGTCGTTAACACTTATAACTAATATATATATATATATATATATATATATATATATATATATATATATATATATATATATATATATATATATAGTGTACACTGTCCGTTAAATATGATGGAAAAAATTATGGTTCGCCAGTGTTCGCACTAATAATCTATATAACATTATTATAATAATTAGAGAATTACATCAGTACTTTATTATCATTTCTGATGACGTAAAGAAGGAAAACGTCAACCGTTGACTTTATATTGAGAGTCGAAGATTTCTTTTCAAATTCATTTCCAACGACGGTGATTGTCTGACTTGCTATGTGCTTTCCCACTTCCCCTGACCACTTCAAATGGTTTCGTCTGGAGACTAGAAAAAGGTACGTTTTAGACTCTCTAACTTTTGTGGGACAGGACGGATCTATATTTATTTATATACACATAATTACACATTGGTCTTTATTATAGAGTGAAGGATAATTATATACAATAGGACCAGTGATAATAGCTTTGTATTAGAAGTTAAATATCCTTAATTTTATGTGAAACAATTTTACAAATTGTTTTACAAAAAATCGGACACGTAATGGCAAGATCGTTCGTAGTAAATGTCAGTTTTTTAATGAATACAGCTACATTTTTTAAAAAACTTTGTTGGTGTAAATAAAGAATAAACATACTTAATAAGGATCTCTTCGGAGTGTGAAAATTTCGTGGTAGCGAGGTGTGTGTTTTTGTGTGGCTGCGCCGACAGAGATATTCTGGGTTGGAATCTTATCATCCTGACGCGCTGCCACAAGATCCCGGAGTACGATAGTCACATCGTCGTTTACAGCAGCGGTTGACCATTTTTTAGCCCACTTTGTCATTAGATACTTAAAACGTCTCTGCTATCTAACCGAACGAGTAATGAAGAGTTGTATTAAGGGTTGCCATTACTTATATGCCGAGAATGAATTATCTAGAGTTGGGGGAAAAGGAGCCTTAACAGCGAACAAAAATAAAGTGAGCAAAGTATTTTGATATAAAAATAGTATTTATATTTTATTTTCGCATTGTGTACAAAAATAAAACTATCATTGTCGATGCGAGGAAGAGCACGCTTCTTTTTTCGTGACGAAAAAACGAGAAAGAAAGGATCAACAAAAAGAAAGAAAGGAAACGAAAAACAAGAGGCACTCGTGGTACACACACGCACACACACACATACACACACATACACACACACTCATGCATACACACGCGCGCACACACAGAGACCTTTTTTCAGCCGCCTTCACTAACCAATCACAGACTTCCGGTATTTTGACTTTCGACTTTTCGGGGCACTCAACAACTTGGGTTATTGACAATTTGACAAAAAAAAAACGTCAGCGGGGGTGAGGAAAAATTTGATTGACAGGGCTTTTTTTTCTATGCCACGTACAACGATATATTTGTTGCGAAGTCAGCATAATATTTCAGCAGTCCCACGTTCGATTCCAGACCATGCCAAGAAAAAGCTAATCTTCATTGCCTCGTGCCACAGGAATCTACTTAACAAATAATTGCAATAACACCATTATGTTTACTGAACAGCTTCATTATTACCCATATGACTGCAATAGAGTTTCATTACATAAAAAAAGATACGTATTTAAGTAATATTGTTCAATCAAAGCTTAAATATCAAAGTAAATACTTATTCATATGTCTACATTTTCGAGGATCAGTAAATTTCTTAATAGTGACACTTGGGACTGCTTTTGTTGCAGTATTGGCGTTCATCCACATAAATGTCTCGTTTGATGGCAGTCCCATAATTTTAAATCGGGTTTAAACCGGATAAAAATGGCGGCCAGATTATCAACTTTTCACTTTCTATGTTTAAACTGGTTAGGGTGATTTGGGTAGCACGAGCAGATTTGGAGGGAACTGCTTCCCAGCTGACTACAACATGGTCGTTTTTTTAGTTCAATGTTAACAAATTCGTATCGAGCCGTCCACCTAAATAATCAAATTCTGACCAATTCACCCATCATTTCCATTCCTGTCATGGTTTTGTTCACCGCCAACTAACAATCCCATTAATCCTTATCCTCGAGTGGCATTTGGGCCTTGATAGGCGGTAACGCATTAGTAAAAAAAAAAATAAAAAAAACTAAAATCACGTAGTAGCGAAATGGGTATGTCATCGAACCAAGGCACCAAAGATTCTTCCAGGATATTATAATAGGCGGCAGATGGTATTTTTACGCCTTTGTGTAGTCTGATAGGGGCAATAAGTCTATCTGCGATTATACCTGCCCATAGCATAATTCCTCAACCCTGTTGCTGACGCCTCAAATGATAGTGACGCTAATTTCCGAGATACACTTAGTTATTTGCCAAGCCGCCATTACATCAAAGGTCACCTGGGTCTTATCAGTGAAAATAACGCGACTCTTGTTCATCTTCAAATATTTCCTTACCTATTCCTTCCTCAAACTTTTGTGTTTTGGAGTAAGAGTGAACATTTCCAGTGGAACTTTGACGGAAGCTATGGTCCCAAGAAAGGCATTTCTTGTGGATTTCGGTACGGCAGAACCATCGGCTGCGGTGAGAATGAACTTGCTTGATTGTCCAGGTCTTCTACGGTACTGACCACTAATAATATTCAAATCACTATCAGTAGCAATCTTGGAAATCCCCAAATCTGATCGTTTTTTCCTTTGTGAACAGTCCTTCTAGAATCTCTTCACAATGTCGATATGACGACCTATATTTTAGGCAATTGCATCAAGGTAGGTACCTTAAGAATATTCTTTGATTATAACTGCATTTTTATGTCCGGTTAGAGCATTTAAAGGCCCCATTGTTGTTGCAGATATAAAAAGCGATTATTGCTGAATCACCCTGAAAAATAAAAAAAAGAGTTACCGAAATCAAATAACAATGTAAAACACATTATGATGTAAACAAATATAACAATGTAAACAAACATAACAATGTAAAAAACATAATGATGTAAAAAAACATAACAATATAAACAAATATAACGATGTAAACAAACATAACGATGTAAATATTGCAATACACTGTCACTCGATAAATTTAAGAACGGGAAACAGATCACAAAAGACGTGGTCACAGCAAGATGCCCAAATTCTTATTTTTATTGTTCTTTTTAATCTATACACTTGTGAAAATATATAGACACACACACACACACACACACACACACACACACACACATATATATATATATATATATATATATATATATATATATATATATATATATATATATATATATATTTGTTTTTAATAAAAGTCATTTGTTCGTGTTTCTTTTACCAAAGAAGGGTATATACTCTGGAACTACTTGTGATCTTCTTAGCAATTTGGTACGCGGTTCTTATGTCATTACGTGCTGCAGATATATCGGCCTCCTCTGCCATATTCTCGAGCCATACTCGTTTCTATTAACAAGAATGCAACTATGTAACCCTCATTCATATCAGCTCCTTACGTCTTAGGGGCAATATGTCTTGTTTGGGGTGCATAAAAGTTTTTTAAAAACATATGACGATTACGCCACGCCTCCGCGCCCCAAAAGATAGAAATTGTTGTAAACACAGAGAAACGACATTTAATGAAGCTAGCTACGAAAGCAATATTTTTAGGCACAAAGAAACTCGCCAGCGCAGATGAAGAGACAAAACAGTAAACAACATCATAAGCGAATGTGTCAAGCTAGTCAAAAAGACATATAAATATAGACATTAGTTAGTTGAGAACATAGCCCACCGGGAACTGTGTAAACGACTGCACTTTGAACATGCAGACAAATTGTACAGGCGCAAATTAGTGCCAGTATTTGAAAATGAAAGGCATAAAATCCCCTGGGGCATTGAGATACAAACGGGGAAAACTCATCTAAGCAAGAAAACCGGAAATGATGATAGTCAACAAGAACGAAAAAAGCTGCTAAGTACTAGATTTCGCCGTCCCAGCAGTCCATAATGTGAAGCTGAGGGTGGTAGACACACTAAACACATACATGGAGCGTGCCAGATAACTGAAGGGAATATGGAACGCGAAGAAAACCACTGTAGTACCAATGAATTTAAAAGTACTAGGAAGACTCCCTGAAAATATGGAAGAAAAATAGAATTCGACTAACATGCCATGGTATTATCCTCCTAGGTATTACCTCATGGGTAAATTAAAATAGAATAACGTAAAGTAAACACAACTAGAAATATATAGACCATACTAAGATGAAGCCAAGAGAAGTGTACTTGCCAGACTAGATATATAAGGGAGATCATCTCATAATCCGACATCTTTACCTATATCCTATACCACAAAAAAGACGCAGTGGTACTGACGTCGGTAAGTACCATGGAAAATGGTCGTGTAGGGTCTAAGAGGATGGAAAGTTCGAGGACGGAGTATTGGAATCCTGAGGAGGCTTTTGTAAGTCAAATTCCAGGGAAAGACAACGGTCGTTGCATACGGGAACTTAATGGTAAACGCAAACTGATTTGCAAAAGTTATTGAGGGAAGTAGCAGCGGTAGCGAGTGTTGTTTTACATATCGTTTCTCGATTAAACAAAGGCTCAAATCGGCAGTTTCCTTCAACCAATCAAAGCGCAATTGATATTCAGTCCCGAACTATCAAACTCAAACACAGCGTTTTTCTTCCGCTTTTCTGTTCTTCTTTTCGGGACAACGCACATGCTTACATCACAATCCAGCCTGGCCTCCTTTGGAGCCCGAAAGTCTCTCGGCAATTGCACACACATGGCGAGAGACATTCGTGGACTACTGTACGGCCAGCGAAGCACACACACGCCGTTCAAGGAACGCACATACACATAAGTCCATGCATACATACTCTCACTGGCAAAGCAGGTACACTAATATGCACACAGTTTGATGCCTATTCCCTTTGCACACACGGAAACGTAAAAGGTGCCAACCGAAACAAACATATGCACTCAATTTCTAATTACACCTTTCTTTCACCAGAACGTTCTTGTATTGGGACTTTCTGAACATTCGTATTCTACGAGCTCTTTATATTTCGTTGTCTTAACAAGTTGTCAATAAAAATTTAATATTTTGTCTGGATAGATTTTGTCATTCTTTCTTTCCCTCTGCACATTGCTGTCCCTCAGATTACAAGTAACATCATATGTTTCTGACAGTGAGCGATCACTGGCAATGGCTCTAGTGAGTAAATATATTACTAATGAAGATTTGGTACCAGTCTGGCTGAAGCCGAAACTATGCTATTACTTCAATTAATGTACTATTGAACTATATTTTAATGCTAAATTCAGTTCACTATATACATTCAGGCTAATGTGCTGTCTTTCAATGCTCAATTCAGAGGGTGGGGGTACTTTAGTTTCTTTTCTACTGTCATGATATGATACTCCTAGGCGTTACCTCCTCCTTTTTTCGGAGAGGGTACTGTAGTATCTGTTATATTGTCATGAACCCATCCTCCCAGGTATTACCTCCTCCTTGGAGGGGTGAGTATATGTTTGTTCGTCATTATATTATTCTTCCAGGCATTACTGCCTCCATATTTTTTTTTTGGGGGGGGGGTAGTATAGTATATGTTAGTTCGTCATGATACCATACTCCCAAGGATTACCTTCTCCTTTGGGATGAGGTAGTGATACACTAGCAAAAATAATGTTATTCAACAAATGCCGGTCGCTGGCGTTTTAATATAATTTTTTTCGTGTCCTGAGTGCTACCAGATAATCATCCTTACAGACAACTGACTCCTGGCTAGCTAGTCACTCATCTCCCTCACCCTACCCTCCTCACGGACTCCACGTTGGGACCTTTTACGATGATAAAAATAGAAAACATATAAGAAAACATGGGAGCTGAAATGTCTATATTCCATACCGTTGTGAATTTAAAATTAAGGCAGCCTTGATTATGGCAATAGCTTTAGCGTCGAAAGTAGGTTCTTGTTTTTTCTCCTTCTTCATTATCGACCGTACACAAACGCCGCAGTACTACTCATGCATCGTCATTGTCGGTACCACGCCTTCGATACCACCCGGAACCCGTCTCTCAGACGAGCAAGCCGCACCGCAGACATTGGCAGCAGTGGTTGGACTTGGAAAGGAGAAAGCTTTGCGTGGACATTTCGCATTGGAAATATCCTTTTTTTTTCTTTCGTTTTCGGCTTGTCCTTGTTACTTTCCCAGTTGTGACGCATTGGTATATAAGTTCCTCGATTTCAACATATTTCTCTCATTTTTTTGCGTGTGAATGTGTCGTCTATTCAGGTGAGTAGTATATATATATATATATATATATATATATATATATATATATATATATATATATAATTTTATTTATTTATTCACCTTATTTAATTTTAGTTATTGACGTACGCCGTACGTATACGACGCATTTGCCACCTCCTAAATTGTTTGTCATTTAATCTCATTTTAAAAAATATCTTCGTATTATATCATAGACGAGTGAGTAAATTTGTAGCTGAACACCTTCAGCTAAATTACCGAACCCCGAAAAATGAGATTCTACCTTTTTAGGCGATTACGTGTGAAC
>OY744517.1:134525334-134537834 GCA_963556195.1 Sepiola atlantica
GGTGAGCCAGCGCGCAAGTCGAGGGAACGATGAGTCTTCATATCTGTCGCTATAGTACCGAATGGATTTAGCGTTTGGCTGCCTGTTTGTCTTGGAAAAGTCTGACTCATCAGCGCGTGAATGATTTGACGCAGTTGATTATGTGACCTTATATGAATTTTCTGTTTTCTACTGAATGATGAGGATAGCAAGATTGTTCCATTAGTTCCCAGTAATAAAAGCCTCTTTACTTGTATTATTTATGCGTGATTATATATATATATATATATATATATATATATATATATATATATATATATATATATATATATATATATATATATATATATATATATAGGTAAAAAATAATTTAATATTATTTACTAGTACTTAAATAGTATTGTTATAAGCTCCTTTAATAAGATTGAAGTCGAGCCCTGTTCGGGGAAGTTAAAAATAGACTGATACGTAGCTAAAAGGCATATTCCGACAACGTTCGTAGAATCTCTTGTCAGTCTTTCTAGATATGTCGCCCTTCGCATAAATAGAACCTAAATTCCCTTCTTGATGTGGTAATGTCTCGTGGCCTAATGGTTGTGGCGCTTCATTAAGTTGATTCTGTGGCAGGGGTTCCTTGAAACGCTAATGTATGTAAGTAAAAATAATTTAATATTATTTACTTAAAATTAATATATATATATATATATATGTGTGTGTGTGTGTGTGTGTGTCTGAATATATGTGTGTGTGTGGTGTGTCTGAATATATGTGTGTGTGTGTGTGGTGTGTCTAAATATATGTGTGTGTGTGTTGTGTGGTGTGTGTGTGAATACATGTGTGCGTGTGAATATATGTGTGTGAGTGTGTATATGTCTGTGTGTGAATATATGTGTGTATATGCGTGTGTGAGTGTGTATATGTCTGTGTGTGAATATATGTGTGTATATGCGTGTGTGAGTGCGTATATGTGTGTGTATGAATATATGTGTGTATATGTGTGTATGTGAATATATGTGTGTGTATGAATATATGTGTGTATATGTGTATGTGAATATATGTGTTTAAATGTGTGTGTGAATATATGTGTGAGTGTGTATATGCGTGTGTATATGTGTGTTTATATATATGTGTGTGTGTGTGTGTTTATATATATGTATATATATATGTGTGTATATATGTGTGTGTATATATATATATATATATGTGTGTGTGTGTGTGTGTGTGTGTGTGTAAGCCTCTGTGTAGCTTATTTGCCATGAATATATTTGCATAACTTACTACTTAGCTCTACATACGTAGTAAAGTAAATACTGAAAATTAATACATAAACATTATATCTCCTTATAACATTTTATGTGGATACATGGAATAATATATATATATATATATATATATATATATATATATATATATATATATACAGTTCTGTTTATTTATCAATCTTCATACTGAGTTTTTCGGATGAAATAATTAAAATCGAAGAAGTAGATGCAGAAGAACCATTTAAGAACGTATTTATTTATTTACTTTTAATAGTGAATTTGATATTAACGATTAGTTCACACATAATCAGGGCATAAATATACTTTTCTTACAACATTTTCTCTGTCAAACTCGGTAAACATTTATCAATTCGATGCTTTTAGTTTGTTCGCCCGCTTTCTTCGACGCGGCATTACTGTCTTCTGCGTCGTATTTCTTCCTTTACTTGTCCTTCGTCTTGTATTGTCTTGTCCTTCGGGACTTGATTTACGCCGGTCTATGGGTCTGTCCTGTGCAGTTCTAGGAGGTCCACCCTCCCAGGCTTCGCCTCCCCTCTTTGGGGAGGAGTAAGTTTATTGCTTACTGCCTGAGGCGCCCTTACCGGGGAATGCCGACGGGGCTGCCCAGGCAATTTTTAAATGGCCAGAGTGCTCACTTTCTCGGGCGCTGGCTTTTCAAACCCCACTTACTCGACCCAAGCTGTGGTCACATCTTACTTGTGGGAGTAAGATAAAACTGGCCTTGTTCCTAACTCCTGCAGAGGAGTAAAAAAACATTGCCCGTTTTGCTTACAACATATATAAACAAATATAGTTATCCACATATGCTATATATATATATATATATATATATATATATATATATATATATATATATATATATATATATATATATATATATATATATATATATATATATATAGGTTCTTTATCATATTCTAGGGATAGTAAGTGCTTGGTATTATTTACGTTGGCAATAGAAGGCTGTCATGTCGCATATTTTTTACAAGTATATATAATGTAAGTGTTGAGTTAGCTAATGAACAGCCGATTGTGACAATTTCTTGTTGACGTACGCTACCCCTCCCCCTCAACACACACACAAGAAGGGGGTAATGCCTGTTAGGATGGTCTTTTGACAACAGAACAAATACTACACTACACTCCACCCCAAAAAAAGAGGAGGTATTCTCTACGAGGATGGTGTCATGGCCAATACATATATAATATACAACACTGCTCTTCTAAAGGAGAAGATGATTCCTGGGAGGATGGTATCATGACAACATAACAGATACTACACTACCCCCCCCCTCCCAAAATGTAGGAGAGATTCCAGGGGTGGATGGTTTCATGACAATAGAACCGCTACTATATTACCCCACACCCAAATAAAAGGAAGCTGTGATGCCTGGGAGGACGATATCAAAACCACATAACAGATACTACACTACCCCCTCTAAAGGAGGAGGTAATGCATGAGAAAATGGTCTCATAACAACAGAGCAGATATTACACTACCCCCTGGATTCAGCATTGAAATATAGTACGATAGTACATTAATAGAAGGAGTAGTACAGTTCGGCTCCAGAAAGACAGATACCCAATCTCCATTAACAATAGACTAGCAAATCTATGCGACCAGATGGAACATATCTTTGCTAGATGTTAAGACGAATATATGCTAAGCTGTTAATATTATTTGTAAGAACATTGAAAATGTTTATAAAAATAAATCTTAATTTGTTCAGATTTTTATGATGGCCACAAAACAGATATTACACTATCACCCCGCCCCCGCCCCCGCCCCCCCCCCAAAAAAATAAGGAGGTAATGCCTGGAGGATGGTCTCATGCCAACAGAACAGATACTACACTACTCCCCTTGAATTGAGTGCTGCAAGATAGTACATTAGTCTGAAATAATATAGTAAACTAATTGAGTATTAAAATATAGTATAATAGTACAATTGTCTGAAATAGTATAGTTTCGGCTTCAGAAACTGAAAACATCGAA
This sequence comes from Sepiola atlantica, assembly GCA_963556195.1. Classification (NCBI taxonomy): domain Eukaryota; kingdom Metazoa; phylum Mollusca; class Cephalopoda; order Sepiida; family Sepiolidae; genus Sepiola; species Sepiola atlantica. Next base: position 134,528,592 of record OY744517.1, read on the forward strand.
TTGACTAATGTATACCGAGTTTGACAGAAAGAAGGTTGTAAGAAAAATATATTTATGCTGTGATGATGTTCAACCGATTAGTATTAAATTGAACTCCATTATTAGTAGATATATCATATTCTATAAATCTTGCATTTTTTGTATATCATAATAAAACGCATTCTTTTTTATTTGGGGGTATGAGATATGATGTGATCTTATATCAGTTTCTTTCTTGGTGCGTCCTTGCAACTCTCTCAGACGCTTTGTCCATCTCTCAGTCAGTCTGTCATGTGTATTTTCGCATATATTGTACCCCCGCCACCCGAAAAGAAACAACAACAAAAAAGCAGACAGGGTTGCAGTAAAGTAAGCGTTTTATTATTTACTCAAAAGGATGAAATCCATTCATATCAGCAAACATTTCCATAAAAAAAACGTTTCCCTGATATTTCTGCCTCTATATAAACTCAAAAGGATAGCTGTCAACCATTCCACGAGACGTTCCACAGTGGCGTTTATTTTGTATGTTGTACATCCTAACCCTAACTTTAATCAGACAGGACTAACAAAAGTAACTGAATGACGTGTCCGAGCACTGCGCATATTTTTTGCAAGACTCATTTTTCATTCACCGTCGAGTTCTTCTACAATAAACTCCGATTTTCATTACTAAACGCGCAAATGCATCTTATTCTAGATGCGTCTAAGCGTTCCTATATGGAACTATGCCCGTCAGTCTTTGTTATGCTTAAGTTTGAAATAACATTTTATTTGGTGTGTCATACTTAAGTGTGAAATATCATTTGCATCGTTAGACGTGCAGATTGAATAAACGCATCTTCTTGTCTAAATTGTTAAATTGTTTTTCTTTAACATTTATTCTCTTGTCTCTGTAAAGTCCAGTGTTATCTCCCTTTGTAGATAAATTATTTTCTAGACTAGAGTTAAGCTACTTGGTAAAAAGGGATTTTACTCCCTTAGTAAAAATGGTAGATTTCGTAGCGAACACGAAATCTCGTGGCAACTCTTCTACCACCACGTGGTCGAGAATTAAGACCAGATTTCTCCCTCATTTTCTGGCTTGACGTTTTACAGCCAACATCGGCCACGGGGCACGTCTCCTAATAGAAAAGACAAGACGAGAAAATGTAAGTTCACGTTTATCTTTTTATATGAATAACTTTTGAATTTTAATGAGAACAATGTATTTCCGTATGTAATCTTAAGCCTTTTTTTAGTATCGTTATCGTAGGCAAACTATTAATAAATGAAATGTCTTATCTGCTACATGTTCTACCGTCGTTTACTTTATACATGTGTGCCTAACCAACATAATACATAGTGCATATTAGCAACACTTAACGTGCCCAGAGAATTAATTTAAATTCTCTACCCACGCGTTGCTAATCTTGATAAAATATAACATTAAAATATCAAATATTCTATCTTTTTTTTACCTTTTACTATTTCTCCTTAAATAATTACGCACGTTACAAAAAATGATTCTGTTTATAAAAAAGTTGATTGAGCGCGTTTGAATTAATTATTTAATCTGTTTTGTAGATCATCATCATCATCATCATCATCATCATCATCATCATCATCATCATCATCATCATCATCATCATCATCATCATCATCGATTTAAAGTCCGTGTTACATGCTGGCAAGTGTTGGACTGTTTATAGAAATTGACTTCCAAACTTACCTATTTCTGGCCAGGTCTTTAATTATCCCTCTTTCTCTCAAGTCTATCCTTATAACTTCTCATGTTTTCCTTAGCTTCCCCTGTGAACTAACTCTGCTACCTAAACTTTTATACATCTACTAACGCAAGAACTCTCATCCATTCTTTCAACGTGTCCATACCATCGAAGTCCTGTTCTGCACACACCTCCCTATACTGTCCAGATTATATCTTCCTCTGAGGTAATCATCGAAATCTGTCTTTAAAGCTCACATTACACACACGTCGTATCATTTTTATATCATTTCTCTTCATGCAACGCATGTCCCCAACCCTCACTGGCCAGGTTTAACTATCATTCTATAAATCTTTTTACTTTAATTTTATTTACTATTTTATAATATTTTTAATGTAAACGATATATCAAATTAGTTGCTTTTTTGCAATTAGAATATTTGATATTCTATTATATCAAGATTAACGACGCGTGCGTAGAGAATTCAAATAAATTCTCTGAGCACGAGAGGTGTTGCTAAAATGCACTCTATATTACTTTGGCAATAATGCACGTGTCGAAAGTACAAGATTGTTAAAAAAGCCGTGGGGGCAAAGACATTTCATATATTAATAGTTTGTCTACGACAAACTATAAAGACAGTAAATGAGACATGTATACAAAGATCAAACACACAATTAAATATATTATTCTCATACAATATAATGCGCTAGTTATTAACGTAAAAAGTATATGTGTAGACTTACATATTTTTCGTTGCGTTTTTTTTTTCTTTTTCTGTTAAACGACGTGCCTAAAAGCTGGTTATGTCTGTATGGAAGGCTAGCTAGAAAATAAGGAATACTACGTGTTGGTACGAGATCTTGCGTTTGTGACAAGATTTGGGGATCTAACCCCTTTTTACCTAGAGTCATTATTATAGCTTTTAAACAATGTTAAAAAGAGTTCCTTTTAAAGAACATTTAAAAAGAATTGCTTTTAAACGATGTGTAATAAGAATGGCTTTTAAACGATATGTAAAACGACTTTGAAACGATATTTATAGGGGGTTGCTTTTTTATATTTTAAAGGGGTTGCTTATAAACGATATCTTAACGTGATTTTTTTTTTCATTTTTAATGTTCATATGGGATTCTTAATTATTTGCATGTTTTAGCGACGTGCCTATGAAGACATTATTAAATACATACATAAAATCGAAAACGGAAAAGCAATGCAATATTGAGTCAAGATTATTATTGAAACAAAGAAAACTACTCTAACAAGAGTTGTTGTGTCACTCAGTTCATACATGTTAAGGATACGTCCTCGCCAATCAGTCCGACAGTGAATTTGTTGTTGTTGAATGTACGCATCGTTTTGTTCAGTTCTAAGAAGTCCACCTTCCCAGACTTTAGCTTTTCTTTGAGAAGGAGTTAGTTTATTGCTAATTGCCTGAGACGCACATACTGGGGAATGTCGACGGGGCTGCTCATGTATGTTTTGAAGATCAGAGTGCCTTTCAACACCTCATTTGACCTTGTGTCTGACCTCCTAGAGAAGAGGTAACTAAACACTCAATCATATGTAGACACATAAAGATGTAATTTGCATGATTTTGTGTGAAAATATTGATTTGTTTCCCTTATTCTTTTCCTCTGCGCATATGACGATTATGGTAATGGCCTGTGTGTAAATAAGCATATTAACCCGTCGCCTAATATATATATATATATATATATATATATATATATATATATATATATATATATATATATATATATATATATATATATATAAAGCGCCAATCTGTGCATAACATCGCCAGGACTACACTTATAGCGTCTTAAGAACTTGACGTCTATTCGACCCCTCAGTGTTAATACCAGCAAAATGAGGAGGAAGAAAAGAAGAAGAAAAAAACTATAAGACAGTCTCGCCTGACAAGGTTGTTCTACAACGAAAGCTCAAAATATGTCACTTTAATATATATATATATATATATATATATATATATATATATATATATATATATATAGCATGGTGCTCGGGGTTGGGAGTGGAGAATAGTGTCTAAAGCACGACAAAAGTAACATTCGATTCCATTACTGTACTGGCAACATTGCGAGTTAAGTATAACTGTAAAAAATAGTCGACATTTTAACTGTCATAATCGCGGGTTATTAAAACACACACACCCACACAAACACACACACGAGCGCGCGCGAATGCTTAATATGGAAAAATCCTGGTAGTTGTTTGAATTTAACTTCAATAATAACAGGTTATTTGTTAATGTAATCAGCGCAAGTTAAGTATTACTTAAAAATAAAACCAGAAATAAACACGCTCGAAATCTATATCTGGGAAAAAATCCTTCAGCTGTAAAACGGCAAATGGTCTTAAGAAATAATGGATAATTCATTTTTATTTAATTATTTTAACTCGAAAATATACTAATAAAAATAATTATTGAAATATTGAAATTTTTTTTTTTCAAATTCATTCTTCACTGAAGTATAAATTTATTTTGGTTTTATGTAACAAAGAAAATCAATTTTTAAACAAATTCATTCATTTACGTTCTAATAAATTTCAGTTATGTTATGAACCTAACCGATAATTGCCTCTAATGACTCCAGATAGAGTCGAAGAAAATCTTCTATTGTGTATTTAGATTCTGTGAAAAATATAACCCCTTTTGAAACTTATTTTAATGTTCTAACTGTTAATATATCGATTTCTATAACACAAACATTGTTGTTTCTTTTATATATATGTAGAAGATATGGTCGTATATAGTCATCCTCACCCCCTCTCTATATCTCTCTTCATTCGGGTGTGATTTGATTCGTTTGTTTAACGACAAATCCACCCTTGGGGAGAGTATTTTATAATGAAACACTGTTCCATTACCTCCCCTTGGAAGGGGGGTCCACACTCTGACGTCACTATCAAATAAATGTTTGTTTGTTATCAAATGCAAATCAACTAATTATAAGTACATTTAAGTCATACCTACTGTCTTGTATGCTCAACACTAGCGATCCTTCGAGACTGAGGACATTCCATCCAATATCGTCTCTGGGATCTTTCATCATGGATGGCTACCTCTCTGGTTGGGACTGGCATTCCCGCTCTGGAATAAAAGTCGTCAAAACACGAGAAAGATATCAAATTTAAATTTGAAGACGGACAATTTTATTAGGTAGTTGGTGTTGCCTCCATCTTTGCTAGAGACTGGGAGGAGAAAGATGGGGTAAGTAGATTTTGGGCGTCGCATCATTTTCTTTGTTTATCGTCAATTCTTAAGTCATATTTTGACACATCTGATCGCGTCAAGTTTTTAACCCAGAGTCCCCGCTCTTCGCGCCTATCCTATAACGTCTGACGTCATCTTTTCTAACTAGTGTTCCCACAGGAGAAAATGGTGCCAAAGGCCAGCTACCTGGTTACCTCGCTAGTTTGACCGTTATTTTCTGTTTACGTGCTAACATTTCCTCTACGAATTTAAATCAAATAAGTACTGGCTGACGTACTTTTAATATTTAACAAGACGAGTCTCTATAGCTAGTGGGGAGTGCAGGTTAATACCTTTCCCAACAACATTAGTGCTTATATGACCACAATAGATTAGATAAGATTTGAACTCGGCATAGCCTGTTTTACAGTTCACAACGGTACCCGTTATGTACAGCACACACCTCCTTCCCTTATTCGTTTTGAATCTTTGTATGCCTTCTGTAATAATATTTAGATGCGAGTGTGTAAAAGTAAGTGTTAGAATGGTAAATTTTCACGTAAGGTTAAAATCAAGTGAAGGAATTTTCCAATTGAAATTCGAGTTAGAGTTACGGGTCCCGGCAGTCATATACCAACAGATTCCTACACTCGTGCGTATATGCGTACATATTCAGACACTCACACTCTACCCCCCTTATGTCTTTCAAGTGATATAATTCTTATCTTTTCATTTATCTTTATGGCCCATTTTTCAAGCATTTCTTCATCCCAGTGAGCCTTTCAGACGTTGTCTCTGTTGATATTTTTGTCAGTTGTTGCACCTCACACATTCATTAGCATACGAATAGAAGTAAAACATATATGAATAAACACATACATCTGATAACATGTACATATATATACACATACATATACATACACTCATATATATATATATATATATATATATATATATATATATATATATATATATATATATATATATATATAAATACAAACCCTCTAACAAGGCTCCTTTAGGAAACGTTTCTCCTACCTAACGTCAACCGACAAAAAACAAAACACACACAAATAAATATATATATATAATTGCATAAACAAATATCTAACATCTCCCCCCCCCCAAATAAAAAACTAACCTAAAAAACCAAAAGAACAATCATTTAGATATCCCCCCTCCCACTCTTCACACAGACATACATTATACACACTCTTCACACAGACATACATTATACACACACACACACACACACACACACACACACACATATATATATATATATATATATATATATATATATATATATATATATATATACATGCATACGATTACACATGTACAAGCACAGACACACATCCAAAGAGCAGTTGGAAATACACCATCCACTGTGACGATGCAATCACTACAGCAACATATCTAGAAAACGGAGATGTTAAACCTGACATGATGATATCGGACAAAAGGGAGAAAGTAGCAACCCTAGTTGAAGTCAGTGTCCCTAATGATGCTGGCTTAAACAGAGCTGAAGAGTAAAAGATAACAAAATACCAAGGTCTTATGTACGACATGAAAAGAAACTGGAATCTCAGGAAGATGTCCATCATTTCAGTAATAATAGGAGCAACCGTACCAATGAAAAATCAAACCTACCTGGCGAATATACCCGGTGAACCAAGTGCAAGAGAGATACAAACAATTGCACTTAAAGGGACGGTTAGAATCTTAAAAAGATCTCTCGGCTGGAGTGTCTGAAATAGCAGGTAAATATCTGGCATCCGGTAGGATGCCCTATCTCCAGCAAAAAACAATAAAATAAGAAAATTAAAAAGAAAGAGAAATTACTCATATATATATATATATATATATATATATATATATATATATATATATATACATGCAACTATACACAGACTCTCTTACAAGTAGAAAGGTGGCTTCTATGGTTAACACCATTAATATATCCGAGTCTAGAAGGTCTCGAATCCATATTCCAATTTTAATCAAAATCCATTACATGGTGTTGATTCTAGAAAATGTCTAAACTTTAAGGCTTAGCTTAAGGTGTCTTAAGAAGAAATTGAAATTCACGAAACCTTGCTTAAATGGTATCTAATTATCTACGGATCAAATATAATGCAAATCTGACATATTTAAACTTCAAATGGAAGATTGTACCCATATTATGCCCCCCCCCACCAGAAAACCCTTTTTAAATACTTTAAAGAAACTGAAATTTGGGGAATATTTATTCAGTGATGTCTAATATACATCATTAAAATTTCACAAAAATCGGAGGTATCTGCATTTTTCGCAGAGGGCTTTCACCTCCTTTTTATCTCCCTTGCATAAAACTAAATCAAACTAAATATAGGGCTCATTTGCACCATTTATGCTTAGCAGCTTTGTTCTAAAATTCATAATGATCGGTTAATTAGTTTAGGAGTGAATGCTGCACACACAAATATATAAAGATAATTAACTTTATATAGATATACTAGTGTACACTGTCCGTCAAAAGTCGTAAAACCACACGCCTGAAAAAGTAGCCCCCTCAAAAAATAAAGGAACGCACAAAATTTATCTCCCATATCGAAAAGAAATGAGTTAATTGCCTTAAAATGTTAGAATGGCCCGGAAATGGTGGACTATTTTACGTTAAAATTATATGGGAAACTGATCTCCACTCTAAATTCTAAAATCATTTTTTGTTTGTTTTTTCTCTTTTTTTCCGCCAAGTTTACCAGTATTCACTCGTAATCGTCTAAAAAAGTAGAATCTCATTTTTCTTTTTGTGGGGTGATTTAGCGGAGAATGTTAATCTACAATAATGCCATGCCATTTTAAACACACCTGTGCTCGAATATTACACCGATATTATTTTGGGAAATCTTCGGTATTTTGTACGATACGATGTACGATGCGATGTCTAACGTTATCGTAATGAAGCGTAAGATAAATCACACGGAAGCCATTTTCAAACTTTTACTAAGAAAAAAAAGAAGAAGAAAGAAAAAGAATAATAAGAAGAAGAGAGATGAAGAATTAGAAAGTCTTTATTTAATTGACAATGAGGAAAATACAAATTTAATTGACAAAAAGGAAAATACAAATTTAATTGACAAAGAGGAAAATACAAATTTAATTGACAAAGAGGAAAATACAAATTTAACTAACAAAGAGGAAAATACAAATTTAATTGACAAGAGGAAAATACAAATTTAATTGACAAAGAGGAAAATACAATTTTAATTGACAAAGAGGAAAATACAAATTAAATTGACAAAGAGGAAAATACAAATTTAACTAACAAAGAGGAAAATACAAATTTAATTGACAAGAGGAAAATACAAATTTAATTGACAAAGAAGAAAATACAAATTAAATTGACAAAGAGGAAAATACAAATTTAATTGACAAAAAGGAAAATACAAATTTAATTGACACAGAGGAAAATACAAATTTAACTTACAAAGAGGAAAATACAAATTTAATTGACACAGAGGAAAATACAAATTTAATTGACAAAGAGGAAAACACAAATTTAATTGACACAGAGGAAAATACAAATTTAATTGACAAAGAGGAAAATACGAATTTAATTGACAAAGAGGAAAATACAAATTTAATTGACAAAGAGGAAAATACAAATTAAATTGACAAAGAGGAAAATACAAATTTAATTGACAAAGAGGAAAATACAAATTTAATTGACACAGAGGAAAATACAAATTTAACTAACAAAGAGGAAAATGCAAATTTAATTGACACAGACGAAAATATAAATTTAATTGACAAAGAGAAAAATACAAATTTAATTGACAAAGAGGAAAATACGAATTTAATTGACACAGAGGAAAATACAAATTTAATTGACAAAGAGGAAAATACAAATTTAATTGACACAGAGGAAAATACAAATTTAATTGACAAAGAGGAAAATACAAATTTAACTGACAAAGAGGAAAACACAAATTTAATTGACAAAGAGGAAAATACAAATTTAATTGACAAAGAGAAAAATACAAATTTAATTGACAAAGAGGAAAATACAAATTAAATTGACAAAGAGAAAAATACAAATTTAATTGACAAAGAGGAAAATACAAATTTTACACTAAAAAAAGGGAAGCGTAATCTTACCTAGAAAAGTAGTTTACCGTCAAACTCCTTACCTTAACATATGCCATAAAATCAACAGTATAACTATACAAAAGTAAATGAATCGACCGTAGTTGAAGGCGACCCAAAGGCTTTCTTTTTATCGGCTACTACATCGAGATGTAGGGAAGGGCGCAACTCCTTTCCCCGAATTGCTCAACGTACTCCTTCTTTTCT
>OY744517.1:134542834-134545334 GCA_963556195.1 Sepiola atlantica
GTAGCTTCCGGTCACCCACGAAAGATTTCCAGGTGCCGCTTTGGCTTGTTATCTACGTGTCATGAATCTGCTTTGGTATGATATCTACACTTTGTTATGCGATGTACACCTCATATTGCAATCAACATGGTACAAGAGCAAGGAAAACATTTCTCTTAATTGGTTTCGAAAGAATGTGTGGTGACCGGGCCTAGAACCCTAAACCTAACCCCTAACCCAAACCCATACATTTTAAGAAGAGACCGCACAACACTTCAGCCAATTATTCAACGAGAAGTCGCTGAAGGTTCAGTAATCCATTCCAACGAATCGAGAGCTTACCCAACTCAATTTTCGTCATTTTTCCGTAAATTATAAGCAAAAGTTCGGAAATCCCAACACCGGAGTACATACACAAGGAATTGAAAAATCCAGGCTTGACACGAAGATTCCTATATTGAAAATAATGAGATGCGTGCGGTGTAAATATTTTCCTTGTAGACACCAAGCGAAATTAGAAAGGCGTTCGGTGTATATATTTTTTCTTGAAGACAACGAACTAAAGCGGCATCGATAGTTTAAAAAACAACAAAAAGAAGAAAACATTCATTCCACTTCATAAACGCACTACATATTTTGAATTTTAACGTCTATGTTTCGTTTTGAAGAAAAAAAAAGTTCTTTCTATTTCATAAATGCATCGCGTATTTTGAAATATTGACTTCTATTATTTTTTTCAAATCGATCATCGTGAGAAAGTCTTCGAATAAAGACGAAACGTCTGGTAGCTGTGTTCAAAATTAATAATTGATTAGTTTAAGAGCGAATCCTTTACATACAAATATATAAACAATGCACATACCTAACTTTATATAAGTAGAGACAATAGAAAGTCGCATTTTCGTCGTTGTATCCGGGATAATCTCAGAAACTACCCAAGATACACTTAATAAAAGCTTACATGTTTCGATTCAGAATGACCCCATAAAATTGTCACCGTAACACGTTTATATTGACGAAGGACTTTTAACACTAAAATGTCTATACAACAAAACGCTAAGGCATTTCATATTCGTACGATCAGCTTTCACGAACATTTAAAAATATGAGTATTGGTGATTAATCCGATGTCGCTAAAGTAAAAAAATCCGACTTTACCGATTTTAAAATGAATTGTTCAAAAAATCAGAGTATGTCGTCCCCTGGACGAAAAGAGTACGATTTTAAATAAATATATTGCAAAAAGTGAAATTCGTTTCATTGTTCTGAAGAATATTTAATTGACAATTATTTTTACGATAAGAAGACAGAGAATATTTATTGTTTTAAAAAGAGTATAAATAAATATATTCGTTTCATTTATTAAAAAAAATATTTAGATGACAATGGCAATTACATTTACGGAAGAAGAAAGAGTCATTTTTTATAGTATTGACCCTGACAGACATTCAAACGAATTATTATTAACAGTAAATTATACAGAGAGATGTAGAAAGCTAGTATACAAAATATAAAGAGGCCATTTCTACAGCATTTTAAAAATTATGGGAGACAAAAATAGAAATATTTACATTGATTTTACATTCTAATTCAGGTTTGTTTATATATAAATATTTAATTTAATGTATTCAAATCAACAAGAAAGTTAAACTTTTTATCAATGTGTATAGGAACTAATCTTCTATAATACCTTTGTAATAAAAAGATCGTCAAACGAAAGGAAAACAAAGCCCTTTTAAATAACAAATACTACATTTATTTGAATGATGTACACCGTTGGGTGTAGGTTGCAGAAATTTAAGACAGTGTCACTATAAGGAAAGTAATAAAGTAAGAAATTTTGGCTTCCCAAAGTATTTTCTTGGAGCAATATATCTTCAAGTGAAGATAGCTTCGCTCAACAGCCCAGTGACCAGAGGCAGGAAAGAGGACGCCTTTTTTCGTTAGTATCAGGAAGCACTCTGAAGCTGCTTTCTATATCTCAAATGGTCTTGTAGTAGTTTTTTAAGGGTCTAGTAGGAATTAATACGCCCTGGAGTCTGATTGGTCCTTGTGTGACCAAATCTTCTCACTGGGGCTACTCTCCGCAAGAAGAAAGAAATGTCAATGTTTATGACTTCTACACCTAAACAATTTTAAGCATATAATACGTCTAATAAAATGAAAGATCATTAGATTATAAAAAGATGGTTTGGTACCATTACTACATAAAAATACGTAGTAATGAAATTTTGTTTGTCCCGAATATAACTTTTTATTTAGGTCAAACTGCGGATTTAATTTTATCTTTCTATCATATGAAAGCAATCAGGGAAACGTATGTTGACGAAAGACAACGAATAATCTGAGAGAAAGGTGTGGAGAGGGTCATTCAGTGGTAAAGGTGTGCTGAAAAGTAATGTGACTAGGGATGCGGATGAAGAGAGGAGGATACAGAGTGACAAAAAGTGAAAGATAAAGGTGGAGGGAGGCATTCGGTGTAAGTTGTGTTTAAAAGTAATGTGAGTGAGGATATGGACAG